>CM054162.1:41689290-41691790 GCA_028751875.1 Rapana venosa
CTGTGTCTCTCTGTCACACACAAAATAACACACAAACAAACACACACAGATACAAACACTCTCTCTCTCACATACACACAAACTCTCTCTGTCCCTCTCTATTTCTCTGTCACACACACAAAACATACACACAACGACAACGCCAACAACAACAACAATACCACACTCTCTCTCTCTCTCTCTCTCTCTCTCTCTCTCTCTCTCTCTCTCACACACACACACACACACACCACCACCACCACCACCACCACCACTACCACCACCACCACCACCATCACCAAAAACAACAACAACACGCACACAAAACAAATCAAACCACTACTAACCTCATCACACTACATCCCACAAAGAAGTTTAAATCCCCCACATCATCATCATCACCATCACCATCACCATCACATCACCATCACCATCATCATCACCATCACATCACCACATCACCATCAGTCTTCATACTTCCTTCTGGGGCACACTAGAGGCTATCTTTCCCAGCTCTGTCCGTCTGTCTGCCTTGCCTGTCTGTCCCTCAACACTGGCTAGCTCTGATGCTCTGTGTCTTCTCTCTGTGTGTGTTTAAGTTAGTGTGTGTGAGAGAGAGAGAGAGAGAGAGGAGGAAGACAGAGAGAGAGAGACAGAGAGAGAGAGAGAGAGAGAGAGAGAGAGAGAGAGAGACAGAGAGAGACAGAGAGAGAGGAGAGAGAGATGTGTGTGTGTGCATCTTTCGCTCCATTCTAAGCCACAGGGTGTGTGTGTGTGTGTGTGTGTGTGTGTGTGGTGTGTGTGTGTGCCTGCCTGCCTTCCAGCCTGGCTACCTCTTCATACGAACTGTGGAGAAAAAGAAACTCTCTCTCTCTCTCTCTCTCTCTCTCTCTCTCTCTCTCTCTCTCCTCTCTCTCTCTCTCTCTCTCTCTCGTCTGCTCTATCGCACTAGCTAGGGATAGGAAGAGGGTGGAAGGAAGGGGGAAAGAAGAAGAGGGGGTGAGGGGGCTGAGGATGCTGAGAGGGGAGGCTGAGAGGGGAGGGGAGGAGGAGGCGAAGGATGCAAGAGGTGGGAGTGGGGTAGGGGGTAGGGGGGTGGGGGTGACAGATTTCGATCACTGGAGATTCTGGTATCGATGTTGGCACTAGCCGGGCAAGGCGCAGAGAGAGAGGGAGAAAGATTGGGGGAAGAGAGAAAGAGAGAGAGGAGGGGTTGGAAAGAGAGAGAGAGAGAGAGGGGGTGAGAGAGTGGGGAGGGAGGAGAGAAAGGGGAAAGGGGGCGGGAGAGAGGGGGGAGATGGAGGGAGAGAGAGAGAGAGGTGGAATGGAGCGGGAGAGAGAGGGAGAGAGAGAGAAAGATTAGGCGAGGAGAGAGAGAGGTGGGAGGGTAAAGAGAGAGAGGGGGGAGAGGAAGAGGGAAGGAGAGAGAGGGGGAAGGGGGCGGGAGAGATAGGGAGAGAGGGGGAGAGAGGGAAAGAAAGAGAGTGGGAGGAAGGAGAGATAGGGGGATGGGGCGGGAGAGAGGGAGAGAGAGAGAGTGGGAGAGAGAGGGGGCGGAGAGAGGATGGGGGAGAGAGAGGGGGCGAGAGGAGAAAGAGAGAGGGACAGAAAGAGCGACGTAGGAGAGAGAAAGAAGGAGAGAGAGAGGGGTAGAGAGAGAGAGAGGGAGAGAAGGAGATACAGAGGGAGATAGAGGGAAAGAGAGAGGGAGAGACGGAGAGAGAGATACAGAGAGAGGGGGGAGAGAGGGAGAGGGAGGGAGAGACGGAGAGAGAGATGCAGAGAGAGGGGATAGAAAGAGAGGGACAGAGGGAGAGAGAGAGGTGATTTTCTTCGATATTGGTACCGCTGTTCCATGTAAACCGAGGTCCCGTGTGCAGCTCGCACGTACGTAGCACACGTAAAAGAACCCACAGCAACAAGAGAGTTGTCCCTGGAAAAATTATGTTGAAAAAAGGCGCTCTGGCAGGGAAACAAATAGACATACAGACAGAAAAAGAAAAAAATAACGGGTGGCGCTGCTCTTGTGGCGACGCGCTGTCCACGGTGAGAGCAGCTGATATATCATCACGCAGAGAAATCCTGTTTTGACTGAAAGTAAAAAGTAAAGGTGTCCCATAACCTATGTGGGCGTAGGGGAGCGAGGTATCAGAGACCTCAGCTTCTCAAGGGGCCAGCATATTGAGGGCAGCGTCCATCTCCTCTCCCTCGCTGCTTTACCTTCCCTGACCCTAAAGAGGGCAGGTGCCCATTTACAGCTGGATGAACTGGGGGACTGTACTAAGGCCAAGGCACGCAGTCACCCATCCAAGTGGTAACCACGCTCGATGCTGCTTAACCTTAGTTGGGGAAAAGCGAGTGCTCTGACCACTGAACTATCCCGTCCCCAAATGTAAAGGTAAAGGTAAAGATGTCCCATAACCTATAAGGTCGTAGGAGAGTGAGGCATCAGAGACCTCACTTCTCTAGGGGCCAGCATATTGAGGGCGGTGTCCTAATGTGGTATATCATAATTTATCCC
>CM054162.1:41696790-41699290 GCA_028751875.1 Rapana venosa
CATCGCCATCAGCTTCCAAATCAGACTGATGGGTTCCCCGATCATGTCCATATTTTTGTACGCGTGTAAAATGTGAACCATGATAGCAGACATTGAAAGAAGGATACAGGAGATAGAGATGAGATGCCTTCGCAAACTCCTAGGTGTCTCATGCAGATATCATTTCACTAATGAAGAAGTGAAAACCAGAATTAAAAACGCCACGAAGAGCTCCCGAATTCAGTTTTAAAAAACGCAAACGTAAGTCGTACGGGCACGTCACACGAACATCTGGACTGGCTAAGATTGTCCCGCAGGGAACAGTACAAGGAGGGAGACGAAGAGGCAGACAGAGAAAACGATGGAAAGACAACATCAGAGAGTGGACTGGCCTTGAGTGGAACGATTTGCTACGGAAAGAAGAGGACCGCGGGAAAGTGAAGGAAGCTGGTTGCTAAATCTTCTTTGGTGCCCCCACAATCCATGGGACTACAGGATAGGTGAAGATGGTGAAGAAGATGACAAGTAGTTGCTGTCTTCTCTGCACGAGTTTTTGACCAAGTGTGAGAAAGTATGATTACATGCGCTTTGTCTTCTTGGCAAGTGACATTTGTGATGTTTGAATTTTGATTGGAGCGTCTTCAGCTGAGTGCCCTGTCTTCAATTTAACGTATTACATCCTTATACAAGACCAATGTCATACATCTTTACACAAGACCAATGTCATACATCTTTACACAAGACCAATGTCATACATCTTTACACAAGAGCAATGTCATACATCTTTACACAGGACTGGTGACTGGTGCAGTGAAAGCCACATTGTATGTCATGCAACTTTACACAAGACCAGTATCATACATCTTTACACAAGACCAAAGACACACACACTTTTACACAAAACTATTAAAAGATGCAGTGAAAGCAACATTGTATGTCACACACCTTTACACAGACTAATACAGTGAAAACAAAAGTGTGGATCATATATCTTTACACAAGACTGTTGATTAATGCAGTGAAGCCCAAATTGTTTGTAAAAAGAATGTACACAGACCGTTGACTGATACAATGAAAGCCAAACTGTATGTCATACATCTTTACACAAAACCAATGTCATACAACTTTGCACGCAAGACTAATGATTGATGCATCAGTGAAATCAAAATTGTATGTTATGCATCTTTACACAAGACCAATGTCATACATCTGTACACAAGACCAATGTCATACATCTGCACACTAGACCAATGCCATACATCTTTTCTCACAAGACTAATGATTGATGCAGTGAAAGCCAAATCTATGTATTACGTCTTTACACAAGACTTCATCGATTGATGCAGTGAAAGCAACATTGTATGGCATACATCAGTACACAAGACCAATGCCATACATCTTTACACAAGACCAATGCCATACATATTTACACAATACCAATGCCATACATCTTTACACAAGACCAATGCCATACATCTTTACACAAGACCAATATAATTCATCTTTACACACAAGAGTAATGAGTGATGCATCAGTGAAATCAACATTGTATGTCATACATCTTTACACAAGACCTATATGTCATACATCTTTACACAAGACCTATGTCATACATCTTTACACAAGACCTATATGTCATACATCTTTACACAAGACCTATGTCATACATCTTTACACAAGACCTATGTCATACATCTTTACACAAGACCAATGTCATACATCTGTACACAAGACCAATGTCATACATCTTTACACAAGACCAATGCCATACATCTTTGCACACAAGACTAATGATTGATGCAGTGAAAGCCAAATCTATGTATTACATCTTTATACAAGGTTATCGATTGATGCAGTGAAGGCAACATTGTATGGCATACATCATTATGCGCTTTGATTTGTCTTTGCAAGATATAGCACTATATAAGTTCCATTTATTATTATTATTAGTATTATTATTATTATTATTATTATTATTATTATTATTGTTATTATTATTATTATTATTATTATCTGTACACAAGACCAATGTCATACATCTTTACACAAGACCAATGCCATATATCTTTACACAAGACCAATTCCATACATCTTTTCTCACAAGACTAATGATTCATGCAGTGAAAGCCAAATCTATGTATTACGTCTTTACACAAGGCTATCGATTGATGCAGTGAAAGCAACATTGTATGGCATACATCTGTACACAAGACCTATGTCATACATCTGCACACAAGACCAATGCCACACACAAGACCAATGTCATACATCTTTTCTCACAAGACTAATGACTGATGCAGTGAAAGCCACATCTATGTATTACATCTTTACACAAGACTATCGATTGATGCAGTGAAAGTAACATTGTATGTCATAAATCTGTACACAAGACCAATGTCATACATCTGCACACAAGACCAATGTCATACAGTTTTACACAAGACCAATGCCATACATCTTTACACAATACCAATGCCACACATCTTTTCTCACAAGACTAATAATTGATGCAGTGAAAGCC
>CM054162.1:41711790-41716790 GCA_028751875.1 Rapana venosa
CTGGATAGCTTGGTGGGGGGACTGGATAGCATAGTGGGGGACTGGATAGCGTGATGGGGGGACTGGATAGCATAGTGGGGGACTGGATAGCATAGTGGGGGACTGGATAGCATAGTGGGGGACTGGATAGCTTAGTGGGGGACTGGATAGCTTAGTGGGGGACTGTATAGCTTAGTGGGGGACTGTATAGCATAGTGGGGGACTGTATAGCCTGGCAGGGGGGACTGGATAGCTTGATGGGGTACTGGATAGCTTGATGGGGTACTGGATAGCTTGATGGGGTACTGGATAGCTTGATGGTGGTACTGGATAGCTTGATGGGGTACTGGATAGCTTGATGGGGTACTGGATAGCTTGATGGGGTACTGGATAGCCTGGTGTTGTGGTGGACTGGATAGCCTGGTGTTGTGGTGGACTGGATAGCCTGGTGTTGTGGTGGACTGGATAGCCTGGTGTTGTGGTGGACTGGATAGCCTGGTGGGGTGGTGGACTGGATAGTCTAGTGTGGACTGGATAGCCTGGGGTGGAGACGGATAGCCTGGTGGGGGACTGAATAGCATGGTGGTAAGAGTGATGCGCATTGCGTTCGTGATCTGCTGACCCGGGTTCAAATCTCGTTCAAGAGGATTTTTTCCACTGGAGTTAACATCAGTGCCGACTTCACTCCCCTCAAAAGTCCTTCGATGAGACTATAAACCGAGGTCCCGTGTGCGAACGCAGGAAGAACATCTTGCGCATACGTTAAAACCCGTTCCACTTTTCGGAAGAGTAGACCATTGTGTGCCAGTGGGAATGGATGACAAATGTACACAACTGCGTACACACGGGGACTGGATGTAAACACGCACATGAGTGCTTATTCCATGATCCTCGAAATCAAACAGTAAATAGATAGATAAAAATTGTGTTGCATGATGATCAATGGTATGGAGAATGATGCAGCGATGATGCTCTACCCAGTGCTTCAAAAAGCTATAGTGTATCTGAAGCTAGGGTGAACTGGTGGTCTTGGGGGTAAACTGCCTGCATAGAAGGTGAGAAATTGTACGTTCGATCCCTGTTCAACGCAAACTTTTCCCTTCAGCCACTAGAACTTGAGCAGTGATTTGAATGCTAGTCTTTTGGATGAGATGATAAACCAAGGTCCCGTATGGTAGTTATTTATTTTTTTATCCTTTTATTTCAAGTATAACGGAACTTATGTTAAAGTTCCTTGGCTAGATCTCCCAGGTTCACCAATGGTGAGATTTTGTGTGTGCGACCGTTTTTGCCCACCATGGAGGTAGCTGCATTCCGACTTTGGGGAAAATGGAATCAGTATTTGGGGGGGGGGGGGGGCGTATATAAGACTGGAATAAGCAACGTGGAAACAGCAGAAATGGTGCGTCACAAAAGGCATGGTTTAATAAACCTTCTTTACAAATACACGGAACCTGAGGGACTCTAACTGTAGTCCGTCAGGGAATATCAACCCTTATCAGCAAAACATAATGACAAGGGCACTCACTGAAACTCTGTGTACCTTAGGGACTATCAATTTTGCAGACAAAATCTCTACGCTGGAGATGAGTTTAAGTGGCAGTCCCAAATGGACTCTTATTTTCAACCTTGTTGGCCAAGTATGCAATATCCTAGCTGATAGGGGACAAACAGCCATGCGGTTAGAGCTTCACACTTACGATATGACAAGAACTGAGGGTGTAGGTTCGAGTCTTGATTGAGAGGTGTATTTTGAGGATTTTTCCCTCATGAACTGACTCTATTCCACCACAAATCCTTTGGGTTAGACTGTAAACGTAAGCGTTGTTGCAGAGACGAAGGCAGACGGAATGACATGGGCCGAGCTGAAGAGGATCTCCCACAGCCGAGTTCGTTGGAGGGGTGGTGTTGCGGCCCTATGTTCCCTAGGGAATCCAGAGGCAAAAGTCAAGTCAAAGACTGTAAAATTTATATTCCGTGTGCGTACATGGCCATAACATTTTGCACACACTTAAAATATCTAGCCACCTTTTGAAGGAAAGTATGCCAGCTGTGGTCAGAGGCACATATGACAACCATACCCAGCATGCAATCTCCTACCTGGGGCAATATAAGCTCAGCCTGGTTAATTTTTGTCTAAGACACTCTGCCTGAAAAATGTGATGCATCGCATCAAATGATTCTTGAATTGCTTAAAGGATAGTGTTATGTATTCATTAGTGGTGTGTCATACAGTGTGAAATGTTATTTTGTTCATCCTTGCTTGACGTAAGGCACGTGCACGTAGGTGCTGACTGAGTGACCTGGTGATTTCCAATTGTATGGTTGACATGTTATGGATTGATGTGTGTATTTGCTACAACTTCTTCCAGAAATGTGTTAAATGTAATTATTTATTATGTATTTACTCTTTTATATCAAGGATAATGGAATAAGCAATCATGTGCTTTCTTACATCCAGTCCCTGTGTGTATGCGATTTTGTAAATTTTGTCAACTGTTCCCACTAGTACACAATGACCTACTCTTTTGAGAGAGAGAGACAGACAGACAGACAGACAGACACACAGACACAGACAGAGATAGAGAAAGAGCATATGTAATAGAAAAGCATGTGGAGGAGACAGGGGAGAAAGAGAAAGAGTAGGAGGAGATGGAGATTTTTTTTAAAAAGATGAAGAGAAGGAGGGAAAGAAAGAAGAACTGTCTTTATCTTTAATTTTTATTTACTGTTTGTCTACACATACATCTGTGCGTCAGTATATTCTCTATCTACCTGTATGCCTGTATCTTTCTGCCTATTTGGCTGTCTAGATATCTCTGTTTCTCTCTGTATCTGTGTCTTGCCATCCTTCTTGTTCTCGCCCTGATCCACTCCCCTAGTTATCACACTATCCATCGGTGACCCTGGCTCCCTTAGTAGTTGATCACTTTGTGTCGTGTGCCGACAAATTGGTCTGAAACCACTCACCGCAGAGGAGAAGCAGGAATGATGAGTTTCCACTGGTTAGTGAGCTCCGTTTGGGAAAGAGTGGAGGCTGAGCGAAATTTATTGATTAGACACAGGTTTGTTTGCTCCTCCTCCTCCTCCTCCTCCTCCTCCTCTTTGTCCGTTTGTTCCTTCCTCTGCCTTTCTATCCATTGTTCTCTCATTCAGTCTGCATGCCATACACGCACGTGTGCGTGTGCGTGCATGCATGTGCATGCGGGCGTATGCAAACACACACAGGTATGCAGACATACACACCCAGGCATGCAAACACACCCACGCAAACACATGCACATGTGCTCAGACACACACGCACGCACACACACGCACACACGCACGCATACGCGCACGCACACACACACACACACACACACATACACCAGATTGTTCACAAAAAAGAAAAAATAGGAGATCAAAGAAGAGACTACTAAAAAGAAAAGGAAAATGAAGAATTGTTTATTTATTTGTTGTTGTCATTGTTGTTGTTGTTGTTGTTTGTTATTGTTGTTGTTGTGTTGTTGTTCTTCTTCTTCTTCTTCTTCTTCTTCTTCTTCTTCTTCTTCTTCTTCTTCTTCTTCTTCAGAATTCTTTTTCTTCAGGATTCTTCTTCTTCTTCTTCTTCTTCTTCTTCTTCTTCTTCTTCTTCTTCTTCTTCTTCTTCTTCTTCTTCTTCTTCTTCTTCTTCTTCTTCAGAATTCTTCTTTAGATTTCTTCTTCAGAATTCTTCTTCTCTTCGCAGAACTATTCTTCTTCTTCAGAATTCTTCTTCTTCAGAATTCTTCAGAATTATTATTCTTCTTCAGAATTCTTCAGAATTCTTTTTCTTCAGAATTCTTTCTTTCTTCCTTCCTTCCTTCCTTCCTTCCTTCCTTCCTTCCTTCCTTCCTTCCTTCCTTCCCTTCTTCCTTCCTTTCTTTCTTTCACCCGCCCCTCCTTCATCCTCCCTTCTAGATTTAAAATAGGTTACCTGCACATTTGCTCCTCATGTGTGTGTGCCTGTATGTACATTAAAATTTTTTAACTCTGTTAATTGTGATTGGTTGTATGTATGGGTGTGTTGAAGACAAGCGCTTTGATTTCTTTTAGCAAGATATAGCGCTATATACATTCCATTTATTATTATTATTATTATTATTATTATTATTATTATTATTATTATATCAAGACTCAGGTGGAATTTTGTTTCACACAAAAAGGACGCTAGTTGTTCCAAACTTGCACAGAGAAGAACTACACTAACCCCAAAATATAGATATTTTAAAAACCATACACAGGGTAAACAATGATGCTCAACCTCTCTATTATATAACTACAAAATATCATACTCTGGAGAAGAAGTGGCAGGATTAAAATGTTTGCTGCATAAATTTACATAAAATATGCCTCTCTTTAAATGTCACGTGCACTCATGTGTATGTCACAAACAATGCACCTATGTGCAATTGCTCACAGGCAAACACTTTAGCTACAGATTTAAGCTTGCACAGTACTTATTTACTTATCTGTTCAGGGATGACTCATAGCATGCCTTAACACACTTTAGTTAAGATCTTAAGTCTAGCTAACTTTTAATTCTCTTCTTCTTCTTCTTCTTCTTCTTCTTTTCTTCTTCTTCTTCTTCTTCTTCTTCTTCTTCTTCGAATTCTTCAGAATTATTCTTCTTCTTCAGAATTCTTCTTCTTTCTTCTTCTTCTTTGCATTCTTCTTGTTCTTCTTCTTGTTTCTTCTTCTTGTTCTTTTCTTCTTCTTCTCTTCTTCTTCTTCTTCGCAATTCTTCGCAATTCTTCTTCTTCTTCTTCTTCCATTCTTCTTCTTCTTCTTCTTCTTCTTCTTCTTCTTCGCATTTTCTTCGCATTCTTCTTCGCATTCTTCTTCTTCTTCTTCTTCTTCTTCTTCTTCGCATTCTTCTTCGCATTCTTCTCTTTGCATTTCTTGCATTCTTCTTTGCATTCTTCTTGCATTCTTGCTCTTCTGTCAGAATTCTTCTTTTCTTCTTCTTCTTTTCTTCCTCCTCTCTTCATACCTCCATCTCA
>CM054162.1:41724290-41753267 GCA_028751875.1 Rapana venosa
GAGCAAGAAGAACATACTGTAATTCTTAGCCTTTATATCAAATTTGCGAGGGGAAAAATACAACAAAGAGACACTGTTGTTCTCAGTTTCACTAAGACGGTCTTTCTCAACTTTGCTGCAAAAAAATTCTTCATAAAAGCATTGAAACTTATAGTCTCAAACGGACTTTGATTTAATTTTGTGAACATTATACGAATCACTGTGTACTCTAACTTGTAGTCTTACAAGGACTTTATTTTAAATCTTGTGGGCAAAACAAATAGTATATGTAGAGGCGCTGGAGGTCGTAAGTTCCGGTGGGATTCTAGTTTAACTTTGTTGGCAAAGGTACTCATATTATATTCATTGTAACTTATAGTCCCAAAAGGACTGTAGTTTAGTTTTGTGAGCAAAATATGAAAACATTGTGCGCTGTCATTCACAATTTTATAGGGACTTTATCAAATGTCGTGGACAACACACACATACATACACATATACAACACACACACACGCACGCCACACACAAACACAAACAAAACACACAGACAAATATATATATTATATATATTATATATATAATACCATAAATAGATAGATAGATAGATAGATAGATAGTGTAGTATAAACAGACAGACAGACAGATAGATAGATAGATAGATAGATAGATAGATAGATAGATAGACAGATAGACAGACAGACAGGTAGATAGATAGATAGATAGATAGATAGATAGATAGATAGATAGATAGATAGATAGATAGATAGATAGAGAGAGAGAGATAGATAGATAGATAGATAGATGGATAGATCAGATAGATAGACAAAGAGATAGACAGACAGACAGACAGAAAAACAGACAGACAGACAGATGCATGTATATAAATGCTAAAGTTCTTAGTTGTACTGGGACATTACCTCTTGAACACAAATACACAAGATCCCAAAAGAGACTGTAATTCAATTTTCGGAACAAAACATGAATCACTATACATTGTGTCATAAACTTTTACAAGAACTCTGCATTAGCCTTTGAGCGAAACAGGCATTGCAGTTTGCCATTCCACTGGGGCTTTAGTTAACTCTGTCAGCAAGGCATACAAAACGGATTGGTGGTGTAATGGTAAAGCACGTGTTCAGAGAGCGAAAAAGCCATGTGGTCCATTTCTGTTTTGAAATCGAACTTTGCCTCTAGGAAAACGTAGAATTTGGGAAAATTTACAAAATATACAAAACTCATAACTGAAGTGCTTGAATGTGATTTTTTTCGTTCCTTGGCTAGAGCTCCGAGGTTCACCAATGGTCAGATGTACGCAGCCGTCCCCCTTACCATTTAGGTAGCCACATTCCGACTTCGGGGATGGTATCGTAACGCGACACCTGTGTGCATACTGGGTGGGTTTTTTTTCCTGTAATCCGTTCCTACTAGCACACAAGGGCCTACTCTTTTGAAAGTCGGAACAGGTTTTTGACGTATGCGCAAGATGTTCTGCGTGCGTCCGCACACGGGACCTCGGTTTATAGTCTCATCCAAAGTACTTTGACATTCAGTTTGAGTTTTTGGGGTCACACTTGGAAGAAAAAGCGAGGCCGGGAATCGAACCCAGAATCTCACGGTTTACTGGTTAGTTGGAGAATGTCTTAACCATCCTGCCACCCTCGTTCTTAACTTTTAAAAAGTTTTTTTTAACTGAACAGCTTGAAAGTGATATACAACATTCGACTGCAATATTCCAAAACATTTTCATAGTATAAAAGAAGCAGGAGGAGGAGGAGAGAGAAGAAGAAGAAGAAGAAGAAGAACAACAACAACAAGAAGAAGAAGAAGAAAAGAAGGAAGAAGAAGAAGAAGAAGAAGAAGAAGAAGAAGAAGAAGAAGAAGAAGAAACAAGAGAACAAGAACAAGACAAGAAGAACAAGAAGAACAAGAAGAACAAGAAGAACAAGAACAAGAATCAGGAGGAAGAGGAGGAGAAGAAGAAGAAGAAGAGAGAGGAGGGAGGAGGAGGAGGAGGAGGAGGAGGAGGAGGAGGAGGAGGAGGAGAAGAAGAAGAGGAAGAAGAAGAAGAAGAAGAAGAAGAACAACAACAACAACAACAACAAGCAGGAGGAGGACGAGGAGGAGGAGAAGAAGAAGAAGAAGGAGGAGGAGGAGAAGGAGGAGGAGGAGAAGGTGGAGGAGGAGGAGGATCTGGAGAAAAAGCACAGCAGTAGGCCACATCACAGGCCGACAGTGGCTGTAGTCTGCAGATGTGGAATTTGCCTCCGTTGCTGGCCACAGACAGGACAGTTCCCAGAAGTGACATTTGGAGCTCTGTGTGTGTGTGCACAGGCACGTGCTTCCCGCGCCCCCTGACCTACTTGTGACAAGCTGCGTTCCTGAAGAGTCAGCTATATTGTGGGGATGTTAGTGTGGCTGTGAGTTCGCTTATGTAAGAATTGCAAATGTGATGATGATGATGAGGAGGAGGAGGAGATGGTGGTGGTGGTGGTGGTGGTGGTGTGTGTGGTGGGGTGGCGGCGGCGGCGGCGGTGGTGGTGGTGGTGGTGGTGGTGATGATGATGATGATGAGGGTGATGATGATGAGATGATGATGATTGATGATGATGATGGTGGTAGTAGTGGTGGTGGTGATGGTAATGATGGTGATGGTGGGGATGATGATGATGATGATGATGATGATAAAATAATAAAGCATAATTCTGTGAATATACATGTATACACAGCTTTCTATTTATTTGTGTCTGTCTGTTCTGTCTGTCTGTCTCTCTCTCTCTCTCTCTCTCTCTTCTCTGTCTCTGTCTCTCTCTCTCCCTCTCTTTCTCTCTCTCTTTGTACACACACAGAGATATAAAAGATGGTGCTGATGATAATGATGACGAGGAGGAGGAGAAGGAGAAGAAAAAGACAATCAGACAGACAGACAGACAGATAGATAGATAGATAGATAGATGATAGATAGATAGATAGATAGATGATAGATAGATAGATAGATAGATAGATAGATAGATAGATAGATAGATAGATAGACAGAAGACAGACAGACAGACAGACAGACAGAGACATGCATACATATATACATACAGACAGACAGACATACATATATACATATGCACATACACACACTTGCGCGCGCGCACTCACACACACGCACGCACACACACACACACACACACACACACACACACACACACACACACACACACCACACACACACACACACCACACACACACAGAGGGTATGTGTATATGCCGTTGCACAAGAACATTAGAATCATCAAACAATGCCGTTGCACAAGAACATTAGAATCATCAACAAAAACAATAAATAAACAAACAAACAATACACAAGCAAACAACACACACACAAGCAAACAAACAACTCACAAAGAAAACAAACGAATTCAGCGAAAACAAAGACACAAACAATAAATTCAACGTACAGTATGTCTGGCGATGAATAAACAAAATAAAAAGCGAAGAAAAACCGATACAAAAACAAAAACAATCTGGAAGATTTAAGGGCCTTATTTTTGTGTTACAAAATGGCGAAAAACAAAAACACAAAAAGGCGGGGTGGGGGGGGGAGGGGAGGAGGGAGAGGGAGAGGAGGAGAGGAGAGGAGGAGAGAGAGAGAGAGAGGGAGAGGAGAGAGAGAGAGAGAGAGAGGAGAGAGAGAGAGGAGAGAGAGAGAGAGAGAGAGAGAGAGAGAGAGAGAGAGAGAGAGAGAGAGAGAGAAAGCGTTGAAAAACAAAATAATTGAATCAAGGCTTGAAGGAATTTTTGTAAAAGAAAATAATAAGTGTAATATTCTGTTTTTCTTTCTTTCTTGTTTTCTTCTGTCTGTCTGTCTGTTTGTCTGTCTGCCTGTCTGTCTGCCTGTCTGTCTGTCTCTCTCTCTCTGTCTGTCTGACTGTCCTTCCTCTCTTTCTTTCCTTCTGTCTGTCTGTCTGTCTGTCTTTCTTTTTTCTTTCTTCCTTTCTGTCTGTCTGTCTGTCTCTCCTTCCTTTCTGTCTGTCTATCTGCCTATCTGTCTGTCTCTCCTTCCTCTCTCTTCTTTTTTTCTTTCTTTCTTTCTCTCTGTCTGTTTTTCTGTCTTTCCTTTTTCTTTCTGTCTTTCTGTCTGTCTTTCTTTCCTTCTGTCTGTCTGTTCATCTGTCTGTCTGTCTGTCTTTTCTTCCTTTTTTTCTCCCTACCTTCATTCTTTTACTTCCTTTTTCTTTCTTTTTGTCTTTCGTTCTCTCTGTGTGCCTGCCTATCTGTCTGTCTGTCTGTCTGTCCTTTTATTTTCTTCCTACCCTCTCTCCTATTTTCCATCATTCCTTTCTTTCTTTCTTCTTTCTTTCTTTCGCTCTTTCTTCATTCTTTTCCTTACGCTTTCTTTCTTTCGTTTTTCCTGCCTTCCTTCTTTATTCCTCTTTGTTAGTTTTTTTTTTATCTCTGTCTGTCTGTCTTTTTCTTTCTTTCTTCCTTTCTTACTTGTTTTTCTTCCTGTCTTCCCTCCTATCTTTCATAATCATTTCTTCCTTTTTTTCCTTCCCTTTCTTTAATTTTTCTTTCTTTCTTTCTTTTTCTACCCCCCCCCCCCCCCCTCCTCTCTCTCTCTCTCTCTTTCTCTCTTTATTTCTTTACTTCTTTCCTTCTTTTACCTTTATGATTGTTTTGTTACACGTATGTTTACGGGGACAGATTGTAGAGCTAGGTTTGACCTAAGTCTTTTCCCTTGCATGTTAAAGATACTCTTGATCTCTCTCTTCTTTTCTCTCTCTCTCTTCTCTCTCTCTGTCTTCTGTCTCTCTCTTTCTCTCGTCTATTCTCTCTGTGTCTCTCTCTTTCTCTCTGTTCTTTCTCTTTCACTGTAGTTGCTGTTTTTTTTTATCCTGTTTTTGCCTCTTTCTCTGTCGCTTTTTCATTTCTCCTTACGCTTCTCCTTATTATGGCCTAACCTTCATTATTTTACTTCTTTTTCTTTCTTTTTGTCTTTCGTTCTCTATGTTTTCCTCCTGTCTGCTGCTGTCTGTTGTCTGTCTGTCTGTCTGTCTGTCTGTCTTTTATTTTTCTCCTCTTCCTATTTCTCATCTTTTCTTCTTTTCTCTTCTTTTTTCTTTCCTCTCTTCTTTTATCTTTTCCTTTTTTCTCTTTTTCGTTTTTTCTTCTTCTTTTCTCTCTTTTTTTTTTGGGGTGGTGTGGGGTGGGGTTTTTTTTTTATTTTTCTTTATGTTTTTTTCTGTTTTTATCTTTATATTCAGTTTTCTTTCGGTTTTCTGCTTTTTAAGTTTTGGTGTGGTTTGTGCTGCTTTTGAAACGGTTATTTCCCCATTTTCTTCTGTCATTCCTTTACTTAATTGATTGGTTTTGTTACAGTATGTTTACGGGGGACTTTGGTTGAACCTAAAGTCTATATCCCTTGCATATTTTAGATTATCTCGACTCTCTAAATGTTCTTCTTTCTCGTCCCCCTCTCTCTCTCTCTCTTCTCTCTGCTCTTCTTCTCTCTGTTGTCTCTCTCTCTCTCTCTCTCTCTCTCTCTCTCTCTCTTGATCTCTCTCTCTCTCTTCTCTCTCTCTCCTCTCTCTCTCTCTCCTCTCTCTTCTCCTAAAAAAACTTTATAATGTTAAGAGCTTTGGGAAAGGGGACAGTTTTGTTCAGTTTGCAGTTTGTTTGTTTGTTTGTTTTCATCATTTTCCTTTTGATGTCTCTGCTGTTGCTGTCGTTGGTGTGGTGGTGGTGGTGTGGTGGTGGATGCTAGTGATGGTGGTGGTAGTTGGCGGGGGGTGGGGGGGAGGGTTATTGTAGGTAGTCTTTTTGTCTTTTGTTTTGTTTTTGGCTTTTGTTTGTTTTATTTTATTTTGTGCTCATAATTCAGTAGTTGCTGTCTGAGTGTTCGACAAAAGTAGTGTAGAGTAGTAGTAGTAGTAGAAGAAGTAGTAGTAGTAGTAGTAGTAGTAGTAGTAGTAGTAGTAGTAGTAGTAGTAGTAGTAGGAGGAGGAGGAGGAGGAGGAGGAGGAGGATAACGAGAACAAGAAGTACAAGTACAAGAATAACAACAACAAAAACAACAACAACAGCAACAACAACACTATCACAGTGGCTGTTTTTCTACAGAATTTCGCCAGGGACAACTCTCTTAGGTTCTTTTACGTGCGCTAAATAATTTTGTGTAACACACGGAGACCTCAGTTTACCGTCTCATCCGAAAGACAAACATCCAGACCACCACTCATGGTAAAAAAAATGGATGGGGGAAAAGTTTCGGGCCCAAACGGGGATCGAACCACCGCACACTTCCGACCCGGACTTTTTGCTTTCTAGACAGGCGCGTTACCTCTAGACCACCGATCCACTCATGATGGTAATCTTGTCTGGAACCAGAGATGGGTGAGCTATGAATATTCATACATTGGATCAGGCAGAACGTCTGCGAGTCTGCCTCTGGAAGAGAGAAAGTGACTCCAATGTCAATGAGCATCCTGAGAAAAGACCAGAGAGAGAGAGAGAGAGAGAGAGGGGGGGGGGGGGAAGGGGAGAGAGGAAGGAGAGAGAGGGGAGAGAGAGAGACAGAGAGGGAGAGAGGGAGAGACAATGACAAAGACAATGACTGTTTTTTTAATTTAATAATAATAATAATAAATGGAGTTTGTATAGCGTTATGTCTTGCAAAAACAAATCAAAGCGCTTGCATTCATCCTACTCTCACACATGCAACAAGTTACAATCAATAGTTTTTACAAATTGAAATGTAAACACACACGCGCGCGCACACACGCACGCACACTACACGCGCGCGCGCGCGCACCAACACACACACACACACACAACACACCACACACACACACACACACACACACACACACACACACACAGAGGTTGTGTACTTTGTACTCTGTATTTCGAGGGTAATGAATAAGCACCCTTGTGCTTTTTTACATTCAGTCCCCGCCCTTAGGGATACATCATACGATAATAAAGTAAACCCAATACCCATACACTCACACAGTAAACGGGAGGAAAAAAACAACTCTGCCACAAAAATCCACCCAAAAATTTCAAAAAAAGAAACAAACAAAAACAACAAAACAAAACAAAACAAAACCAGACAAAACAAAAAACACAGACACACGAAAACAAAAAAACAGCAACGAAACCAAAAGCAGAGAGAGGGAGAGAGGGGTGGGGGGGATGGGATAAGGAATAAGACATGTGCTTTAATCAGTCCGTGGAACGGGTAAAGTATCGCAGCAACAAGGATGAACAGGAGAAAGGTGGAGAGTGTGAAGATGTTGAGGAACGGGGGAAGACGAAGAGAGAGAGGGGGGAGAGAGAAGGAGAAGAGGGGAGAGTGGAGAAGCGGGGGAGAGAGAGGGGGAGAGAAGAGGGAGAGCGAGGGGAGGGAGAGAAAGGGAGGAGAGAGGAGAGAGAAGGGAAGGAGAGAGAGGAGAGAGGAGAGAGAGGAGGAAGAGAGAGAGAAAGAGAGAGAGAGAGTGAGAATTGATTTGAATTGAATAATTTTATTTAAAGAGGTTTATGAGAGATAGGGGGAGAGAGGGGGGAGGGAGGAGGGAGAGAGAGGAGAGTGGCAGACAGACACACTCACTCACACACACACGCAACACACACACACACACACACACACACACACACACTCACACACACACACAAAAGAGAGAGAGTAGGCCATTGTGTGCCGGTGGGAACAGATGACAATTTACAAAACCGCAATCACGCAGGGACTGGATGTAAAAAAGCACATAAGTGCTTATTCCATTATCCTCGATAAAAAAAAGAATAAAATAAAAATAATAAATAAGAGAGAGAGAGAGAGAGAGAGAGAGAGAGGAGAGAGAGAGAGAGAGAGAGAGAGAGAGAGAGAACGTTGAACTCTGAACTGAACTCTGAAATAATTACTTTTTGTACTTCGGCCTTTTGTTACAATACAGTTCAAAGGGCAAGAATAGAAATATGAAGGCAGTGAAATTTAACTTCTCGCAATCTTTGATAAGACCTTGGCATACACTCCTTGGCATGTACCCAAAACTGCACTCCTGAATATGCATGTTCCAAAATCATGTATATATGGAGAGGGGGGATGGGGGTCGAAGAGAGAAAGAAAGAGCGTGTGAGAGACAAACAGACAGGCAGACAAACAGATAGACAGAGATAGAGCAACAGGAAGACAGACAGACAGACAGACAGAGAAACACTCACACACAAACTCATTCACTCCCTCCCTCACTGAATTGGGTTCGAATCCCGTTCAAGAGATTTTTTCCACTGCAGTTAACATCAGTGCCAACTCCACTCTCCTTAGAAGTCCTTCAGATGAGACTATAGTATAAACCGAGGTGCTGCGTGTAAACGCATGCAGAACATCTTGTCCATACTTCAAAACCCGTTTTGCTTTTCGGAAGAGTAGGCCATGTGTTCCGGTGGGAAAAGATGACAAAATTTACTAAAGTGCATACACACGGGTACTAGATGTACACAAAAAAGCACATGAATGCTTATTCCATTATCCTCAAAATAAAAGAATAAGATAACATAAATATATATATATTATATATATATATATATATATATATATATATATATATATATATATATATATTATATATATATATATACACTCATGCACGCACGCATGCACGCATGCATTTACGCATGCAGGCATGCACACATGCACACACACGCACACACCCACACATACACAGAACACACACACACACACACACACACACACACACACACTCCACTACCTCACTCACTCACTCACTCACTCACCCACTAACACAGAAAACCACAGATACACACAAAAATAACTTCACTCTCAACTTCACTCTCTGATTTTAGCCTCAACAAAACTAGCTCCAATATTCAGCATCCCTGGCATAGGTTACATGTTGATCACAAGTCTTCCCACAGAGTTACGTCCCTTAAGTGTCCACCAGGCGGCGCTACAGCGGGTTCCATTATCTCGCCGAGCCACGCGCTAACGAGATTAGGTGCTTCGGAAATGTGGTCCTGATTTCACGCAAGATTTCTTGCCTCTCCATCAACCCCTCCCCCCCCCCCCCCTCCTCTCATTCCCCTTCGTCCCTCTGTCTCCCTTTCTCTCTAAGGGATGGATGGAAAAAAGTATGGAATGCTTATTCTGTCTCCCATGGAAAATAAAGATTCATTCATTCAAAGATTCATTCATTCAAAAAATTTATAAAAGATTCAAATATCCCCTTTCTGCTTGTCCCCTATCCTCTTCTCCTTCTTCTTTGTTGCCTTCTGTTTTAGAGAAAGTTTGAAGGATAGTATAGACTGACTCTTCGAAGATGGAGTTTGGCTGCCTTGATTCTAAGCTGAAATAAGCACCATGTAGAAACAAAAGTCTGTCCCAGACAGACAGACAGACAGGACAAAGGTAGAGACAGAGACTGAAAGAAAGAGAGAAACTAGTACAATGGTTGTAACTAAAAAAGACAGAGGGAGATAGACAGACAGACAGACAGACAGACAGATAGATAGATAGATAGATAGATAGACAGACAGACAGACAGATAGATAGATAAATAGATAGATAGATAGATATATAGATAGATAGATAGATGAACAGATGGATGGATAGATGGATAGAGAGATAGATTATTCATTATTTATTTTATTTGTTCATTTATTTAGAGGATAACCAAAAAAAAACACTCATGCATTTTATATCAAAGTCCTGTGTGCATGCAGTCTTATGCATTTTATTATCCATTCCCACTGGCACAAATGGCCTACTCTTCTGAAAGACAGAAAACCATTTTAACCTGTGAGCAAGATGTTATGCATGCCTTTGCACACAAGGCTTAACTTTGTAGTCTCATCTGAAGGACTTTTGGGGGAGAGGAGTCAGCACTGACGTTAGCTCCAGGGGAAATATCCCTTTGAATGAGTGTGTTGGTGGTGGCTCAAAACTGAACCATCAGATCAAGGGTGCAATGAGCAACGTATAACCACCAGGCTATCCCAGCCTCATGAAAGGGAGGGGAGACTTACACACACACACACATATGTACAGAAAAAGATAGATACACATTTATTTTCAACTGCAGACTGACCTACACAGGGACAAATATGCAGAGAGGCAGAGAAGCAGGCTGACAAATGGACAGATGAACAGAGAGACAGAGATCTTTGGATTCCACAGAGAGAAAAAACGTTATGGATGATCATTAAGATTCAAAACATATAAATCATAGTATTATTTCAGACACTTTGTGAACTAAACAATGGAAAGTTCTTTGTCATCGTTAAATGCTCAGTCAGCAACTACCATCTCCAGCCACATGAGCGAAAATGGGTTGCTTTGCCCTTAAGCACCTGACAAAGTCAGCCCCAGTGCATCCGACTTCAGCATGGGAGAGGATTTTTATCTTTCAAATCTTTCTGGAAAAAAGGCAGGAAAATGGACCAAGAAGGCAGAGCATAGACTAAAGGAACAAGGCAGAAAGAAAGAGAAGGATAGAAAAGAGGTAATTCCTAGCACAGAATTAGGAGAAGGTGCGGATGCTATTGATACTGACAGGCCCCCAGCATCCCAGTAGGGAAACCACAGAAAATCAATGCCACTATCTGACATTCCCATTTCTTCCACATCTCCCTCATCACCCCTCATTCCCCACCACCACCACCACCTCCTATCACCATCCAACCCTTTTATCTCCTCTCCTCAACCCCCATCCCCTGTCCCCTCTTTCCTTCTTCCCCAATCTCCTTTCCCTCTTCTATTCCTCAACACAGCACACATCATTGCTACACTCCCCTTCCCTCCTCATACTCTTCCTTTTCTCTCCAATCTTACTGCCTTGGGGTCACCACAATCGACCTTCACATTCAGAGAGGTGGAGCCAAGATATCATTTGGTTGTTTCTGATTTTCTGTTCCAGTATGAATATTCATGAAACTTGTCCAGATATGACCATCAAACTGTCCAAGCCACTGAAACCCAAAGTGACAAATTGGGCCAAACATGCATAGCCAATGAAAATTTGTAGTCTTGTGTTTTTGTAAGGTGGATGTTTGGGGATTTGAGTCTCAAGCCTATTTGGTCTTATTTTCAGCAGAGATGTGCTGCTGTGTAGTGCTGTATCATGTTGTGTTATACTGCAGTGTGTGTTTTGAATTATGTTGTATTGCGTAATGCAAGAATGTACTGGACTCTAAAAACTGTTGTAAGGGAGAACATATTATTCATTGAAAAGTTGCAGCAGCATAGAAATTATTGGATGCTAAAAATGAAGTAGCAAGTAACATATTATTCTCTAAACATTACAGCAAGAGAACATATCTAATGCTAAAAATGAAGTAGCAAGTAACATATTATTCTCTAAACATTAACAGCAAGAGAACATATCTAATGCTAAAAATCAAGTAGCAAGTAACATATTATTCTCTAAACATTACAGCAAGAGAACATATCTAACACCAAAAGACTGACAAAACTGGACTAACTACACACACGTGCTAAATTCAGTAACTTTTTCGTCTAATATCACTTATGTGGAATGCCATTAAATTGAAGAACATACGCTAAATTCACTCCCTGATTCCAAAGCAAAATAAACAGAATCCAATTATTCAACTTCCATGGCCTATAATGTTGATCACAGTCTTCCCACAGAGTTACGTCCCCTAGGTCCACCAGGCGGCGCTACAGTGTTCCATTATCTCGCCGACCCACGGGCTAACGAGATTAGGTGCTTCAGGAATGTGGTCCTGATTTCTCGCAAGATTTCTTGCCTCTCCATCAAAACCCCCTCCCACACCCCTCCTTTCCCCATTTGCCTACTTCTTTCTGCCACCCTACTCCTATCCCTTTCTTCTTTTCCTTTATCTCATCTTCCTCCTTTGTCGGTTCCTACTTTAAAGAAAGTTGGGTTGGGTTTGTTTTTCTTTTCTGTTTTGTTGTTGTTGGGTTTGTTTTTTTGTTTTTTTGTCTTTTTGGGGGGGCATTGTTTGGGATTTTTGTTGTTGTTTTTCCACAAGTGAAATGTGTATGCAATCATTTTTTTCCCACTATTTAGGTAGCCAAATTTCGACTTTGGGGAATGATGTTTAAACATGACATCAGTGTGTATGCATTTTTTGTTTTTTTTAAAGATTTGTCATACATTCTTATCATTATGAATGGCGTATTCTTCTAAAAGGCAGAACGGGTTTTTAATGTGTTCGCAAGATATTATGTATGCATTGGCATAGCAGGCTTCGGTTTATAGTCTCAACTGAAGGACTTTAGGAGGAGTGGAGTCAGTAATAATATCAACTCTGGGGGAGAATCCCCTTGAATGGATGTCTGGTACATGGCTCAAACCCAGGCTTAATCCTGGGCCATCAAATTGCGAACAGAATGCTCTAACCACCGAGCTATCCTGCCGCCCTAAAAAAGGGGTTTGAAGTTCAGTTTCGACCTACTCCTTGAAGACAGAGTTCGGCTGCCTTGATTACAGGGTGAACAAAAGCAAAACTCTGCCCCAGACAGACAAATTGATAGACAGACAGAGATGGGGACAGATACTCAGAAAGATGGAAAGGGCGAAAAAGATAGTAACAAAGGAGAGGAAGAGAGAAAAAGAAAGAAAAAATTAAACAAGGTTTGTACACATGTGTTGTGTTAGGCACAATTCTCGAAATCCCAATGGGACTACCTTAATGGTGGATTAAAACGGTCGCATACATTAAAAAAAATCTCACCATTTGTGAACCCTTAGAGCTCTAACCATGGAAAGCAAAGGTCAAGGTGTCCCATAACCTATATGGTCATAGTGGAGTGAGGCATCAGAGACCTCAGCTTCTCAAGAAGCCAGTATATTGAGGGCGGCGCCCATTTCCTCTCCCTCGCTGCTTTACCTTCCCTGCCCCTAAAAGAGGGCAGGTACCCATTGACAGCTAGGTGAACTGGGGGACCGTACTGAAGCCAAGGTGGTCTAGAAGTAACGCGCCTGTCTAGAAAGCAAAAAGTCCGGGTCGGAAGTGTGCGGTGGTTCGTATCCCGTTTGGACCCAAAACTTTTTCCCCATCCATTAGATCATGAGTGGTGGTCTGGGCGCTAGTCTTTCGGATGAGACGATAAACGAGGTCGTGTGTTACACAAATTTTTCAGCGCCGTAAAAGAACCCACGGCAACAAGAGAGCTGTCCCTGGCAAAATTCTGTAGAAAAAAGCCACTCTGATAGGGAAACAAATACTGTTGCAGACAGGAAAAAAGAAAAAAAATGGGTGGCGCTGCTCTTGTGGCGACAGCTCTCCCCGGGGAGAGCAGCCCGAATTTCACGCAGAGAAATCTACCGTGACTTAAAGTGGTATAAATAAATATAAATCAATAAAATAAAGAAATAAAACGGTCACCCATCCAAGTGGTAAGCACGCTCGATGCTGTTTAACCTTAGCTGGGGTAAAGCGAGTGCTCTGACCACTGAGCTATGCCGTCCCCAAGGGAGGAAAGCAAAACAAAAACAAGATGGCAGGTCAAGTTTCCATCAGCGCCGCCTTGGGGATTTAAGGGACGTAAGTCTTCTCCATTGCTTTGATCAAGATGGCGAGAATGTTTTTGGAAAAAAACCAAACGAAGTGTGTATAATTTGAAAGTTTAATGATTAGAGCTAGTGTGATTTTGTGTGCTTGCTTTTGTGAAGTTTTTTTTGCCTGTAGTATGTGTGTGTGTTAAAGATTTTGGGTGGTTTTCTGTTTTTGTTACAAGGATGGATCAGTTACAGAAGTAGTTAGTCCTGGCTGATAGCATAATTATGTAAAATCAGACCCTCCCCCACCCCCCTCTGTCTCTCTCTCAACGACAATGTAAACGGAGTAGTTCACATGTAATTTACACACACACACACACACTGAAAAGCCACACACACAACACACACACACACACACACTCTCTCTCTCTCTCTCTCTCTCTCTCTCTCTCTCTCTGTCTCTCTCACACAACACACACTCTCTCTCTCTCTCTCTCTCTCTCTCTCTCTCTCTCTCTCTCTCTCTCTCTCTCTCACACACACACACACACACACTGAACATCCAGAAGGCTTCTTACCTTCTTAATCCCACTCCATAAAAACAGACTCTCCGTTGAACGAACTCTGTTAGCAAGAATTATGTCCCTTGGTGCAGAAGCTGGTAGGGCTACTGGCCCCTTAATCTCGCAGACTGACGTCGCTAACGAGATTTGGGAAAAGACAACTCCGCTAGACTTCTTAGTCAGCTCCCCAACCCCTCATTCATTCTCACTGTCTGATACTCATCCCCCCTCCCACACCTCCCTTCCCGCCACAAACACACACCTCTCCCTCTTCCTTCCATCATCCTCTTCAAGATTCATTTGATGTTTCCTTTAGAAGACAAGACTTTTTTATATAAAGGAGTTAGAAGTATGGGGTACTGATTGTGTCCAAAAATCAGAAATTTAAGAATTGTCACCACAAAAAACCGAGTTTGATTGTGAAAACAAGTCCTTTTCTGCTCTTAAAATGAGTATTTGCCATAAAATAAAAAGAGAAACGAGAAAATTAACATGTCTTGAATCAAAATTATCACATTGGTATGTTGAATTGGGAGGGCAGGGGATGCAGAAAGCTAGAGTGAATGAGGTTAGGGATTGTTGTTGTTGCTGTTGTTGTTGCTGCTGCTGCTGCTGCTGTTGTAGTTTTCATTTCTCTCACATCATAGTGGTTACATGTTTCAGAAGAATCGGAGGATCAGTGATCTAGAGGTAACACACGCCTTTCTAGAAAGCGAAAAAGTACGGGTTGGAAGTGTTCGGCGGTTTTGATCCCCGTTTGGGCCCGAAACTTTCTCCCCATCCATTGGACCATGAGTGGTGGTCTGGGTGCTAGTCTTTCGGATATAACGATAAACCGAGGCCCCGGGTGTTACACAAAATCACTTAGCGCTCGTAAAAGAACCCACGGCAACAAGAGAGTTGTCCCATGGCAAAATTCTGTGGGGAAAAAAGTCACTCTGATAGGAAAACAAATACAGCTGAAGACAGGAAAAGAAAAAAAAGGTGGCGCTGCTCTTGTGGCGTTGCACTCTCCCTGGGAAAAGCAGCCCGAATTTCACGCAGAGAAATCTGCCATGAGTGGTATAAATGAATAAAATAAATAAAGAACGTAAAAAGACTGTCTTATGAAACGCTAGTTGACAGATCCCGATTCGTTGTGTTAAAAGACTTTTTACAATAGGCTTTTTTTAATTTCAATATTAAATCCCGTCATTTTCAGCTGTTTATAGAAGGGGCTTTTGTTTTTTTGGGGTTTTTTTGGGGGGTGCACGTTTCTCACCGTCCTTAATTAGGAATGCATTTTTAAGGGGTAGTTTGCCTCAAAAGAAATCAAGACAATTATTCTTTTATACTGAATATCAGTGTTTCAGCGACAAAACTTGATTATAATTATGTGACTTTTGAGACAGTCCGTTTTCCATAGTCTGAGGAATATTGATGAAAGAGAGACAGAGACAGAGAGATTGAAGACTGTCAGATGTTGATCAACAAAATCTATGGGCGGCGTTGTCCATTGATTTCTGTCTGTCTGTCTGTCTGTTTATCTGTTTATCTATCTATCTATCTATCTATCTATCTATCTATCTATCTATCTATCTATCTAATCTTCCGTTTATCTAACCATCTATCTGTTTCACTTTGTGTCAGTCTATCTCTGACTTTCTGTCTGCCTACCTCTATCTGTATCTCTGTATTTGTCTGTCTCTTTGCCTATTAGTATGTAGTCTGCCTGTCTCTCTGTCTGTCTGTCTCTCTCCTGTCTAGTTTAGATATCCAAGGGACACAACTCGCGCTACTCATTGATTCATCATATCATCATGGGTTATCTCCTCATGTACTTCACATAACGCACGCACGTAGGCATTATGTGCACGCTTGCAGACGCATACACACCGTGGACAAATATAACAATAACAATAACAGCAACACCAGTAGCAACAACCTCACCAACAACGACAATAGCAACAACACCATAAACAAACAAACAAACGACAACAAGTAACAACAACAAAAGAAAGACGAAAATGTCAACAACAAAAATCGATGAGGAATCAAATCCTTCTTTTCCCCCTCTTTAATTTCCAAAAGAATAAAGAAAGATGGAAGGAAGGAAAAAAGGAAAGAGAGGAAGAAAGGACAGAAGCAAGAAAAGAGAGAGAGAGACAGAAGGAAAAAATGAGCGGGGAAACAGAACGGGCGAGCTTCAGAATGATGGAAAGAAGAAAGAAAGAAAGAAAACGCAAAGAAAGAGAAACAGCAAGAAAGAGAGTACAACATAAAATAGGACACACCAAGCAACAAATAAAGATGATAAAAAGACAAAAGGACAGAAATCAATGTGAATACACATGCCGTCAGCGCCTGGGCTTTATCACAGTTCTTGATTAAACCATTGACGCTGGGGGCAACAGCAAAGTGAGAGGCTGTATGACCAGTGGCTTTTCCACTCATGGAATTCCACTTTACAGCTTAGTCTTTAGTGATCGACCATGACTCTCTGACTAGGAGGCTTGCCTTGCACAGTTCTTATATCGTGCTGCAGCCCTGGGGGCTAGTTGGCCTTTGGAGAACATCTCCAACACTGACTGTCCTTATGCCCACTTGGCCGAGAGAGTGGGGATGTACTGTGGACAAGGCATCTCCACTATAATCAAATTTCTGCCCAATTTCCGAAACAGCAGCTGCCTCCTCTGCTGTTTTGGAGGTCATCGTCGAAAACGACGGACTAACATAACCAGGAGGGAGGGAGAGACAGACAGACACAGACAGACACAGAGAGATTTTTTAAAACATTTTTTAAAACCCACAAAACAGAAAAGAAATAAAGAGATAAAAGAAAAGAAAAAGAGACTTTTAAAACCGACAAAAGAAAAAGAAAGAAAGAAAGAAAATAAACACTTATAAAATCGATAAAAAGCAATCCACTCCAATCCAAACAGCCCCGCCAACCATAGAGGCCACATCAAAGCTATAGCCATGTAAAAATGCAAACCTCAGATTAAAACTGTGCAACTATACGGGGACATGATAGCTCAGTGGTCAGAGCACTCGCTTTCCCCCAGCTAAGATAAAACAGCATCCAGCGTGGTTACCACTTGGATAGCTGACCGTTTGCGTGCCTTGGCTTCAGTACAGTCCCCCGATTCACCCAGCTGTAAATGGGTACCTGCTTTTTTAGGGTCAGGGAAGGTAAAGCAGCGAGGGAGAGGAGATGGGCGCCGCCCTCAATATGCTGGCCTATAGAGAAGTTGAGGTCTCTGATGCCTCACTCCCCTATGACCACATAGGTTATGGGTAACCTTTACCTTTTTAGTTGTATACAGAGATTAAAACCAAATTTAAAACCACCTTTATGTCATTCTTCAAATCAACGCCCTGGCCAACCATAAGGGTTAACCAAGGTCAACGCGTTGTGGGAGAACCACATAAACGACACATCAACTGAGATAAAAACCAGTACCTGATTCCTCACATCCAACCTCCTTCAGTAAGTAACTATGACATATTAACTCATTTCAGACTGGGAAAAGCCCGATTCTCTCAGGAAGGTAAAAATGTTGTCTTTCTTCTTCGTCGAACGCTCAGACAGCAACTCCTGAGGCCCTGACAAATGCTGCCAAGGCCCTCCAGGGGTCCGAAGAGATTGTCCCTCATCGGCAGGTCAGTAGACCAGATATCGGCCCTCAGGTTTTGGTGTGTTGGACGGACAGGTCTGGCGGAAGTGTTCCACTGTCATGGGAGAAGTGCCACAGGAGCATGCCTCAGAATCACTAATGCGGAACTGGGTAAACATGTGATGTCTGAGTCTGCAGTGTCCAGTCCTCAGCCTCACAGTTGTTGCTTGGTTTTCTCTGGGGAGGAGGTAGTAGTAGTCATCCTTACTGTTGAAATTAGGGCGCTGCTGAAGCCATCTTCTCTTTTGCTTTGATGGAACATTGCGAAGCAGGAATCTGCCGTAAAAGGCGTGTGCCTAATATCCTGGACATCTCGTCACTCCAGAAGCAGATGCTTGATGGTTATTTGCACATCGCAAGTCACACACCATGGGGTTCCCTCGCCTTAGAGTAAATGGCCATGTGTAATATGAGAATGACCCGTGTGTATCCTGGTGAGCACAGTTTCTTCCCTTCTGTTTTTGGCAGAAAAAGGACTTACTTCAGGGTAGGGCGAATCTGGAAAAGTTTTTTGTCTGTCTGAGTGCTCTTGCCAGAGAAACTATGCATAATGTTTGCTTTTAGGTATTGAATCTGTATGATACAGTGAACTTAGCAATCTTTTTCGTGGCACTCTTGGCGAGTTGGTCAAACAAATACATTTTCCCTTTGTGTCAATACATGTTAAAAGATCTAAAAATTAGCTTCAAACAAAGGCGAAAGTGCAGATACTGACGATCCATCATTGTCGGAACACATAGCTGTACCTACCCATGCACAATCACACTCACAAACACATGCAAACGATGTATATAAGTTATCACTCTGGTTACTTTAGCAACTGAAACTTGGGCAAGCATATTGGTTTAATTAAAGTTTTAAAAAAACACATTAGATATAAACACTTTGACTGATCAAATAAATTATCCATGAACTCCTAGAGAAATTAACGAAACACTGCACTGAAGCCTTCTTGAAGTGAGTCTTGGGCAAGATATACTGACGGAGCCCAATTCTGTTCAAGCATGCTGGGTATGTAGGTCCCATGCAGCATTCATTGCACTGGTAATAAAACATCCTAATCTTAAACAAACCCCTTCTCTCTCTCCTGGATATCGCTTCATCATTCACCCACTCTCTATAAACATAATTCAGAATAAATTTTCAAAATAAACATTGCCTTGGACCCAAACATGCCACCAGCCTACATCCACACCCTCACATCCGAACTAAAACTCCCTTTTACCTTTTTTCAAGCAAATGCCCCCTGCCCGATTTAGTCAAAATGAGGTAGCCCATTTCCGCAAAGATGTCCTTTCTTTTCTGAATTTGGCTGGGGGAGGAAAGGGATGTGGGGGGTTTGGGGTTGGTGAAGTGATAGGCTCTAGCCTCACGCCAGTCAAAGGGTTTGGGTGGAGGTCCATGGTGAAGAATGTTCTGCTGGTATCCCTCCTGCCACGTGGGGTGACAGTTGCCTTTGAAGCAGATCACCTGAAACCACAGCCATCAGATCAATCATTATCAAAAACAAAAAATAACAGATCGATTTCAAAACAGCCGTGAAATTAAAATTAATGACCCATTAGATAAAAGCGTCTATGAATTTTTTTTAAAAAGGTCAAAATCAAAACGAAATAAAAAAAATCAATGAAATCAAACACATAAATGACATTGAACACATTAACGAAATCAAAAGCATTTAAAAAAAATCAAAAGTATCACTCACAAACATCAATGGAATAACAAATTAATAAAATCAAAAGAATCAACAAAATCAAAAGCGTCAATAAAATCAAAATCATAAATCACACCAAAAGCATCAAGGAAATCAAAAACATCAATCACATAAAAAGTATTAAATCAAAAACAATAAAATTAAAAAACACTAAATCAAAACTATCGATGAAATCAAATGCATTAATCAAATCAAAGACACTAGTCATATCAAACCATCTACAATTATCTCTAAGGAAATCACAGGATACACTCACATTCCTCCCTTACTTCTTGCATTACACATTGGTTTCAAAAATCAAAATAAACTATTGCAATCAGGCAAGATGGCCTAGAGGTTAGATTGTCAATATCATAACCAGACTGTAAATGCAGGAGTAGGTTGATGTCTCCACTGAGGTGTCTGCTCGAGGGAAGTTTTAACCTGGAGTTTACATTGCAACTGACTCTATTCCCTCATCCTAAGTCCTATGGCTAAAACAACAAACTAAGACCCTGTGACCAAACACTATCCTAACATCTTGTGCACTCGTTAAAAACTCATTGACATTTTGTAGCTGAGTAGGCCAACTATGGCCAGTCACTGTAAAGAACTTCACAGCAGGTAACACACTATCCATTTCAACCTTACATTTCAGACAGATCGTTCAAAGATGTTCATTCCACAGTAGGCAAATCCAACATAACTCTGTTCAAGGGTCCAGAGCCAGTGCTAAAATTAGAGCACCCCTTCCAAGTCGAAAGTACCTGTCATTCCAACGTGTCAGTGCTAAAAGGATGACCTGCTACACAAAATGTTTGAAATGTTTGAAGTGTGTACAAAGTAAACAGGCTGCTGCGTGCCCCAAGGTTTCAGTCCCATTCACATGGCACACATGCTAGCATGCACAAGGTAACATGTAGCTTTAAACGGAGCGCTGAATCCCTGGAGGATGTGGGCTGGCCACTTCACAGCTGTCAGTTTCTCAGCTGCTATCCATTCCATCCCAGCCCAGCCCAGTTGGGGCCAGCTGGTGCTAATTACAGCAGGAACTGACAGCACTGACCTTGGTAAGAGAAGGGGGCATGCTAATTTTAGCACTGGGCCCTGGTCCCTTGAGCGAGTTATGCTGGGTTTGCGGTTTGTGTCAAATCCAAAATCAATATTACATGATCTATCTCAAACAATCGGGTTGAACCTGCTGCCACAAGCGGCCTGAGACGTACTTTCACAGTGACAGATTATTCCTTTGGGGTCTGTTTCACCCTGACCATCCTGGCTTTATGGTTCAGGAGGCTAGTCTGTCACCCGCTTGTAGCTGGTACAAAACTTACCAATGCGTTCATGGTGAATGGTAGTATATATATATGGCTTTTCAGTTTCTCTTCTCTTTTCTTACATTAATTCCTTGTAAAATGTTTGGGGCAGTGCTTTCTTTTTTCTTTTTTTTACTGTGTCTAGAGCAAGTTGAACCTGATGGAGCCTAACCCTTCTCCAGGTAGTACTGCATGCTGTCATCCATGCCACCAGCCATAACTTGCCTCATTCCTAAAACCAATGAATAGCTTTACCTTTATCAAAATTCTTTAAAGTCTCATCCATAAAAAACTGTTCTGGGAGTGAAGTCTGAACACATATAAAACTCCAGAGGAAAAAAACACCCCCTCAACCTCACACTGACCCCACTAAATCACACATGAAATATCACCGTCAGATCAACAGTTCTAGGCTCTAACCACGAACGCCTTCTGCCTCTAGCAGACTCTAGAAACTCTTCCTACCTGCAAATGATAATCTATATGCAAAGACTCCGGGTAGGCCTCGTAGACCCTGTAAGGCATCAGGATGCCGTTGTAATACCAACTCCAGTCCAGGTAACTCCGCATGGTGGCCAGGAAGTGACGTAGCCAAGGGGAGTCACTCTGAGACATCAGGACGCCCGTGTTGAAGGCGGCAGGCCACTCTCCCCTGCTGGGCCAATCGGGACAGGCCACAGTGGGGTAGCGGAGAAGGTCGTCGGGTATGGGGTTCACCCAGAACACGTCCCCATCCATGTACACCCCCCCGTAAGTCCGGAGAATGTGTGCTCTGTGTGGGGGAGAATGAACATGTGGTGATGTGTTGGCTATTTGATTGGTAAATGAAACACAGGATAGCTCAGTGGTCAAAGCGCTCCCTTTCCCCAAGCTAAGGTTAAGCAGCGTTGAGCGTGGTTACCAAGTGGATGGGTAATCGTTTGCACGCCTTGGCTTCAGTACAGTTCCCCAGTTCACCCAGCTGTAAATAGGTACCTGCCTTCTTTAGTGTCAAGGAAGGTAAGGCAACGAAGGAGAGGAGGTGGGTGCCACCCTGAATATGCTGGCCCTTGGAGAAGCTGAGGTCTTGACATCTCACTCTCCAATGATTGCATAGATTGTGGAAACACCTTTACCTTTAAATGAACCACACACGTGTTTTTCCTCTGGAGTTAACATCAGTGTTGACTTCACTTCCCCCATAAGTCCTTCCGATGAGACTATAAACCGAGGTCCCGTGTGCGAACGCTCACAGAACATCTTGTGCATACGTTTAAACCCGTTCTGCTTTTTAGAAGAGTAGGCCATTGTGTACTGGTGGGAACGGATGACAAAACTTACAAAAGTGCATACACACAGGGACTTGATGTATAAAAGCACACCAGTGCTTATTCATTATCCTTGAAACATAATAAGAATATTAATAACAAAAAGGTAAAGGTGTCCCATAACCTATGTGGTCATATGGGAGTGCGGCATCAGAGACCTCAGCTTCTCTAGGGGCCAGCATATTGAGGGCAGCACCCATCTCCTCTCCCTCGCTGCTTTACCTTCCCTGACCCTAAAGAGGCAAGGTACCCATTTACAGCTGGGTGAACTGGGCGACTCTACTGAAACCAAGGCGCACAAACAGTCACCCATCCAAGTGGTAACCGGCCACGCTCAATGCTGCTTAACCTTAGCTGGGGGGAAACGAGTGCTCTGACCACTGAGCTATCCCCTGATGATAATAATAATAACAACAACAACAACAACAACAATCATCATCATCATATCATCATCATCATCATCATCATCATCTTACCTGATAATGTCACTCCTATGTGCAGCCACATTCACCGACTGCTGGAAGACCTGGCTGATACTGTCAATGGGGACAAAGGTCACGTTCTCCCCCCTTAACCTCTTCCACCACTCCCCACTGGGTCTGACGTCACCGTGTACGTAGACATGACGTAATCCTGCCACGTACAAGGCGCTGAGGACACTGAGGAAGTGAAAAAAGCGGAACGGGCGTTTGGAGGAACCTGGGTTTGTGGGTAAAAGCCAGGTGAGGTGTGCTATCCGTGGGATAGAAGAGATGGGGGATCGTTTTGCCTCTAGGACCTGTCATGGCAAAGTTTGTGTCTGCGTTAGTAGATGATGATGATGATGATTATTATTGTTATTATTATATTTAGTTGCAGTGGTAGTAGTAGTATTTTTTGTTGTTATTATTATTATTAGTAGTAGTAGTAGTAGTAGTAGTAGTAGCAGTAGTAGTATATTTCTTTATTTAGTAGTAGTAGTATTTTTATTATTATAATTATAATTATTATTATAATCATCATCATCATTATTGTTTTTGTTGTTGTTATTGTTATTATTATTAATAATAATATTTTTATTATTGTTATTATTATTATGTCAGACGTAGCAATAGTCGTGGTAGTAGTCCTAGTCATTTTTTTAAATGCCAGTAATAGTAGTAGCAGCAGCAGCAGCAGCAGCAGCAGCAGCAGCAGCAGCAGCAGCACAGCAGCAATGGTATTATTATTACTATCATTATTATTATTGTTATCATTTATGCCAGTAGTAGTAGCGGTAGCAGTAATCGTCGTCGTCGTCATAGTAGTAGTAGTAGTAGTAGTAGTAGTAGTAGTAGTAGTAGTAGGGGGAGGAGGAAGAGGAGTAGCGGTAGCAGCAGCAGCAGTAGATGTTCTTATTATTGTAGCGCAAATTGTTTGTACCAGCAGCAGCAGCAATAGCAGCAGCAGCAGTAGTAGTAGTAGTAGCAGCAGGAGTAGTAGTAGCAGCAGCAGCAGCAGCAGCAGCAGCAGCAGCAGCAGCAGTAGTAGTAGTAGTAGCAGCAGGAGTAGATGGAGTAGAAGGAGGAGTAATGGTAGTAGCAGCAGCACCACCAGAAGTAGTATTACCATCATCATCATTATTATTATTTATTTGCCGGTAGTATTACGGTAACAGTAATCGTCGTCGTCCTCGTCGTCGTCGTCGTCGTCGTCGTCGTCGTAGTAGTAGTAGTAGTAGTAGCAGCAGCAGTAGCAGTAGTAGTAGCAGAAGTAGCAGTAGTAGTAGTATAGCAGCAGCAGCAGCAGTAGTAGTAGTAGTAGTAGCTACAGCAGCGGGAGTAGTAGTAGTATAGCAGCAGCAGCAGCAGTAGTAGTAGTACCTGCAGCAGCAGGAGTAGTAGTAGTAGTAGTAGTAGCTGCGGCAGCAGCAGCAGTAGCAGTAGTAGTAGCAGTAGCAGTAGTAGTTGTATAGCAGTAGCAGCAGTAGTAGTATAGCAGCAGCAGGAGGAGTAGTAGTAGCAGCAGCAGCAGCAGCAGCAGCAGCAGGAGTAGGTGTGGTAGTAGTAGTAGTAGTAGTAGTACCCCCCCCCCCCCCCACCCACCTCGATTGTAAATTGGGTCCTGTTGGGTTTGTTATTTTTAAGTATGTCATAATTATTTGATTTCTTATTTTTTCGGTCTTCTTTTTTATTCATCAAACAACCGACAGCTTAAATGTCTCCCAACAAAAAATTGCAGCAATACCGAAACTGCTTCAAAGCTTATTTACCCCACACCCTCTTTCCTTAAAAAACAAACAAACACCACCACCACCACCAACAACAACACAAAAAGAATCTTCCACTCCTGGTTAAATTTCCAGTCAGTGGCAGTATGCCTTTCAATGAAAACTTTTTTGGTGGTGGTGGGGGGGGGGGTATATCATATTTTCAGTTTTTCCTTTAGCAAACTACCATGTGATAAAAAAAAAATCACGTATGTAGGCTAATCTTATAAGGATTACTGAAGTGGGAATCTTTGTTTTCCTATAGCTTCCTATGGTTTCATTTCATAGTACATGAAACAGTGTGTGAGTGTGTGTGTGAGTGTTAATTTAAAATCTGACGCTCTTTTGTGAACGGTTGCATGTGTGTGAATGTTCTGAATGCAAACGCTTTAGACCTGTGTTTCCTTTATTATAAGATTCAGAACAATACAAATTCCATGGATAATACGAGCCGCCATGGCGCAGTGGTTAGCGCCTTGGGTTACGGACTGGAAGGTCGCGGGTTCGATTCCATAAAGTCATAGATTTTTCGGACTCGGCGGCTCTACCAGAGTGAGTGTGCTGTGGGCTCAGTGGGAAGATTGGACACCAGTCGTAGCTTCATCCACTTACGGATGCGAATTTGAGATGTGCTCAAATACCTGACCAAATGCATGGATGTCTGTATCTCTCGGGCCTGGTTGACGCGATGATTATTATGATAGTTAACGTAGAGTACAGCCCTGTCATAGTAGTCTCAAGCATATGCACTTCCACAGCAGCATAATTACGTCATCCTCATTGTCATTGTTATCATCATTTAAATTGCCTCTGATTCGGTGTCCCAGTTGCTACTGGTCTCAGGGGCCCAGATCGTTGCCATCCATTCTGTGGGCCTGTAGGGAGTTTGTGTCAAAGCCTTTGGGTTGGAGGATTCGGGGGGAAGGTCGTTGGAGGGACGTTGTGGAGTTGCCACCTCGGTGGAACTCACTCAGTCTGCTCCGCGACTGAGCTAATACTGTCTTTAGTAGGGGGCTTAGTAGGTGTGTCCTGGTATGTTAGCTCAGAACAGGCACCACTGAACACCACCAAAGTGACCCAGCAGCAGTGCAGGGCCCCTCTGGCTGGTGGCCCCACGGCGGCCTGATAGTGATTGGCTCCCTGTGGACCTCCGACTCTGAGGATGAGACATAACAAATCTGGGTATGGCTGTGGCGGGGAGATTGGAGTGAGCGGCGTGAGAACAGCAAAACGGGGGACGTCACAGAAGATGAGGCAGCAAAAAAAAAAAAAAAAAAAAAAAAAAAAAAAAAATTCCATGGATAATGATGATGATGATGATGATGATGATGGTGGTGATTATGATGCTGGTGACGATGAGTGTTTGCTTTATTATAAGATTCAGAACAATACAAATGCCATAGATAATGATGATGATGATGATGATGATGATGATGGTGATGATGATGCTGGTGATGATGATTTAGGCCTGTGTTTGCTTTATTATAAGATTCAGAACAATACAAATGCCATAGATGATGATGATGGTGATTACCAGTATTATTATTACCATCAGTAGTAGTAGTAGTTGCTGTTGTAGTAGTGTTATTATTATTATTATTATTATCATCATCATCATCATCATCATCATGTTTATTATTTACTCACCTTTCGCTCTCCATAGTACAGCCAGCGAGCAAACTCTCCGAAAGGAGTCCGAGCGGCCATGATGTCTTTAGGACGGAGCTGATTGGGCAGAAGAAGGCAAGGGGGACTATTCAAAGCTCCAACCTGATTATACACACGCACAGTGCTGCAATTTCCCTCCCTTGATCGCAGACGATGCAAGTACTCCAGCTTTTTTTCGTCGCTGAAGCCCTGCTGCGCAAAAACGAGTCCAGGCACATTCTCTTCAGTCATACTGAACCAAAATGGCTGCTGGGAAAATTCTTTGGGGAATTTCGTCAAAGTCACGTTTGGAGCGATGTACAGGCCGCCATTACTAAAGAGCAGATCTAGCACTGTGGCTGACAGTTGTTCGGGATGGCAGCCATTTTTGTGATGTGGCGCTAGACTTCGGAGCTCCAGACTGGCCAATGATTGCTTCAGTTCCTGAAAAACACATAACAGCTGCATGTTGGTTTGTTGTGGTCAGTTGTTGCGAATGTTGCTGTTGTTGTTATCACCATTATTAATATCATTATCATCATTATCATCGTCATCCTTAGTATTATCATCATTGTTATTGTAATGATGGAGCGCACACACACACACACACACACACACACACACACACACACCACACACACACACACACACACACACACACACACACACACACACGTTTAACAGCACTGAGCGTGGTTACCAAATGGATGGGTGATCGTTCGCGCGCCTTGGCTTCAGTACTGTCCCCCAGTTCACCCAGCTGTAAATGGGTAGGCTTACCTGCCCTCTTTACGGTCAGGGAAGGTAAAGCAGACAGACAGACAGACAGAGACAGAGAGGAATTAATGGGCGCCGCCCTCAATATCCTGGACCCTGGGGAAGCTGAGGTCTCTGACATCTCGCTCCCAAACGACCGCATAGGTTATGGGAACACATACCTTTTTTTTTTTAAACAAAGTTAAACACAAATGATATGGGGTAGGGGACATAAATTGGAAGACAGGATAGTTCAGTGGTCAGAGCACTCGCTTTCCCTAAGCTAAGGTTAAGCAGCATCGAGCGTGGTTACCACTTGGATGGATGATCGTTTACGCGCCTTGGCTTCAGTACAGTTCCCCCAGTTCACCCAGCTGTAAATGGGAACCTGCTCTCTTTGGGGTCAGGGAAGGTAAAGCACAGAGAGAGACAGACAGACAGGCAAGCAGAGACAGACAGACAGACATAGAGACAGAGAGGGAGAGAGAGTGATGGGCAGCGTCCTCAATATGCTGGCCACTGGGGAAGCTGAGGTCTCTTGACATCTCGCTTATTTAACGACCACATAGATTAAGGGAAAACACTTTTACTTTTTTTGTTTTACTAACGTTAAAACACAAATGATACAGACTCTCTGCCGTCAGCGTCTGGGCTTTATCACAGTTCTTGATTAAACCATTGACGCTGGGGGGCAACAGCAAAGTGAGAGGCTGTATGACCAGTGGCTTTCCCACTCATGGAATTCCACTTTACAGCTTAGTCTTTAGTGATCGACTATGACTCTCTGACTAGGAGGCTTGACTCGCACAGTCCTTATATCGTGCTGCAGCCCTGGGGGCTGGTTGGCCTTTGGAGAACATCTCCATCGCCGACTGTCCTTATGCCCACTTGGCCGAGAGTGTGGGGATGTACTGTGGGCAAGGCATCTCCACTATAATCAAATTTCTGCCCAATTTCCGAAACAGCAGCTGCCTCCTCTGTTGTTTTGGGGGTCATCGTCGGACACGACGGACAAACATACAGACTCTCGGCAAAGGAATCTCAGACCACTGACCCAGAACCAGGCGTGGTACCAGAGGAGGTCTGTCACCGGGAGGTGAGAGTGGTGGAAGATGACCTTGAGGGGCCTCAACAGACGCAGCGTGCTGAGGATGGGCAGGTAGTGTTCAAAGCGGAACACCTGGTTCTCCCCGCACCACACGTAGTGTACTGTGGAGGGCACCTGAGAAAACACACACACACATACACATAATTATGTACGTCTGATATCACCATTTAGTGGAATGACGTTAAACTGAAGAACTAACTAACACATAATTATATCAGTGATGACTCCACTCCCCCTAAAAGTCCTTCGGATGAGACAATAAACCGAGGTCCCGTGTGCGGAACATCTTGCGCACACGTTAAAACCCGTTCCGCTTTTTAGAAGAGTAGGCCTTTGTGTGCCGGTGGAAACAGATGACAAAATTTACAAAACCGCATATATACGGAGACTGAATGTAAAAAAGCACATGAGTGCATTATCCTCGAAATAAACGAATAAATAAATAAATAAAAATTAAAAATATGACAAATCATCCTTGTTAAAGTGATGATTTTCATTTCATTTCATACCTGTTTAAGTCACAGCAGATTTCTCTGCGTTGAAATTCGGGCAGCTTTCACCAAGGAGAGCGCTCGCCACAAGAACAGCGCCACCCATCTTTTTTTGTTTTGTTTTGTTCTTTTCCTGTCTGCAACTGTATTCGTTTCCCTATCATAGTAGCCTTTCTCTCTACAGAATTTTGCCAGGAACAACTCCATTGTTGCCGTGGATTCTTTTACGTGCTCTGAATAATTATGTATAGCCTCGGTTTATCGTCTCATCAGAAAGACTAGCGCTCAGACCACGACTCATGTTCTAAAGGATGGGGGGAAGGTTTCGGGCCCAAACGGGGATCGAACCACCGCACACTTCCGACACGGACTTTTCGCTTTCTAGGCAGGCGTGTTACCTCTAGACCACCGATTCTTTCTCCCTGTGGGAATACCGAGGGCCTGTCGGTATAAATAGCATCCCCTCCTTTTGGAAATTCTGTGCTTGGAATTCCTTCTGTTTTAAGCCCCTGTCTCTGTTTCTGCCTTGTTCCTTTTCTTCCTGTCACAACCTCCTTTTTTGGCGGTCTATTTTTTGCCTTCTTGGTCTTTTCTCCTGCCTTTTTTTTCAAGAAAGACTTAAAAGATAAATCTTTACCATGCCGAGGTAGGATCTGCTGGGCCTGACTTGTCAGGCGCTTAATGACAGCGCAACGCAATTTCGCTCATATGGCAGACAACAATACCATACAGACACACACACCACA
>CM054162.1:41753767-41768767 GCA_028751875.1 Rapana venosa
CCGGGTTTTTGGAGGATTGTGCTGTGTATCACTGAGCAGAGAGACAGAGACAGACAGGAGGAGAAGGAGGAGAGAGAGAGAGAGAGACATAGAGACAGAGACAGAGAGACAGAGACAGAGACAAAGACAGACGGACAGACTGGAGAAGGAAGAGAGAGACAGAGACAGACAGAGAGACAGGAGGAGGAGGAGGAAGAAGAGAGAGAGAGACAGACAGACAGACAGACAGAGAGACAGATAGACAGACAGAGAGAGACAGAGACAGAGAGACAAGAGAAGGAGGAGGAGTAGAGACATACAGACATACAGAGAGACAAACAGACAGATAGACAGACAGAGACAGCTACAGAGACAGAGAGACAGACAGGAGGAGGAGGAGGAGGAGGAGAAGAAGAAGAAAAAGAAGAAGATACACAGAGACAGACAGAGACAGAAAAAAACAGACAGTGTCAGGTGGATGAGGAGGATAGAGATAGACAGAGACAGAGACAAAGAGGGAATCAGAGACATTGAAAGAGAAAGAAATACAAGAGACACACACAAAAAGAGGAGAGAGGGGTGACACTGAGACAATGATGAAGGAACAGACATTGTAATACAATCACACAGACACACAGACAGACAGAGAGACACACACAGACAAACGGACAAACAGACAGATCTTGGGAGAGAGGCCTATCTAAGGAATAAAGAATGGCTTAGTGGCAGAGTCACAGCAGACCACTCTGCATTCTGAAGCAGACACCACCACAACCTGTACTTGGTCGGTGGTCTAGAGGTAACACACCTGTCTAGAAAGCGAGAAAACGATCCCTATTGGGTCTCTCCCCTCCCCCCCCCCCTTCCCCCGATCCACTAAATCCTGAATGATAGTCTGGGTGCTAGTCTTTCAGATGAGACGATAAGCCGAGGTCACGTACTCATTAAGGTAAAGTAAAGGTGTCCCATAACCTATGTGGTCGTAGGGGAGTGAGAGGCATCAGAGACTTCAGCTTCTCTAGGGGCCAGCATATTGAGGGCGGCGTCCATCTCCTCTCTCTCGCTGCTTCACCTTCCCTGACCCTAAAGAGAGCAGGTACCCATTTACAGCTGGATGAACTAGGGGACTATACTGAAGCCAAGGCGCGGCAAACGGTCACCCATCCAAGTGGTAACCACGCTCGATGCTGCTTAACCTTAGCTGGAGGGAAAGCGAGTGCTCTGACCACTGAGCTATCCCGTCCCGTACACATGAAGCCCGTGGGAAAGAACGCTCAGCAGCGCAAGAGTTGAAAATTCTGGGGAAAAAAGGCACTCTCTGGGGGGATAAAACACAACAACAGAAATACGTGCAAGTAGGATTTCCTGATTAAAATGTAGGTAGCGGTGTTCTGTGGCGAGAGGTTCTTCAAGCGGTCTGAAATCCCGTCCCGTTTGAGCCCAACACTTTCCCCCCATCCATTAGACCATGAGTGGTGGTCTGGGCGCTAGTCTTTCGTATGAGACGATAAACCGAGGTCTCATGTGTTACACAAAATTGTTCAGCGCACGTTAAAAAACAACCCACGGCAACGAGAGAGTTGCCCTGGCAAAATTCTTAGAAAAAAGTCAATCTGATAGGGAAACAAATACAGTTGCAGACACAAAAAACGGGGTGGCGCTGCTCTTGTGGCGACGTGCTCTCCCCGGGGAAAGCAGCCCGAATTTCACGCAGAGAAATCTCGTGACTGAAAGTGGTATCACAATTTTTTAGAAATGTCACGCGGAGGAATCTCCCTGCATGGAAATTATGGATAATTATTGTACAATTGTTCACGCGCTCATTTTTATGGAAGATAATGTTATGCTGTTTTCTACTTCGAGTGTTTCACTATAAACAATAATAACCACGTTCAGTTAATGATTTTTGGACTCTGAGCTAAAACCAACTTGGTTGTTGCATTGGTATTTTCATAGGTATGGGAGATATCCTTCCAGAATTCATTGACGCTGCTTTTTTTGTAAACTACAGTGTTGGTGATAATTGGTCATGTAGTTAAAGATAATATTGAATAGACTGAAGCCACAAGCAGAGACCATCATTGCTGAGGAACAAGCAGGTTTCAGAGCAGGGCGCAGCACAACAGAACAGATATTCAACCTCAGAATACTATGTGAGCGGTACCTTCAACATCAACAAGACCTTTACCACGTATTTATCGATTTTAAGAAGGCATTTGACGGGGTTTGTGGCATACAGCTTTTGTGGGCAACCATGAATTTGTACAGCATCAATGCAAACCTGATCAGAGTATCAAACATCTGTACGCGAGGCCACCAGTGCAGTGTGCTACAACAACAACATTGAGAATGGTTTCGAACAACAGAGGAGTAAGGCAGGGCTGTCTACTTCACCCACCTTTTCAACATCTTCCTTGAGAAATCATGGCTGATGCACTGGAACATCATGAAGGATTTAGTCAGCATTGGTGGCAGAACGATCACAAACCTCCGCTTCACAGATGACATTGATGGAATAGCAGGATCAGAAAAAGAGCTTGCCAGCCCAACAGAACACTTGAATAAGGCCTCCAAACATACGGCATGGAAATCAGTGCAGAGAAGACCAAACTGATGACTAATAACACCAACGGCATTAGCACGATATCAGGGTTAATGACCAGAAGTGGAAACAGTTCAAAGCTTTAATTACCTGGGAGCCATTGTATCAGACCAAGGGTCCAAGCCAGAAGTAGTATGCAGGACTGCACGACATAACGCTTTGTCAAAACTAAGCACATCTGGAGAGATAAGAATATCTCACTTATCTTCAAGATCAGACTAATGCGCTCCCTTGTCATATCCATATTTCTGTATGCCTGTGAATCATGGACCCTGACTGCAGATTTGGAGAGGGAAAAGTACAGGGGGGTGGAGATGAGATGCTTTCGGAGAGTTTCCTTGGAAACTCCTACAAAGACCACATAAGCAACGAAAGCGTGCATAACAAAAATCCAGCAAACCATTGGACCCTTGAGAACCTTCTAACGATCGTGAAAAAAAACGTAAACTTAAATGGTATGGGCATGTCACAAGATCCAAAGGACTTGCAAAGACAGTTTTACAAGGGACTGTCCAAGGAGGAAGAAGAAGAGGCAGACAAGGAAGAGCTGGGAGGATAACATCAGCGATGGACAGGCCTAGAATCAACAAAACCCTGGAGAAAGACAGAACAGAGAGAGGAATGGAGGGAACTGGTTTTTGAGTCTTTGAGGGTGCCCCACGGTCGTCAAATCGGGACAGATAGATGATAGATAGATAGATAGATAGATAGATAGATAGATAGATAGATAGATAGATAGATAGTTAAAGATGGGTCAGAGAAACAGACAAAAATGGACAGAAAAACTAGAGACTAATACGTATGAGAGAGAGAGAGAGAGAGAGAGAGGGGAGAGAGAGAGAGAGAGAGAGAGAGGGGGGGGGAGAGAGGAGAGAGAGAGAGAGAGAGAGAGAGAAAGAGGAGAGAGAGAGAGAAAAGGGGGAGAGATTGAGAGAGAGAGAGAAGGAGAGAGAAGGAGAGAGAGAGAGAGAGAGAGAGAGAGAGAGAGAGAGGAGAGGAGAGAGAGAGAGAGAGAGAGAGCGAGCAAAGGAGCGGGAGAGAGTGGAGAGAGCGGGAGAGAGAGAGAGAGATAGAGAGACTTCAGACTTCAGACAGTTTAATCATTAAGGCCATAGCCCATATGAAAGGGGGCAAAATTTGTGGGGGTGAACAGAACGACATTTTAAAAAGAAACATTGCCAGTTCCAATGATAGGGTAACAAATAGGAAAATTCATGACAATAGTGTTTCTCGTAACTGGGAAAGCTTTATGTAAGTACAACGCTAAATTACGTACAATATGTTCGTTATTTGATGTCATTAATAAAGAAAATCGAAATAAGCAAGGTTTCCCTATAGAACTTTGGTGGGATAAACTTTACTCTCAGATTAAAAAGAAAGTGCAGATCAAACAAAGTGAGCTTCATCTTCAGTTGACACTTTGCACAGTGGACACAACAAATCATTTTCATTCTACGTCGGTAGCGATAGACATGAACATTAATATCGGATATACCAAACCGGAATTGGTTAGAAAAAATCGAAAATGTCTGTCCATAGTAATTGACAGATATTTCTTCAAAATATGTATCGAGCTATGAATTCGGTTTTTTCAAATCTACTGCTAGATTGAATATGAGTTTTCCAACTTTGCCATCTGCAGTTACTAGCCGTTGGCGAGAGTTTGTACAAATATTTTTTAAATCACTTACCCCTAAAATATCCATGCATACGCCAGCCCCAGTTCCCCATATGCATATGCGGACGTTAGTTCCCCAGTTAGTTTTACCCACTGCATCTAAATTATTAACATTTATAGGCCTTGCGTGGTAGTCTATCGTTACTCATTTTTAACAATTTAAACAATAACGGATTAACCACATAATTAATATAGATGGGATCCCTATTTTTTTCCCCCTTTACACTAAGTCATTTTAGAGTTCTCATTTTTACCCCCAAAAATTTCTTTAAACCAAATAAATGAACGGACTCACACTTTTACAGTAGCACTGTTGTCTAAAACCCCATAACTCGGGGCCATATTGTTACAATGGGCTGTATCTCAGCATCAAATATATTAAGAAAAAATTGAAAAAAAAATTATTATGTATCGACGATAGCTTTTCATAATAAGAAACAATACATTCTTTGCTCTGCTACAAAGGTCTTTACGGGCAGAAAACAAAACTAAAACGAGTAGAAAAAATAATACCCAGGTATCTATAAGCATTCACAACAAACACTGCAACGCCATCATCACCCATTTCTCTCGGGCTGCCAAAAACCCACCCTTTCTGAAACAAGAATAGTACTTTGTTAATATTGACTTTTAATGTAGTTAAATTTGCTGCATTCTTTAAATTATTAAGTTGACATTGCAATCCAACAACAGTTTCTGATAGCAAAAACTATTCACCAGCCAACGTAAAATAAACAATTGTTCGAAATCAATTTTAAATCTTGCACCGTGTCTTCCATTTTCAATCAGTTGTATTGCCAATTCATTTAAAAATAATGAAAACAAAATCGGATACAAACGTCACCCTGTTTTACCTCTTGTGCAGTTTATATAATCAGTAAGCTTGTTACCAGATCTGATTCGTGTTTTTGACAAATCATACATTAAATTCTTATACATTTAAACAGTTTTCCTGTAATTCCATGTTTAATCAAAACAGGCCACAACAAATTTCTATTAATAAAATCAAACGCCTTTCTCAAAATCTATAAACGCTACATAAAGTTTAAGGTTTTTAAGGAAAACTGTTTTTGAAATGAAGGCGAAAAGAGTAAACATATGGTCTATTGTGGAATAGCCTCGCTTAAATCCAGCCTGGGTGTTCGCCAGTTATATTTGTTTCTTCTACGTATTCTTGAAGTCTTCTGTTAATGACAACCTATATATCTTACTCAAATGTCAGACAGAGAAATGCCCCCATAGTTATTTGTATCATTTGCATTACCCTTTTTATAAATGGAAGAATAATAGATCCACACCAGTTTTCAGGGAAAAATGCTTTATCAAACAGAGTATTAAAAATTGGACAAGAAAGTCTATAAATTTTTTTGCAAGGAGCTTTGAAAAGTTCACAATAATCCCATCAGGACCTGGAGCTTTGCGATTCTTAAGTTTTCTAAGAGCAAACACAACTTCTTCTTGAGATATTGGGCAATCCATGACACAATATTCACTATCTAGAAAATCATGATCAATGCTATCAGTATCACAAATACAATCTTTATCAAGTAAGGCTTTAAAATGTTTAAACCAAACATCAACGCAAATTTTATTTATTGGCTGCTTCTTTTTTTGTGACACTTTTCTCATGCAGTGCAAAATTCTTTTTGATTATTAATGTTAGATACAAGATCCGCTAAACCAAATTGTCATGAAAAAGTTTTTTTTTTTATCAATGTGTTTTTGTACTCTCTTCTAGCTTTAACATATAAATCTCTATTAGTGTTATTTACATTTTTACGAAACGTCTTAATAATTTACGCACATTCGTTCTCATTCGTTACACTCTTCATCAAACCAACTCTGCTGTCTTCTATTGCCATCAACTCTAACAGTTTTATTATTAAAAATCTGCACTTTCTTGATACAACCAAAGGGAAAATATCCAAAAACATCATTAATATTCACATCAATCATTTCCATGGCATATTTAATATTCATTCATATCTGATTCATGTAATCTATGATAAAAGTCTTTACTAATTCCCCATTCCAAACTAGCTTTTCTATGACTTGAAAATCATTTGCTTGTTCCCTTTCATAGATCATCTAAAAATTGAAAACAAACACGAAATTCTACAGGAAAGGGTCTGATTCCAAGCGATCAGCAATAGCAATTCACACAAATCATAAATAGTTTCGTACAGATCAGCAGACAAAATGAAATAATCGTTAACACTGCAACCACTAGAGAGACAGAGAGAGCGGGAGAGAGAGGAGAGAGGGGGGGGGAGGAAGAGAGAGAGAGAGAGAGAGAGAGAGAGAGGAGAGAGGGTAGAGAGAGAGGGAGAGAAGAGAGGAGAGAGAGAGGAGAGAGAGAGAGAGGGGGGAGGAAGAGAGAGAGAGAGGGGAGAGAGAAGAGAGAGAGAGAGTTGATGACCCACTCCTTGACAAAATGACCACCAGCCACCTCAATCCACGTCCCCTTCCCCACATCTACCTGAAGTGGCTGAAGTAGGGGAGACAAGAGGTGGTCATTGGAAGGGAGACAACAGGTGTTGGCTGTGGGGATACACTATAAAATGGTGGACAGGCAGGAAGAGCGGTCAGTTGAATCCTCGGCTCCTTACACAGCAGCAGCAGAAGAACTTCCTGTTCCGGCACAAGCTTCCGTCACGATGAAACTTCTGCTTTTGGCTGCGTTTGCTTTGGCTGGTAACATGTTTTGTTGTTGTTGTTGTTGTTGAGTTTGTTTGCTTGTTTGTTTGTTGTTGTTGATGTTGTGTTGTTGTTCTTGGTGTTGTTGTTACTGTTGTTGTTCCTTTTCTCTATCTCTGTGTCTTTTTTCTGTTGGTACTTAGGGATTTTTTCTTCTTGTGTTCAATTTCTTTCTTTTTTTTCTCCTTTCCTTTTATTCACTTTTTCTTTTCTTTGGTTCTTTCCTTTCTTTTTTTGTCTCCTTTAATTTATTTATTACAATGTGGCCCACAAACGCCCTCCCAATCTTTCCATGCATCTTCTCCTACCTTGGCGTTCCAGTCACCTTGCACAACGAGGATGTCTTTCTTGGGAGTTTGATTTAGAACCTCTTGTAGCTGGTCATAAAATTCTTCTATGGCTTCATCTGTGCAGTCTGATGTAGGGGCGTATGCCTGTACTTTTAGTTATGTTAAAGGGGGTTGCTTCAGGCGGATGGTAAAAAAGTCTGCTGGACACAGGCTGACAGCTCATGACGGTGTTCACGGTGTCTTTGTGAACGAGAAACCCCACGCCGTGTTCATGTTTATCCTGTTTTCCACTGTAGTATAATTTGTGGCCTTCCTGGGTCGTTGTTTCTCCCATGTTTTTTCACCTGACTTCGCAGAGCCCACGGATGTGCCATTGATATCTGGACATTCATGTGTCAGTTCTTCACTTTGCCTGCAGTCTTAGTGTCCGTACATTCCTTTGTGCCAATGATGGTGTTGTTTCTGGCACGGATTTTGCTGTGTTTTCATCAGTAGCATACTTTCGACCTCTGTCCTGATGAGCAACAGAAGGCGCGGTCCTTGGTAACCGGCAACGACCGATCCGGTATGGGAATTTCTGGCTGTCTTTGTCAGGGGTGTATCTTGGGCAAATCAAACCTGGGGGGAGCCCATCCCCTCCGGTCGGATTTTTTGTTTGGGTTTACCCCACATGTGACGGGTTTGGTACTGGGTTAATGGTTACCAGTAGCAGAGGGAGTCTCTGACCTGAGGCTTGAGATTCCTGGAGTTTGCCAGTAACAACCACCTCCAGCTAGTGAATACACTTGGCCCACACAAGAAATCCGGAAAATGGACATGGCATAGCCCAAATGGAGAACACCAAAACCAAATAGATTACATCATGGTGAAAAGACGGTTTCAGTCTAGCGTTAACATCGCACAGACACGAAGTTTTCCGGAGCAGACATAGGGAGTGATCTGATCTTGTGATGATGATTCCGACTACGCCCTAAAGAAAATCCACAAGCGGAACAACATCAGGATCAAATTTGACCTCGAGAAGCTGAAGGACCCAGAGGTATTAGAAATTTTTCAAGCAAGGATAGGTGGAAAGTTTGCAGCACTCACTGTGATAGAACTCAGACATAGTACACTGACGAATAGTTTAATACAGCAGGACTAAAAACAGCAAGCGAGCTTCTTGGCAAACACCGCCCAGTCAAAAAACCCATGGGTCACACCTAACATCTACAACTATGCGACAAGCGTCAGAGTTGAAGAAAAAGAAAAATGAAACAAAAGGGAAAGAGCAGAACAATATAGGGCAGTCAACAAAAGCATCAGGAAGTCCATGACGGAGGCAAAAGAGAGATGGATTGGTGAGCAGTGCCAAGACATTGAAGAGAACATCAAGAAAAACAATAGCAAGAAAGCATATCAGCTGGTGAAAGACCTGAATCCATGACAAAAATGGGAAGTGTCTCACTGACGACCAGGATATTCTGAACAGATGGACAGAATACTGCTCCGACCTGTATAACTATAGAACCGCAGGAGATCCAGAAGTCCTTAATGTACCCGCAAGCAAAGACACAGACAGTCACCCTATCCCCCGAGAAAGAGTGGAAACAGCAGTCAGATCGCTGAAAAAGGGGAAGTCAGCAGGGGCGGGACAACATTCCAGCTGATTTGGTTCAAGCTGGAGGGGAAGCATGACCAGCGCCCTCTAAGAATCTGCAACAAGATCTGGCAGACAGGAAAATGGCCAACACCATGGACACAGTCACTCATCATCACCCCCCCCCAAGAAAGGAAATCTAAAAACAATGCCATAATTACCGCACAATCAGCCTCATAGCCACCCAAGCAAGGTCATGCTGCAGATAATATTGAATAGACTGAAGCCACAAGCAGAGCCCATCATTGCTGAGGAACAAGCAGGTTTCAGGCAGGGCGCAGCACAACAGAACAGATATTCAACCTCAGAATACTTTTGTGAGCGATACCTTCAACATCAAAAAAGCCCTTTTAAACCACGTATTTATCGATTTTAAGAAGGCATTTGACAGGGTGTGGCATGCAGCTTTGTGGGCAATCATGAATTTGTACAGCATCAATGCAAACCTGATCAGAGTCATCAAACAGCTGTACAGCGAGGCCACCAGTGCAGTGGGGCTACAACAACAACATTGGGAATGGTTTCGACAACAGTTGGAGTAAGGCAGGGCTGTCTACTCTCACCCACTTTTTCAACATCTTCCTTGGAGAATCATGGCTGATGCACTGGAAACATCATGAAGGATCAGTCAGCATTGGTGGCAGAACGATCACAAACCCCCGCTTCGCAGATGACATTGATGGAATAGCAGGATCAGAAAAAGAGCTTGCCAGCCTAACAGAACACTTGAATAAGGCCTCCAAAACATTACGGCATGGAAATCAGTGCAGAGAAGACCAAACTGATGACTAATTTAAAACCAACGGCATTAGCCCCTGATATCAGGGTTAATGACCAGAAGCTGGAAACAGTTCAAAGCTTCAAGTACCTGGGAGCCATTGTATCAGACCCGGGATCCAAGCAAAAAGTAGTATGCAGGACTGCACAGACAATAACAGCACTGTCAAAACTAAACACCATCTGGAGAGATAAAAATATCTCACTTATCTCCAAAATCAGACTAATGCGCTCCCTTGTCATATCCATATTTCTGTATGCCCGTGAATCAGGACCCTGACTGCAGATTTGGAGAAAAGAGTACAGCGGTGGAGATGAGATGCTTTCGGAGACTCCCTTTGGGATCTCCTACAAAGACCACATAAGCAACGAAAGCGTGCATAACAGAATCCAGCAAACCATTGGACCCTATGAGAACCTTCTAACGATCGTGAAAAAGCGTCATGTATGGGCATGTCACAAGATCCAAAGGACTTGCAAAGACAGTTTTACAAGGCACTGTCCAAGGAGGAAGAAGAAGAGGCAGACCAAGGAAGAGCTGGGAGGATAACATCAGCGAATGGACAGGCCTAGAACTCAACAAAACCCTGAGAAAGGCAGAACAGAGAGATCAATGGAGGGAACTGGTTGTTGAGTCTTTGAGGGTGCCCCCACGGTCGTCAGACTACGGGACAGATAGATAGATAGATAGAATTTATTTATATTTGTCTTAATTTCGAGGAGAATGAAATAAGCACTGACATCCAGTCCCCTAGTGCATGCAGTTTAGTAAATTTTGTCATCCGTTCCCACCGGCACACAATGGCCTACTCTTCCGAAAAGCGGAACGGGTTTTGACGTGTGCGCAAAATGTTCTGCATGCTTTCGCACACGGGGCCTCGGTTTATGGTCTCATCCGAAGGACTTTGTTCTGATCAGGCTTCGAGTTTCTATTTTAGATAGGCAAATCTAGCATCATGCAAGTTTGTATTCATAAGTGTATCTAGGCAGTTGTGACATCGGTTGCACAGCCTTGACACTGGTTGTGCCAGGTGTGACAATGATGTTGCGCGTGTGACACTGGTTACTCAGGTTTGACGCTGGTTATACAGGTTTGACGCTGGTTATACAGGTGTGACACTGGTTATACAGGTGTGAGGCTGGTTATACACGTGTGACACTGGTTATACAGGTGTGACACTGGTTATACAGGCGTGACACTGGTTATACAGGTGTGACACTAGTTATACAGGTGTGACACTGGTTATAAATGTGTGACGCTGGTTATGCACGTGTGACGCTGGTTATGCACGTGTGACGCTGGTTATACAGGTGTGACGCTGGTTATACAGGTTTGACGCCGGTTATACAGGTTTGACGCTGGTTATACCGGTGTGACGCTGGTTATACAGGTGTGTGACACTGGTTATACAGGTGTGACGCTGGTTATTCAGGTGTGACACTGGTTATACAGGTGTGACATTCGTTATACAGGTGTGACACTGGCTGTTTCAGGTGCGCTGGGCCACAGCAACAACACGGACACGCTGATCGTGAACGGGGTTGACGCCACGTACGGAGACCACCCCTACATCTGCTCCCTGCAGATCCGCTCAGGGTTCCAGTACTACCACATCTGTGGATGTGTCATCTACAACACCAACACCGTCATCACCGCCGCTCACTGTCTGGACGGCTCCAGGTGAGTCAGTGAGTCAGTGAGTGAGTGAGTGAGTCAAGTCAGTGAGTCAGTGAGTGAGTGAGTCAGTCAGTCAGTCAGTGGATCAGTTGGTGAGTGAGTGAGTGAAAGGAAGAGAAAAGGAAGGGAAGAAATGAACCAGCCATTTTGGTGCAGTGGTTAGCGCCTTGGGTTACGGACTGGAAGGGCGCGGGTTCGAATCCCATAAAGAGTCATAGGAATTTTTCGGTCCTACCCAGAGTTTGTGTGCTGTGGGCTCAGTGGGAAGACTAGGACCACACAGTCGAGCTTCATCCACTATACGGATGCGAGTTTGAGAGTGTTGCTCAAACTACCTGACCAACACGGCAGGTGTCTGTATCTCTCGGGCCCGGTTGACGCCGGGATATATTATGATAGTAAGCGTAGAGTACAACCCTGTCAAGAAGTCTCAAAGCATATGCACTTCCATAGCAACATCATTACGTCATCCTCATTGTCATTGATCTTCATGCAATAAAAAAAAAGCCTTTGATTCGATGGTCCCAGTTGCTCCGGTCTCATGGTGACCTGAGATTCGGTTTGCCCATACACCTCTGTGCCTGTGGTGAGTTTGTGTCGAAGCCTTTGGGGTTATAGTTTCTCGGGGGACGGTCGTTGGAGGGACGTTGTGGTGGTTGCCACCTCGGTTGGGCCACTCACTCAGTCTGGCTCCGCGACTGAGCTAATACTGGGGGCTTCGGAGGTGGTGCCCTGCGTATGTTAGCTCAGAACAGGCACCACTGAACACCTCCAAAGTGACCCAGCAGCAGTGCAGGGCCCCTTCTGGCTGGTGGCAACACTGCATCTGGACATTGATGGGCTCCCTGTGGTTTTCCGACCCTGAGATTTGACATAACGAATCTGGGGAAGAGATTGAGATGAGCAGTGTGGGAACAGCAGGACAGGAACGTCACAGAGGCAGCATTGAGAGAGAGAGAGAGAGAGAGGAGAGAGAGAGAGAGAGAGAGAGAGAGAGATTCTGACTGTACATCATGAATTGATGAACAGACATTTATTTCATATTTCGTTTTCAGTACAATGAAGATAACGCAATAGTCCAGTTACTCCTTTTATAATCATAATCATAATAAATTTATAAATAAAATAATGAAAACAATAAAAACAACAACAACAATAATAATAAATACTGTTCTTCTTCTTCTTCTTATTATTATTATCATCATCATTATTATTACTTTTTTTTTTATTACCACCTACAGAATTCTTCTTGAACACTGACGACAGCTTTCCTTATACAATAACTTTTTAAGGTTAATATTGACAGTCTTGCATTGCATACCACGTTCTTGCATCAAGTCATTCGTGAGATGAGTCTTGAAGCTACAGGTCTATTCTCTGACTCTTTTCTTAGAGACGTTGGGAGAGAGTTCCAGGTACCAGGAGCTGAAATGCTGATGCACGTGTTTTCCTTGCTTGGGCAGCGCCAGTTCTTTGAGAATCCAGGCAGGGCTGCACACGCTTAGGTTTTGAGAACTATAGGGACCAGGCCTCAACGGTTTCAGAATGGTACCCTGCATTCTCTCCCTTTCTTCTTTGCCCTCTTATCTTTTTCCCTCCTCTCCTCCCTCTTCTCTTCTTGTCTATATTCTTCATGTTCTCCCTTTCTCTTTTCTCCTCTTCTCTTTTTCCTCTCCTCTTCTCTTTGCTTGTCTTCTTTTTTTTTCTCTTTTCTTTCTCTCTTCTCTTCTCTTTTCTCTTCTCTCTTTTCTCTTCTTCTCTTCTCTTTTCCCTCCCTTTCTCCCCCTTTTCTTCTCTTCCTTTTCTCTTCTTTCTCTCCTCTTCCCCTTCTTCTTCTTCTCTCCTCTTCTTTCTTTCCTCCTCTCCTTTCTTTTCCCCTTTCTTTTCTCTTCTTTCTTCCTCTCTCCTCCCCCCTTTTCCCTCTTTTTCTTCTTCTCCCCCCCTCCTCTTCCCTCCTGTTCTGTTCTCTTCTCCTCTCCCTCCTCTTCTCCCCTCTCTTCTCCCCCTCTCTTTTCCTCTTCTCTTTCTCTCCCCCCCCTTCTCCCTCTCTTTTCCCCTCCCTCCCCTTTCTCTTCTCTCCTCCCCTGTCCTTTTCCTCCCCTCCTCCTCCTCTCCCCTCCTTCCTCTCCTCTCCCCTTCCTCTTTTTTTCTCCGTTTTTCCCTTATGGGGAGCTAACCCCCCCCCCCCCCAACGCCCTGTTTTTCCCACCCCCCCCCCCCCCCCCCGATGTCTGCAGCACCCAACTACCGGCAAAAAGTCCTGGTTCCCCAACGACATCGCCGTCTGCGCTGAGTGGCCTTGACCTTCAACAGCCCCGTCGCAGCACGCCATGGACGAGGATCCCAACCAGCTGGTTGGGCAGCAGGTGGGGAGCGGCTGGGGCCCACTGCAGGGCAGCAGGGGGGTTGGGGGTGGGGGTTTGTGGTGGTGGTGGTGGTGGTGGTTTTGGTGGTGGTGGGGGTGGTGGTGGTGGTGGTGGTGGTGGTGGTTTGGGGGTTGGTAGTGAAGGTGGGGTGGGTTTTGGGTGGTTGGGGTGGTGTGGTGGTAGTGGTGATGGTGGTTTGGGGGGGTGAGTAAAAGGAGGAGAAGAGAGAGAGAGAGAGAGGAGAGAGAGAGAGAGAGAGAGGGGGGAGTATGATGTTGTTGCTGTTGGAGTCCCTAAATGAACATCCGAGGGGGGGACGCAGAAAAGCACTCGTCTATCGTCTGTCTGCTGTCTGCTGTCTGGTTTTTTTTCTGTTGTTGTTTATCTGTTGTTTCTGGGCCCGTCTTTTTTTTTTCTTTTTGTCTGCTGTCTGTCTGTCTTACTCGTGCCCCCTTAGTTTAAAAAAAGGTGTCCCCCTTATAACACACTACCTACACTACATACACTACACACACTACACTCACTACACCACTACACTCACTACACTTACTCCCTTTAACTATACAAACACACTACTACACTACACTCAACACTAACAATACTAACTACACATACATCACTAACTATCACACACACTACTACACACACTACCTACACTATACTACACTATACTGCACTACACTACACTAACTATACTACATACTACACTACACTCACTACACCACTACCTATATACATTTATACTACACTACTACACGCATAACCACACTACACCCACTACCCCACTGCACCAACCCACTACACCACAACACCACACACACTACACTAACACACCACAACATACTAACCACACCACACCACTAACCACTCCACCCACAACCACACTCACTACACTACACCGCATACACACACTAACCCATACACCACATGCACCACACACACTACCCCACACACCACCCAACTACACCAACCAACCACACTCCACCACACCACACTCACCACCCCCTAACTAACCACACCACACTACACCCCCCATACACTACACTACACCATACCAACACACCAACTACACTACACCACACACACACACTACACCACTTCCACACACACACTACATCACTACACTACACTCACAATACACCCACCACACACACACACCACAACACTCACCACACACACCCACACCACACCACATCCACACACCAACACACTAAACCACACCCACTACCTACCACACCCCCCAACTCCACCCACCCCATCCTCTACCCATCCACACACTCACCCACTCACTCAC
>CM054162.1:41771267-41773767 GCA_028751875.1 Rapana venosa
TTTTGAATGGGCTAAAATATGACGTTCTGATTGGAATTTAATATACACAAGTATATTTGTCCCCTTTTCGTCTTTTTTCCCCGCAAAAAAATAAAGTTTACAATGTCAGTTAATATTGATGTTTTTGTTATTCATTATTTTTCTGTCTTGGATACCTCTGCCTGAGTATCAATGTGTGTGTCTGTTTCTCTGCATATTTGTCAGTATGACTGACTGTTTTTTTCATGTTGATGTTGTGAATGACAAGTAAAAGAGAGTGAAAGTTCAGACTGTGTTGTAGAAACAGTCAGTGGATGAAAACACTCTATCAAGAAGATCAGTAGCTTAAACTGGCGCAGATGTTTATGAACAGGGACTTCTTCAGTTCTGCAAACATGCTGTACTTATGTTTTACTTGAATATTGTTATCCCATGGATCACAATCTTCAAATAAAACATAAGTACACTGGTGTCGTGTTTAGACATTCTCCCTGAAGTTGGAATGTGGCTACCTTAATGGTGAACAAACGGTCACATATGCAAAAGCTCACCATTGGGGATCCTCAGAACTCTAGGCGAGGAGTACCCCCCCCCCCTTAAAAAAAAAGCAACCACTCCTCCCCCCCCAAAAAAGCCACATACAACAAACTTGTTACCTCCAAAACAGACAGTATTTTATCACCATGTAGTAGGACACTTACTGATCCTGTAATTGTATACAAACCCAAAAAATTCCCGGGGTCGAGAAGCAGTTTGAATAACGCAAGCTTTTATATTGTCTGACAGCAAAAAAGGGGGTTGACAGTATACATGTTGTACTGTGTGTCTTTGTCACATCCCAATGGCGGCTTATTTTATTTTTATATTTTTTATTTTATTTTATTCTTTTATATCGAGGATAATGGAATAAGCACTTATGTGCTTTTTTTTACATCCAGTCCCTGTGTGTATGCGGTTTTGTAAATTTTGTCATCTGTTCCCACTGGCACACAATGGCCTACTCATACGAAAAGTGGAACAGGATTTAACGTGTGCGCAAGATGTTCTGCATGCGTTCGCACACAGGGCCTCGCTTTATAGTCTCATCTGAGGGACTTTTGGGGAGAGTGGAGTCTGCACTGATATTAACTCCAGGGGAAAATATCCCCTTGAACGGGAATCGAACCTGGGTCGTCAGGTTGCCAGCGCATTGTTCTAACCATTAGGCTATCCCGTCCCCATTACACAGAGAGAGAGAGAGAGTGACTAAGGCAGAGACTGGCTCCTTGCCCGGTCTGTATGTGACTAGCAGGGAGGAGAGAGGGATGGAGGGATGCAGTCCATCAGAGAACCTGCAGACAACGTGGTGATCATCATCACTCAAACCAACACTGGTGTCAGCACTAGTCCTCTGCGCCTCATTCACACCTTCCATAAATATAGGGCGTCACAATAGCGTGGTTTTTAAACACTCACGTTGGTAGCAAAAGTTTATATTGTTAGACTCATTCACTCCCACTTCCACACTCCCATTCTTCTTCTCCTTATTCTTGATCATCTGCAAATCCATTGAGAGTCACTGAAAGCACTGCACTGAACAGCTTTTCACCTACTTCCTCCATGAATGTCGGTGAATACCAGAGGGATTCCGCTCCCACATGTGGATGCCAGGAGCTCTCTCAGTATAAAATTTAATAGCATCCATGCCTTCTGGACATTCTGTACGAAAACACTTCCCCCTTTTCTATCACTCTCTATGTATCTGTCTTTTTTACAACACACACTCTCCCTTTTTCTCTCTCTCTCTCTCTCTCTCTCTCTCTTCTCTCTCTCTCTCTCTCTCTCTCTCTCTCTCTCTTTTCTCTCTCTCTCTCTCTCCCCTCTCTCTCTCTCCTCTCTCTTCTCTCTCTCTCTCTCTCTCTCTCTCTCTCTCTCTTGGACTGGAATTTTAATAATCATAAAAAGCTTATTGTTCATCCTTCATACTTTTCGTGCTTAATTTCTGCTTTCCCAGCAAATCTGACAATGTTTTGCCTCTTCAGATATCATGTAACATTTTGCTTACATTGATCTGCTCTGGCGACCAGGTAGTGAAAATACAAACACTGTGATGGTCACAGGATGTCCATTCTGCAGTGTTATTTGTCTGTGTGGCTTTTTCATAGAGATTCAGTATCATTCTGAACTTTTTAGTCTCAGTTTTACGCCTTTTTTGTAACCTGGGGGTGGGGTGAGGGGGGGAGATAAGTTAAGCAGAATGGTTGGCGTCCTTGGCACAACCTTGTTTTATTGTCCTCCAGAAATGAAATGATCTGGGTATGTTGTCATTGAACAGAACTTTTGTTTTCAGATCGATAGTGTTGGATATTTGAAAGGAATAGGGTGGGGGGGGGGGGGGCCGTTGAGCTTGAAATTGAAGTGAATGTAAGGCACACGAAGTTGTATGGGGGAAAAAATCATTATTTTGAGGTCACCATGACACCAGAGCACCCGGGGCCACAAAATCGGGGACAATGTTTCCATTGTATGACAATCAATGATG
>CM054162.1:41781069-41791069 GCA_028751875.1 Rapana venosa
TCACATCTGCCAAACAGAAACTCACACAACAGACGGCTGACCAGCCGCCAACCCACTGAGCTCCGCCAACATCGGATGCATGCTAGGTATGTTCGTGGTTTCCACAAATCCACTACATGCTCAAAGGAATTTCTGAATCCTCAACATGCAAAAACCCTGACCTTCCACATGCGTGTGAAAATAAAGCGGAAAAACGGCACTGGCAGGTCTGCATTTTATCTGATCTGGGAGATGTAAACATCCCCATTCTTAAACCAAACAGGCTGTAGCCGAGATTTGAACCCACAACTTCATGACCCTAAGATTCATCAATCTGATGACAACCACACCGCTACCTAGTCTTTCATTTGAACTGTACTCTTCATATCAGCTGCTCTGAAGGCGGAATGCGGCACACGAGGCCAGTGAACAGACCTCCTGCAGAGTGACAAGCACGGGAGAAGACCAGGCACTACACATCCTACATAATAAGAGAACACAGAGAAAGAAGAGAAGAGAGGAGAAGACAGGAGAAGAGAGGAGAGAGAGAGAAGAGAGGAGAGGAGAGAAGAAAAGAGAAGAGAAGAAAAGAGAAGAGCAGAGAAGAGAAGAGCAGAGAAGAGAGAGAAGAAGAAGAGAGGAGAAAAGAGAAGAGAGGAGAGGAGAGAAGAGAAGAGAGGAGAAAAGAGAAGAGAAGAGAGGAGAGGAGAGAGGAAAGGAGAGGAGAGAAGAGAAGAGAAGAGAAGAAAAAAGACGAGAAGCGAGAAGAGGAGATAAAAGAGAAGAGAAAAAGAGAAGAGAAGAGAGAAGAGAATAGAAGAGAGGAGAAATGAAGAGAGGAGAAAAGAAGAGAAGAGAAGAGGAGAGAAGATAAGAGAAGAGAAAAGAAAAGAAGAGAAGAGAAGAAAGAGAAGAGAAAAGAAAAGAAGAAGAAGAAGAAGAAAAGAGAAGAGAAGAGAGAAAAGAGAAGAAAAGAGCAAAGAAGAGAAGAGGGAGAGAAGTGCAGGCACTGGCACCAGGCACTACACATCCCACCCAATAAGGAACAGAGAGAAAGAAGAGAAGAGAGGAGAAGACAGGAAAGAGAGGAGAGGAAAAGAGAAGAGAAGAGAAGAGAAGAGAGGAGAGAAGAGCAGAGAAGAGAAGAGAGGAGAGGAGAGGAGAGAAGAGAAGAGAAGAGGAGAGAAGAGAAGAAGAGAGAAGAGAAGAGAAAAGAAGAGAAGAGGGGAGAAGAGAAAAGAAGAGAAGAGGAGAGAAGAGAAGAGAAGAAGAAGAGGAGAGAAGAGAACAGCAGAGAAGAAAAGAGAAGAGAAGAGAAGAGAAGAGAAGAGAAAAGAAGAGAAGAGAAAAGAAGAGAAGAGGAGAGAAGAGAAACAGAAGAGAAGAGAAGAGGAGAGGACAGGAAAGAATAGAAGAGAAGAGAAGAGAAGAGAAAAGAAGAGAAGAGAAGACAAGACAAGAAGAGGAGAGGAGAGAAGAGTAGAGAAGAGCAAAGAAGAGAAGAGGGGAGAGAAGTGCAGGCACTGACCATTCTGAACCGGTTGATGGACCTGGTCACCTGATAGTTCTCAACACCTGACAGCGTGTGCAGCCCTGCCTGGATTCTCAAAGAACTGGCGCTGCCCAAGCAAGGAAAACACGTGCATCAGCATTTCAGGTCCTGGTACCTGGAACTCTCTCTCTCTCCCAACGTCTCTAAGAAAAGAGTCAGAGAATAGACCTGTATCTTCAAGACCAATCTCGCGATTGACTTGATGTAAGAACGTTGTATGCAATTACAAGACTGTCGACACTAACCTTAAAAAATGCAATATTCTTGTGGATGTGATTGACACTTCTAAGTTCTGAAAAGTGTCTGGCTGTAAGGTACCATAGCAGGTGAAGCTTCAATCACTGCCAGGACCTCTGATGAAGGCTCATCCAGGAGCCGAAACTCCAGTCAGGTCAGGCCAAAGGCATGGTTCTTACTCAAAAATGCCCAAAATGCTATCACTGAAAGATTCTATCTTCTATGTGTTTTTATAATAAAGAAATTGAACCTTTTATATCTATTTATTTATTTATACCGTTTGAAGTCACGAGATTTCTCTGCGTGAAATTTGGGCTGCTCTCTCCGGGGAGAGCGCATCGCCACAAGAGCAGCGCCATCCTTTTTTTGTGTGTTTTTCGGTCTGCAAGTCGTTTTCAAAATGATTGAGAAGTTGTAAGTGGTTATCTGCCCTTGTTTTCATCAACTACTGTTGCCTCACTAACCTTAAAAAGTTATTGCAACAAAAAGAAAGTTGTCGTCAATGGTGAAAAAGACGTGTCTGGGTGGTTTGTATGTAAAGTTGTAAAGTGGTTTCAATGTGTGGTGTGTGTGTGTGTGTGTGTGTGTGTGTGTGTGTGTGTGTGTGTGTGTGTGTGTGTGTGTGTGTGGTGTGTGTGTGTAGGGTGTGTGTGTATGTGTGTGTAGGGTGTGTGTGTGTGTGTGTGTGTGTGTGTGTGTGTGTGTGTGTGTGTGTGTGTGTGTGTGTGTGTAGGGTGTGTATGAAGGGTGTGTGTGTGTGTGTGTGTGTGTGTGTGTAGGGGGGGGGGTGTAGTGTGTAGGTGTGTGTGTATGTAGGGGGGGGGTGTAGGGGGTGTAGGGGGGTTTGTAGGGGGGTTTGTAGGGGGGTGTAGGGGTGTGCGTGTTCTTTCTTTCTCTCTTTCTTTCTTATTTTATTTCTTGTTGTTGTTGTCGTCGTTGTTGTTGTTGTTCTTTGGCTAAAGCTCCGAGGTTCATTAATGGTGAGATTTTTGCGAATGTCACCGTTTCTGCCTACCATTAAGGTAGCCGCATTCCGACTTCGGGGATGTTCTTTCATTTCTCTTTTTTCTTTCCTTCATTGTTTCTTTTTCTTTCTTTCGTTCGTCCTTCAATTTATTCGTTCATCCATTCTCTTATTTTCCTTGCTTCATTTGTTCTTTTCTTTTCTTTGTTTCTTTCTTTTCTTTTCTTTCTTTCTTTCTGTCTGTCGGTCTCTCTATCTGTCTTTCTTCCTTCCTTCCTTCTTTCCTTCCTTCCTTCCTTCCTTTCTTCCTTCCTTCTTTCCTTCCTTCCTTCCTTTCTGTTTTTCTTTCCAAACGTACCCTGACCTTTTCGCTAGTCTTTCTTTCTATATTTGTTCTCGAAATGCTGCTGCTCTGTGGATTTCCCTTCTTTTACTTATCTATTCTTATATATTTTGAGATAGCGAACAAGCTTTCATGTGCTGGTTTTACATCCAGTGCACGTGTGCATGCGGTGTTGTCAACTTGGCCATCCATTCCCACCAGCACACAAATGGTATATTATACTCTTCCGAAAGCCAGAATAGGTTTTATCGTGTGCCCAAGATGGTCTGAGCACACAGTTTACAGACATCTTTATTATAGTATTATTTTCTCGGTGTATAGTCTCATCCTAAGGACTTTCGGGGGGGAGTGGAGTCGGCACTGATGTTAGCACCAGTGGAGGGGAGGGGGTCGGGAGGAAATCCAACGGGCATCTCGGTGGTGGCTCGAACCCCGGCATCGCCATCACAGCATAAAAATGTGATGCCAGATTTTTCCATTTGTTATCGGTCACCTCAAAGGAGGCACCGTAGTCGAGTGGTTTAGGCGGTCAACTCGTGATCCAGAGGTCGCGGGTTCGATCCCCGCTCGGCTCGGTGTTGTGTCCTTGGGAAAGACACTTTACTCCTATTTTCCTCACTCCACCCAGGTGTACAAGTGGGTACCAGCTCTGCTGGGGAAGTATCTGGCGACAGACTAGCGTCCTGTCACAGGGGTGGTGAAAAACCATCAGTTCGCTTAACGCTACAGAAACCGGGATAAGCTCCGGCTCTATGGGCCTTCTGGCTCGAAAGAACATACATCGGTCACCTCTTTTCTGCACTGACTCTAGCTCCGGGATCATGGCAGGTAAACATCAATGCAGTGCAGTGCAGTGCTAGTTAGTGCCCCAGGACTCCTCAGGGAGTTACCGGAGAAGTCGAAGAAGTCCAAAAAGCTGACTGCGTTCAGCGCGGTGAGTAGCGCTGCACCAGGACTCACTGACTCACTGACTGACTCACTGACTCACTGACTCACTCACTCACTGACTCACTGACTCACTGACTCACCTGGAGCCGTCCAGACAGTGAGCGGCGGTGATGACGGTGTTGGTGTTGTAGATGACACATCCACAGATGTGATAGTACTGGAAGCCTGAGCGGATCTGCAGGGAGCAGATGTAGGGGTGGTCTCCGTACGTGGCGTCAACCCCGTTCACGATCAGCGTGTCCGTGTTGTTGCTGTGGCCCAGCGCACCTGAAACAGCCAGTGTCACACCTGTATAACCAGCGTCACACCTGTACAACCAGTGTCACACCTGTATAACCAGTGCCACACCTGTATAACCAATGCCACACCTGTATGACCCAGCGTCACACCTTTATAACCAGCGTCACACCTGTATAACCAGTGTCACACCTGTACAACCAGTGTCACACCTGAAACAACCAGTGTCACACCTGTATAGCCAGTGTCACACCTGTATAACCTGTGTCACACCTGTATAACATGTGTCACACCTGAAACAACCAGTGTCACACCTGAAACAACCAGTGTCACACCAGTATAACCATTCTCACACCTGTATAACCATTGTCACACCTGTATAATCATTGTCACACCTGTATAACCAGTGTCACACCTGTATAACCAGTGTCACATATGTAAAATCAGTGTCACATCTGTAAAACCAGTGTCACACCTGTATAGTCAGTGCCACACCTGTATAACCAGTGTCACACCTGTATAACCAGTGTCACACCTGTATAACCAGTGTCACACCTGTATAACCAGTGTCACACCTGTACAACCAGTGTCACACCCGTATAACCAGTGACACACCCGTATAACCAGTGTCACACCTGTATAACCAGTGTCACACCTGGCAAACCAGTGTCACACGTGCAGCGTCCCTTGTCACACCTTGCACAACCGGTGTCAAGGCTGCACAACCGATGCCACACTGAGCACTACTCAGGTAAAAATGAGGATTTCTTTCTTCGTCAAACGCTCAGACAGCAACTATTGTTGTCCGTCATATAAATATGCAGATATGCATTGCGCTGCCATTAAACGCCTGACAAGTCAGGCCCAGCGCATCCGACTTCGGCGTGGGGAGAGTTGTTATCTTTTCAGTCTTTCTGGGGAAAAAGCAGAAGAATTAACAAAGAAGGCATAAAATAGACAAGTAGAGGGCGACGGGAAGAAAAGGAACAAGGCAGAAATAAGAATAGAAAAGATAGAATTCATAACACAGAATTTCCAGAAAGGTGGGGGTGCTACTTATACTGACAGCTCCTCCCCAGCCCCCTCCCCCCCCCCAACCCCCCCCCCCACCCCCCCCCCCACCCCGAATCTCCACAGGGAAATGTGGATTTTATACAGATCAGCTTTCTTTTTAATCTGTGGATGGAAACAAAGGGATTATTACCTGGTAACTACCTACAGCTTATCACAGAGGAGTACAACGAATAATATTGAAGGTTATGAACAAATGCAGATTATAACAGTCTTTTATCATAAATAAGCAGAAAAGTATGCACGAGCATCTATGAATAGATACACTTTTGAATTAAAACTTGCATAATGCATGGATTGACATAGATTTACGAAAGGAAAACACTGCCATGCACATATAAAATAGAAACTAGAAGCCTGATCAGCACAAGAAAGGAAAAGAAAGAAAGAAGAAACACAAGAAACGAAGAAAGAAAGAAAGTAAGAAGGAAAGAAAGAAAGAAAGAATAGAAGAAAAGAAAGAAAGGAGAAAAAACGAAGAAAAAAAACAGAAATAGAAAAAATAATAAAGTACTATTAGAAAAAAAAAGACAGAGATGGAGAAGAATAAGAACAACAAGCAAGAACATCAACAACAAACAAAACAAACAAACAAACAAACAAACAAACTCAACAACAACAACAACAACAACAAAACATGTTACCAGCCAGAGCAAAGGCGGCCAAAAGCAGAAGTTTCATCATGACGGAAGCTGGTGCCGGAACAGGAAGTTCTTCTGCTGCTGCTGTGTAAGGAGCCGAGGATTCAACTGACCTCTTCCTGCCTGTCCACCATTTTATAGTGTATCCCCACAGCCAACACCTGTTGTCTCCCTTCAATGACCACCTCTTGTCTCCCCTACTTCAGCCACTTCAGGTAGGTATGAGGAAGGGGATCGTGGCTTGAGGTGGCTGGTGGTCAGTTGTCAAGGAGTGGGTCATCAAGACTCTCTCTCTCTCTCTCTCTCTCTCTCTCTCATCCTCTCTCTCTCTCTCTCTCTCTCTCTCTCTTCCTCCCCCACTCTCTCTCTCTCTCTCTCTCTCCCACTCTCTCTCTACCCTCTCTCTCTCTCTCTCTCTCTTCCTCCCCCCTCTCTCTCTCTCCCGCTCTCTCTGTCTCTCTAGTGGTTGCAGTGTTAACGATTATTTCATTTTGTCTGCTGATCTGTACAAAACTATTTATGATTTGTGTGAATTGCATATTGCTGATTGCTTGGAATCAGACCCCTTTCCTGTAGAATTTCGTGTTTGTTTTCAAGTTTAGATGATCTATGTAAGGAACAAGCAAATGATGTTCAAGTCATAGAAAAGCTAGTTTGGAATGAGGAATATAGTAAAGACTTTTATCATAGATTACATGAATCAGATATGAATGATAGAATAAAATATGCCATGGAAATGATTGATGTGAATATTAATGATGCTTTGGATATATTCCTTGGTTGTATCAGAGAAAGTGCAGAGGGTATGAAGAAAACTGTTAGAGCTGATGGCAATAGAAGACAGCAGAGTTGGTTTGATGAAGAGTGTAAACGAATGAGAACGAATGTGCGTAAATTATTAAGACAGTTTCGTAGAAATGTAAATAACACTAATAAAGATTTATATGTTAAAGCTAGAAGAGAGTACAAAAACACATTGATAAGAAAGAAAAAACTATTTCATGACAATTTGGTAGCGGATCTTGTATCTAACATTAATAATCAAAAAGAATTTTGGCACTGCATGAGAAAAGTATCACTGAAAAAGAAGCAGCCAATGATTAATATTGCGTTAGATGATTGGTTTAAACACTTTAAAGCCTTACTTGATAAAGATTGTATTTGTGATACTAATAGCATTGATTATGATTTTCTAGATAGTGAATATTGTGTCATGGATCGCCCAATATCTCAAGAAGAAGTTGTGTTTGCTCTTAGAAAACTTAAGAGTCGCAAAGCTCCAGGTCCTGATGGGATTATTGGTGAACTTTTCAAAGCTCCTTGCAAACAAATTATAGACTTTCTTGTCCAATTTTTAATACTCTGTTTGATAAAGGCATTTTTCCTGAAAACTGGTGTGGATCTATTATTCTTCCATTGTATAAAAAGAGTAATGCAAATGATACAAATAACTATGGGGCATTTCTCTGTCTGACATTTGTAGTAAGATATATAGTGTTGTCATTAACAGAAGACTTTAAGAATAAGTAGAAGAAACAAATATAACTGGCGAACATCAGGCTGGATTTAAGCGAGGCTATTCCACAATAGACCATATGTTTACTCTTTTGGCCTTCATTCAAAAACAGTTTTCTTATAACCGTAAACTTTATGTAGCGTTTATAGATTTTGGGAAGGCGTTTGACTTTATTAATAGAAATTTGTTGTGGCCTGTTTTGATTAAACATGGAATTACAGGAAAACTGTTTAAATGTATAAGAAGTATGTATGATGTTGTCAAAACACGAATCAGATCTGGTAACAAGCTTACTGATTATATAAACTGCACAAGAGGAGTAAAACAGGGTGACGTTTGTAGTCCGATTTTGTTTTCATTATTTATAAATGAATTAGCAATACAACTGATTGAAAATGGAAGACACGGTGCAAGATTTACAGTTGATTTCGAACAATTGTTTATTTTACTGTTGGCTGATGATATAGTTTTGCTATCAGAAACGGTTGTTGGATTGCAATGTCAACTTAATAATTTAAAGAATGCAGCAGATGAAATACAGTTAAAAGTCAATATGAACAAAAGTAATATTCTTGTTTTCAGAAAGGGTGGGTTTTTGGCAGCCAGAGAGAAATGGGTGTATGATGGCGTTGCAGTGTCTGTTGTGAATACTTATAGATACCTGGGTATTATTTTTTCTACTCGTTTGAGTTTTGTTGCTGCCTGTAAAGACCTTTGTAGCAGAGCAAAGAATGTATTGTTTCTTATTATGAGAAAGCTATCTTCGATACATAATAATTCTTTTCAACTTTTTCTTAATATATTTGATGCTGAGATACAGCCCATTGTACAAAATGGCTCTGAGTTATGGGGTTTAGACAACAGTGCTACTGTACAGTGTGAGTCCGTTCATTTATTTGGTTTAAAGAAATTTTGGGTGTAAAAATGAGAACTCCAAAATGACTTAGTGTATGGGGAAACAAATAGGTATCCCATCTATATTAATTATGTGGTTAAATGTATCCGTTATTGGTTTAAATTGTTAAAAATGAGTAACGATAGACTACCACGCAAGGCCTATAATATGTTATATAATTTAGATGCAGTGGGTAAAACTAACTGGGTAACTAACGTCCGCATATGCATATGTGAACTGGGGCTGGGGTATGCATGGATATTTCAGGGGGTAAGTGATGAAAAAATATTTGTACAAACTCTTCGCCAACGGCTAGTAGACTGCAGATGGCAAAGTTGGGAAACTCATATTCAATCTAGCAGTAGATTTGACATATACAGAATTCATAGCTCGATACATATTTTGAAGAAATATCTGTCAATTACTATGGACAGACATTTACGATTTATTCTAACCAGATTCCGGTTTGGTATATCTGATATTAATGTTCATGTCTATCGCTACCGACGTACGAATGAAGCTGATTTGTTGTGTCCACTGTGCAAAGTGTCAACTGAAGATGAAGTTCACTTTGTTTTGATCTGCACTTTCTTTTATAATCTGAGAGTAAAGTTTATCCCACCAAAGTTCTATAGGAAGCCTTGCTTATTTCGATTTTCTTGATTAATGACATCAAATAACGAACATATTGTACGTAATTTAGCGTTGTACTTACATAAAGCTTTCCAGTTACGAGAAACACTATTGTCATGAATTTTCCTATTTATTACCATATCATTGGAACTGGCAATGTTTTTCTTTTACATGTCGCTCTGTTCACACCACACTTTTCCCCCCTTTCATATGGGGCTATGGCCTTAATGATTAAACTGTCTGAAGTCTGAAGTCTCTCTCTCTCTCTCTCTCTCTCTCTCTCTCTCCCGCTCTCTCCAGCTCTCTCCCGCTCTCCTCGCTCGATCTCTCTCTCTCTCTCTCTCTCTCTCTCTCTCTCTCTCTCTCTCCTCTCTCTTCTCTCTCTCTCTCTCTCTCTCTCCTTCTCTCAATCTCTCTCTCTCCCTCTCCCCTCTCTCTCTCTCCCTCCCTCTCTCTCTCTCTCTCTCTCTCTCACGACGTATTAGTCTCTAGATTTTCTGTCCATTTTTGTCTGTTTCTCTGACTATCTTTAACTACATGACCCAATTATCACCAACACTGTAGTTTACAACAACAAAAAAGCAGCGTCAATGAATTCTGGAAGGATATCTCCCATACCTATGAAAAAACCAAGGCAACAACCAAGTTGGTTTTAGCTCAGAGTCCAAAAATCATTAACTGAACGTGGTTATTATTGTTTATAGTGAAACACTCGAAGTAGAAAACAGCATAACATTATCTTCCATAAAAATGAGCGCGTGAACAATTGTACAATAATTATCCATAATTTCCATGCAGGGAGATCCCTCCGCGTGACATTTCTATATAAAAAAAACTGTGATACCACTTTAAGTCACGAGATTTCTCTGCGTGAAATTCGGGCTGCTTTCCCTGGGGAGAGCATGTCGCCACAAGAGCAGCGCCACCCCCTTTTTGTGTCTGCAACTGTATTTGTTTCCCTATCAGATTGACTTTTTTCTAAGA
>CM054162.1:41793569-41833569 GCA_028751875.1 Rapana venosa
TGAAAAGTTTGTCTCTTTTTTGTCTTTTTTGTGTGAAATAAACTTTAATGTAAATTCAACATAGAAAAGCAGAACATGTCTTCTCTGTTTTCTGCAGGAAATAAACATAGCAAGCTCATTCAAATTTGCTTCGTTGGTGTTTTGTATTTATTCATGCCATCATGAAAGCCTCTGCTTTGTCTCCATCTGTCTGTCCACCTCTCTGCATTTTTGTTTTTATATCTGTCTGTCTGTCTCTCTGTCTCTGTCTGTCTCTCTCTCTGTGTATCTTTTTCATTTTGATTCAGTAAATCCTAAATCAAATACCTAACGAAACTTTAAAAGAAACGACTAAAAGATCTTTGTTATTGCTGAAGAAAAGATGTCATACATGGACTTGGATGTGATCCTATCCAGGAATTCACACAGCCATGGAAGGGTTCTCTAGGAGAAATTCAGACTGCTCACCCTGGAAAGACTGCATTGCCACAGAACAGCTCATTCTGTTTGATTTAATGTTCTTTATAGCCTCGCCGACCACAAAGGTCGTATCCAGGCTGTCATCTCATCATACATCAATAACATTCACTTCAATTTCAATATCAAAATCTATAACATCCATTTCAATTTCAATTCCAACACCTAACGTTCATTTCAATTTCAATTCCAATATATAACATTCATTTCAATTTCAATTCCAACACCTAACATTCATTTCAATTTCAATTCCAACACATAACATTTTCATTTCAATTTCAATTCCAACACCTGACTTTCATTTCAAAATCAATTCCAGTACAATACATTCATTTCAGTTTCATTTCCAATACCCGACATTCATTTCAATTTCAATTCCAACACCTAACACCCACTTCAATTTCAAGATCAACATCTAACATTCACTTCAATTTCAATTCCAATACCTGACATTCATTTCAATTGCAATTCCAATACCTGACATTCATTTTAATTTCATGACCAACACTTGACATTCATTTCAATTCCAACACCTGACATTCCTTTCAATTTCAAGATCAAACTCTAACACTCACTTCAATTTCAAGATCAACATCTAACATTCACTTCAATTTTGAAGATCAACACTTAGCATTCACTTCCATTTTAAGACCAACACTTAACATTCACTTCAATTTCAAGATCAACACTTAGCATTCACTTCAATTTCAAGATCAACACTTAACATTCACTTCAACATCAAGATCAGCATCTTCTGACTTTCAAATATCCAACACAGTTGATCTGGAAACAAAAGCCCTATTACCTGACAAAATGCCCAGATCATTTCATTTCTCGAGGCCAAGAAAACCAGGTTGTGCCAAGGGCGCCAACCATTCTGCTTAACTTATCCCCCCCACCCCCAGGTTACAAAAAAGGCGTAAAACTGAGACTAAAAAGTTCAAAATGATACTGAATCTCTATGAAAAAGCCACATGGGCAAATAACACTGTAGAATGGACGTCCTGTGCCCATCACAGTGTTTGTATTTTCACTACCTGGTCGCCAGAGCAAATCAATGTAAGCAAAATGTTACATGATATTTGAAGAGGAAACCATTGTCAGATTTGCTGGGAAAGCAGAAATTAAGCACGAAAAGTATGAAGGATAATTGATAAGCTTAGAAGTAGTAGTAGCAGTAGTAGTAGTAGTAATGTAGTAGTAGTAGTAGTAGTAGTAGTAGCAGTAGCAGTAGCAGCAGCAGCAGCAGCAGCAGCAGCAGCAGCAGCAGCAGCAGCAACCGCAGCAGCAGCAGTAGTAGTAGTAGTAGTAGTAGTAGCAGTAGCAGTAGCAGTAGTAGTAGTAGTAGTAGTAGTAGTAGTAGCAGTAGTAGTAGTAAAATTCCAGTTCCAGAGAGAAATAGAGAGAGAGAGGAGAAGAAGAGAGAGAGAGTGTGTGTGTGTGTGTAAAAAAGGGCAGAAACATAGAGAGTGATAGAAAAGGGGAAGGTATTTTAGTACAGAACTTCCAGAAGGCATGGATGCTATTACACTTTACACTGAGAGAGCTCCTGGCATCCCCATGCGGGAGGGAGCGGAATCCCTCTGCACTTCTGTTCCTGTACACAGATCCCTCCATGCACGTGGCCACTCCCTGGATCAGAAATTTGCATAACGTGACTCTGTTCAAGTCAAGGTAAAGGTGTCCCATAAACTATAAGGTCGTAGGGGAGCGAGGCGTCAGAGACCTCACTTCTCTAGGGCCAGCATATTGAGGGCGGCGCCCATCTCCTCACCCTCACTGCTTTACCTTCCCTGACCCTTGAGAGGCAGGTACCCATTTACAGCTGGATGAACTGGGGGACTGTACTGAAACCAAGGTGCCCAAACAGTCACCCATCCAACCGGTAACCACGCTCGATGCTGCTTAACCTTAGCTGGGGAAAAGTGAGAGTGCTCCGACCACTGAGCTATCCTGTCCCCTTTTCAAGTAAATCACTATAAATGAGGCAGCCAGCTCTACTCGGACTTAAGGTCATTAATGTTTCCCCTTCTTATTCAAAGAAGGATGCTCCAGTAAAGGATAACACCTGTTGTTATGCTGAGAGTTTGTCATGGCTGAAGATAATTTCAACATTATATTTCAAGACATACCAACATTATAATGTAGGCTTTAACACTTAGTCTACGTCAACAAGTGACACAGCGGTTGGCCCAGTACACTTTGGCCACTGACCCAGATACAAGACAGCAGTAAGTGCAAGTGCAAAAGAATCTCTATGAAACACAACAAGGCTGTTTATTTGTGTGGGTTTTTTTTTTAGTTGCTTCATCCTCTGCGATGGACGCCGCCCTCAATATGCTGGCCCCTAGCGAAACTGAGGTCTCTGATGCCTCACTACCCTACGAGCACATAGGTTATGGGACACCTTTACCTTATTTTACATCCTCTGTCCCGCTGTTTCTACGCCACACATGTCAATCTCTTCATCCTAGCAGTACCCAGATTCATTTCATTATGTCGAATGCTCAGGGTCACAAAGTCCACATGTAGCCCATCAATGTCAGGCCACCGACGGGCCACCAGCCAGAGGGGCCCTGCACTGCTGCTGGGTCACTTTGGTGGTGTTCAGTGGTGCCTGTTCTGGGCTAACATACGCAGCACATCACCTACTGATCCCCCTACTAACGACAGAAATACCTCAGTCGCGGATCCAGACTGGGTAAGAGCCCACCCGGATGGATACCCCCACAATGTCCATCCAACGACTTTCTCCCATAAACCTCCAAACCCGAAGGCTTTGACACAAAGTCAGCACAGGCACAGAAGTGCATGGGGAAAACGAATCTGAGATTATCATAAGACCAGAGCAACTGGGGTCATCAAATCAGTCATCCTTTGGTAGCATGATAACCAATGACGATGAGGATGACGTAATGCTGCTGCTGTGGAAGTGCATGTGCTTTGAGACTACTTGACAGGGATGTACTCTACGCTTACTATCATAATATATCCCTGCATCAACCAGGACAGAGAGATACAGGCACCTGCAGTGTTGGTCAGGTAATTTGAGCAACACGCTCAAACTCGCGTCCGTAAAGTGAATGAAGCTGGATTGGGCAGTCTTCCCAATGAGCCCACAACACACTCACTCCGGGTAGGAGCTGGTCAGAGTCCGACAAAATCCCTATGGCTCTTATCGTATTCAAACCCGCGACCTTCCAGTCCATCACCCAGGTGCTAACCACTGCGCCATGGCGACTGGTCAGAACAGAACAAGGCATCTTTGTGCAGTGGTGTGGTCAGAACAGAGCAAGGCATCTTTGTACAGTGGTGTTTTCAATCCTCCTGTACACATGTGAGACAGGGACACTACCCTGTAATCTGGAGAGATGAATCCACACCATGGAAATGAGAATGTATTGCAGTAATAGACACTACAGAAATGAGATGGTTTTGCAGTAATAGACACTACAGAAATGAGATGGTATTGCAGTAATAGACACTACAGAAATGAGATGGTTTTGCAATATACTAAACATTGGGTACACTGACCCTGTGACCAACAGATGACTGTGCCGAACCTTCAGATGATAGACCAGTCCACACAGGACCACTGACATCAGTCTCCAAAGGAAAAATTCTACACAGCAGGGCCACGTTACAACCATCCTGCAGGGAACCATTGAGGGAGGGTGGAGGGTGAAACAATGGAGACAGACAGAAATAAACGGTTGTCTGCCAACACTGCAGAATGGTCTGGGGAAGAATTTGCAGAGACTCAGAGACTGGCACACCACCGACATTCATGGAGGAAGTAGGTGAAAAGCTGTTCAGGGCAGTGCTTTCAGTGACTCTCTATGGATTTGCAGATGATCAAGAATAAGGAGAAGAAGAATGGGAGTGTGAAAGTGGGAGTGAATGAGTCTAATAATATAAACTTAAGATAACAACGTGAGTGTTTAAAAAAAACGTTATTGTGACGCCCTATACTTTTGGAAGGTGTGGATAAGGTGCAGAGGACTAGTGCTGACTGTAGTGTTGGTTTGAGTGATGGTGATCACCACGTTGTCTGCAGGTTCTCTGATGGCCTACATCCCTCCCTCCCTCTCTCCTCCCTGCTGGTCACACACAGACCGGGCAAGGAGCCAGTCTCTGCCTTAGTCTCTCTCTCTCTCTCTCTCTCTCTCTCTCTCTCTCTCTCTCTCTCTCTCTCTCTCTCTCTCTCTCTCTCTCTGAGCGGCCATTAGGATGTGACAAAGACACCAGTACAACTTGTATACTGTCAACCCCCTTTTCCAGATAGACAATATAAACGCTTGCATTATTCAAACTGCTTCTCAACCCAGGAATCTTTTGCTTTTGTATTCATTTACAGGAACAGCAAGTGCTGACAAAAAAACATAATTTGTGGGGATGACACGTTTTTTGGGTTGGGGGGTGGGGGATGGGGGGTGCTTCTTTTTGGGGGGTGGGGGGGTTACTCCTTGGCTAGAGTTCTGAGGATCACCATTGATTGAGCTTTTGCATATGCCACCATTTCCCACCGTTAAGGCATCCGCATTCCAACTGTGGGGATGATGTCTGAACACCACACCAGTGTGCATGTGTTTTATTTGAATATTGTCAGCCATTCCTACAGGAGCGCAATGGCCTACTCTTCCAAAAGGTGCACCGGTTTTTAACGTGTAAGTAAGATGTTCTGTGTGTATTCATAATGAAACCTTGGTTTATAGACTCATCCAATGGATCTTTTTCCAGGGGAGTGGAGTTGGTACTCAGAAAAATCCCCTTGAATGGGCGTCTCTGTTGTGGCTTGAATGCCAAGATCACAACCTCAACACTCTGACCACTAGGCTATCCCATCTTGCTAACAGATATGGGCCAATGTTTACTGGAGAGTTGATTCCAGAATCTTTTACTGTCAGTTTGCGGTCTTTCTCAGCTGGTGAATTGATGCTGATATCTCTGAACACGAACATTTTACCATTTCTTCAACAGTGGCATAACTATAATTGCAGCATATTAGCAGAACTGAAGAGCTGCTGTACAGAAACATCTGCACCAATACAGCTTCTGATCTTCGTGCAGTTTTGGTTTTTATCGGCAGACTGTTTCTACAACATAGCCTGAACTTTCACTCTTTTACTTGTCATTCACAACATCAAATTGAGAAAGACAGACAGTCATAATGACAAATATGCAGAGAATCAGATGCACAAATTCAGACTCACACAGAGGTATCAAAGACAGTATAACAATGAACATCAAAAACTTTTAGTTTTGATTCACATTGTAATCTTTATTTTGAGGGGTAAGAAAAAGACCCAAAAAAAATACTTATCTATGTTAAATTGATATTCATGTTTCTTTAAAAAACCGAAACGAGAAAAACAAATTTAAAACATTTTAACCACAGAAAATCACATAAATAAAACAATATTTGGGTTTTTTATAGCCAGTCAAAGCAAGCCAAAGTAATATAATTCTAACCACACAGATCTAGCTACCATCACCTCCTCCTCAGTTACATACACAATATTTGAAAATCATCTACTCACTGCCAATGAATTTCTTTCGATCAATAAGAACGTTATATGTTAGCCCATTCAAAACCAAAATTTCCATCAACCAATCATAATCGTTATGTGACAGCCAATGAAAAGCGTGGTCCAATCAGTAGGCGTTGGTTCTGAGCCAATTAGCGAAGTAGCTGACACGTGTGTAGACACTGGGCAGGTCTCCACTGCACGTGCTCAGGCCCCATGACGTCACACCGGTGATGGTGTTGCCACAACGGACAGGACCACCGCTGTCTCCCTGTGGAGGATTTGTGCTGATGTCAGTCACTGAGCAGAGAGACAGAGACACCTACCTCTGTCTGTCTGTCTGTCTGTCTGTATCTCTGTCTGTCTGTCTCACTGTATCTCTGTTGGCACTCAGCCAGTGTGTGTGTGTGTGTTGTGTGTGTGTGTGCGTGTGCGTGTGCGTGCATGCGTGTGTTTGTGTGTGTGAGTGAGTGAGTGTGTGTGTGTGTAGTAGTAGTAGTAGTAGCAGCAGCAGCAGCAGCAGCAGCAGCAGCAGCAGCAGCAGCAGCAGCAGTAGTAGTAGCAGTAGTAGTAGTAGTAGTAGTAGTAGTAGTAGTAGTAGTAGTAGTCATCTTCAATTTTTTCGTCCATCCACATAAAAAGATACCAATGTGTGTGTGTGTGTGTGTGTGTGTGTGTGTGTGTGTGTGTGTGTGTGTGTGTGTGTGTGTGTCTGTGTGTGTGTGTGTGTGTGTGTGTGTGTCTGTCTGTCTGTGTGTGTCTGTGTGTGTGTGTATTTCATTCTTCCTTGACACAGAGAGAGAGAGACCGAAAGAAAGAGAAAGAAAGAAAGAGAGAGGGGGGATGTGAATAGATAACCAGGCCTAGTCAGACTGGCAAATAACCAACCAAACAAACAGCTAAACATCCAGCCATACAACTAAACCACAAATCAACACACAACTAGCTAAACAAACAACCAGCTAAACAACCGACCAACCAACCAACCAACCAACCAACCAACCAACGAAACAACCAACCAACCAATCAACCAACCAACCAAACAACCAACCAACCAACCAAACAACCAACCAACCAACCAAACAACCAACGAAACAACCAGCCAACCAGCCAGCCAGCCAGCCAAAGCAAACAGAGACAGAGAAGAGCTATGCTCTGCCTGTACTGACACTGCAGGCGCTCTTGCGTGGCTCGTGGAAGCAGATGTGGCCGTCGTTGATAGCAGCCCCGCTGACGGAGGCCCAGCGCTGCGTGCACTCTGAATTGGAGATCTTGGTCATGGACACCTTCTGCAGGGTGTCTGCTGTGGAGCCGCTGCCTGCACACAGACACAGACACACAGACACAGACACACAGACACACAGACACACACACATACACACACAGACACACACACACACATACACACACACACATACACACACAGACACACACACACAGACACACACACACACAGCAGTGCCACAGACACACAGACACACATACACAGCAGTGCCACAGACACACAGACACACACACACACACACAGCCAGTGCCACAGACACACAGACACACACACACACACACAGCCAGTGCCACAGACACACAGACACACAGACACACACAGAGCCATGCCACAGACACACAGACACACACACACACAGACACACACACAGCCAGTGCCACAGACACACACACACACACACAGACACACAGACACACACACACACATACCACACACACACACACACACACACACACTCACACACACACAGACACGCACACACACACACTGTCTCAGGGCTAGCAGGGGTTCAGGTTGTATCAAAGTCCTAGCGGAGGTTTAGGGAAGGAATGCTACTCAAAGTCTAAAGATCTGTTGTCAACTATCTCAGTTTGTGGTTGTATCAAAGAGTCCCCAGTGGTGATGTAGGGACTGCAATCCAAAAATATGTTGGGAACTATCTCAGTTTGTAGTGTGGTGTGGTGTGGTGTAGTGGGGTGTGGTGTAGTGGGGTGTGGTGTGGTGCAGTGTGGTGTGGTGTAGTGTGGTGTGGTGTGGTGTAGTGGGGTGTGGTGTAGCGTGGTGTGGTGTGGTGCAGTGTGGTGTGGTGTAGTGGGGTGTAGTGTGGTGTGGTGTGGTGTAGGGAAGTGCAGAGCAGTACAGTGTAGTGTGGTGTGGTGTGGTGTAGTGAGGTGTAGTGTGGTGTGGTGTGGTGTGATGTGGTGTGGTGTGGTGTGGTGTGGTGTGATGTGGTGTGGTGTGGTGTAGGGAAGTGCAGAGCAGTACAGTGTAGTGTGGTGTGGTGTGGTCTTGTGAGGTGTAGTGTGTGTGGTGTGGTGTGGTGTAGTGTGGTGTGGTGTGGTGTGGTGTGGTGTGGTGTAGTGTGGTGTGGTGTGGTGTGGTGTAGTGTAGTGTGGTGTGGTGTGGTGGTGTGGTATGGTGTGGTGGTGTGGTGTGGTGTGGTGGTGTGGTGTGGTGCGGTGCTGTGCAGTGTGGTGTAGTGTAGTGGAGTGGAGTGTAGTGTAGTGTAGTGTAGTGTAGTGTAGTGTACTGTAGTGTAGTGTAGTGTAGTGTAGTGTAGTGTAGTGCAATAGTGTAGTGTAGTGTAGTGTAGTGTAGTGCAATAGTGTAGTGCAATAGTGGTGTGTAGTGTAGTGTAGTGCAATAGTGTAGTGTAGTGTAGTGTGGTTGCAATAGTGTAGTGTAGTGTAGTGTAGTGTAGTGTAGTGAATAGTGTAGTGTAGTGTAGTGTTAGTGATAGTGTAGTGTAGTGTAGTGCAATAGTGTAGTGTAGTGTAGTGCAATAGGTGTAGTGGTGTAGTGTGAGTGTAGTGTATATAGTGTAGTGTAGTGTAGTGCAATAGTGTAGTGTAGTGTAGTGTAGTGTAGTGTAGTGTAGTGCAATAGTGTAGTGTAGTGTAGTGTAGTGCAATAGTGTAGTGTAGTGTAGTGCAATAGTGTAGTGTAGTGTAGTGTAGTGCATATAGTGTAGTGTAGTGTGTAGTGTAGTGTAGTGTAGTGTAGTGTAGTGTAGTGTAGTGCAATAGTGTAGTGTAGTGTAGTGTAGTGTAGTGTGAGTGTAGTGTAGTGCATTAGTGTAGTGTAGTGTAGTGTAGTGCAATAGTGTAGTGTAGTGTAGTGTAGTGATGTAGTTGCAATAGTGTAGTGTAGTGTAGTTAGTGATAGTGTAGTGTAGTGTAGTGTATAGTGTAGTGTAGTGTAGTGTAGTGCAATAGGTGTAGTGTATGTAGTGTAGTATAGTGTAGTGCTTAGTGTAGTGTAGTGCAATAGTGTAGTGTAGGTGTAGTGTATAGTGTAGTGTAGTGTAGTATGAGTGAATAGTGTAGTTGTAGTGTAGTAGTGTATAGTGTAAGTTAGGTAGTATAGTGTAGTGTAGTGTAGTAAGTGTAGTGTAGTAGTAAAAGTGTAGTGTAGTGACTATGTAGAACAGTCAGACTAGTGACATGAAATAAACTGCAAGTTCGGACGAGCTACAGACTGAATAAGACAGACTGTAGACGAGATGACAGACAGAAGAAAGACAGACGAAGAGACAGACAGACGGAGAAGACAGACAGACGGAAAGACAGAAAGAGACAGACAGACAGGACGAAGAGAAGACAGACAGAAGAGACAGACGGAGAGACAGAAAGACAGACAGACGGAGAGACAGACAGACAGACAGACGGAAGAGACAGACAGGCGGAGAGAGACAGACAGACAGACGAAGAGACAGACAGACGAGAGACAGATAGACAGACAGACAGAAAGACAGATACACAGACAGACAGATAGACAGACAGACAGAAAGAAAGACAGACAGAAGACAGACAGACAGACGGAGAGACAGACAGACGGAGAGACAGACAGACAGACAGAGAGACAGGTAAAAGGTAAAGGTAAAGGTGTCCCATAACCTATAAGGTCGTAGGGGAGCGAGGCGTCAGAGATCTCACTTCTCTAGGGCCAGCATATTGAGGGCGACGCCCATCTCCTCTCCCTCGCTGCTTTACCTTCCCTGACCCTAAAGAGGGCAGGTACCCATTTACAGCTGGGTGAACTGGGGGAACTGTACTGAAGCCAAGGCGCGCAAACGGTCACCCATCCAACTGGTAACCACGCTCGACGCTGCTTAACTTGGCTGGGGGAAAGCGAGTGCTCCGACCACTGAGCTATCCCGTCCTCTCAATTACCCTCATTAAAATATTCGAGTTCGAGTTATCTCTCTCTCCTTTTCCTCCTCCTCCTCCTCCACCACCACCACCACCACCACCACCACCACCACCACCACCACCCCCCTGCTGACCTGACAGTCGGCCCCAGCCGCTCAGCCAGCACTGCTGCCCAACCCAGCTGCTGTTGGGATCCTCGTCCATGGCGATGCTGCTGACGTGGCTGTTGAAAGTCAAGGCCGAGCTCAGCTGCATGACGGCGATGTCGTTGGGGAAGCCAGGACTGTTGCCGCTGTAGCTGGGGTGCTGCAGACACGGGGGGGGGGGGGGGGGGGGGGGGAGTGCACAGGGCGAGGGGGGGGGGGGGGAGGTTAGCATCTTACCCAGTTAAGAGAACGCGGAGAAAGAGGAGAGAAGAGGAGAGGAGAGGAGAGAAGAGAAGAGAAGAGAAGAGAGAAAAGGAGAGAGGTAGAAGAGAAGAGGAGAGAAGAGAAGAGAAGAGAGAAGAGAAGAGAAGAGAGGAGAGGAGAGAAGAGGAGAGGAGAGAAGAGGAGTAGGAGAGAAGTGATGAGAAGAGAAGGGAGGAGAAGAGAAGAAAAGAAAGGAGAGGAGAGAGGAGAAGAAAGAAGAGGAGAGGAAAGAAGAGGGGAGTAGAGAAGAGAAGAGAAGAGAGGAGAGAAGAGAAGTGAAGAGTGAAAAGGGAAGAGAAGAGAAGAGCAGGCACTGACCATTCTGAATCGGTTGATGGACCTGGTCACCTGATAGTTCTCAACACCTGACAGCGTGTGCAGCCCTGCCTGGATTCTCAAAGAACTGGCGCTGCCCAAGCAAGGAAAACACGTGCATCAGCATTTCAGGTCCTGGTACCTGGAACTCTCTCTCTCCCAACGTCTCTAAGAAAAGAGTCAGAGAATAGACCTGTATCTTCAAGACCAATCTCGCGATTGACTTGATGTAAGAACGTTGTATGCAATACAAGACTGCCAATATTAACCTTAAAAAGTTATTGTACAAAGAAAGCTGTCGTTGATGTTCAAGAAGAATTCTGTAGGTGGTAATAATAATATATATAAAATAGTATAGATAATAATAATAATAATAATAATGGTAAGAACAGTATTTATTATTATCATTATTATTATTATTATTATTATTATTATTACTGTTGTTGTTGTTGTTGTTGTTGTTTTTATTGTTTTCATTATTTTGTTTATCTATTTATTATGATTATGATTACAAAAGCAGTAACTGGACTCTTACGAAATCATCATTGTGCTGAAGACGAAATTTGAAATAAATGTCTGTTCATCAATTTATGATGTACAGTCAGAATATCCTCTCTCTCTCTCTCTCTCCTCTCTCTCCTCTCTCTCTCCTCTCTCTCACTCTCCCTCTCTCTCTCTCTCTCTCCTCTCTCTCTCTCTCTCTCTCTTCGCTCTCATTGCTGCCTCTGTGATATTCCTGCCCTGCTGTTCCCACGCCGCTCATCTCAATCTCTTCACTTCAGCCATACCCAGACTCGCTATGTCACATCCTCAGGGTCGGAAAACCACAGGGAGCCTATCAATGTCCAGCTGCAGTGTTGCCACCAGCCAGAGATGCCCTGCACTGCAGCTGGGTCACTTTGGTGGTGTTCAGTGGTGCCTGCTCTGAGCTAACATACGCAGGACACCACCTACTAAACCCCCTACTAACGACAGTATTAGCTCAGTCGCGGAGCCAGACTGACTGAGTTGCCCACCCGAGGTGGCGACCACCACAACGTCCCCACAACGACCGTCCCCCGCGAACCCCCAACCCCAAAGACTTTGACACAAACTCTACACAGGCACAGAAGTGTATGGGCAAACCGAATCTGAGGTGACCATGAGACCAGAGCAACTGGGGCCACCGTGTCAGAGGCTTTTTTTATTGCATGATAATCAATGATAATGAGAATGACGTAATGCTGATGCTATGGAAGTGCATACGCTTTGAGACTACTTGACAGGGTTGTACTCTACGCTTACTATCATAATGTATCCCGGCGTCAACCGGGCTCGAGAGATACAGACACCTGCAGTGTTGGTCAGGTAGTTTGAGCTCGACTGTGTGGTCCCAGTCTTCCCACTGAGCCCACAGCACACTCACTCTGGGTAGGAGCCGGCTGGAGTCCGAAAAATCCCTATGACTCTTTATGGGATTCGAACCCGCGACCTTCCAGTCCGTAATCCAAGGCGCTAACCACTGCGCCAAGTTGGCTGGTTCGTTTCTTCCCTTCCTTTCCTCTTTCTTTCACTCACTCACTCACTCACTTACCGAATCACTGACTCACTGACTCACTCACTGAATCACAGACTCACCGATAACTAACACACACACTCACTCGCTCACTGACTCTCACTGACTCACTCACTGATTCACTCACTGACTCACTGACTCACCTGGAGCCGTCCAGACAGTGAGCGGCGGTGATGACGGTGTTGGTGTTGTAGATGACACATCCACAGATGTGGTAGTACTGGAACCCTGAGCGGATCTGCAGGGAGCAGATGTAGGGGTGGTCTCCGTACGTGGCGTCAACCCCGTTCACGATCAGCGTGTCCGTGTTGTTGCTGTGGCCCAGCGCACCTGAAACAACCAGCGTCACACCTGTGTAACCAGTGTCACACCTGGCACAACCAGTGTCAAGGCTGCACAACCGATGCCACACTGAGCACTACTCAGGTAAAAATGTGCATTTCTTTCTTCGTCAAACGCTCAGACAACGACTATTGTTGTCTGTCATATAACTATGCAGATATGCATTGCGCTGCCATTAAACGCCTGACAAGTCAGGCCCTGCGCATCTGACTTCGGCGTGGGGAGAATTGTTATCTTTTAAGTCTTTCTGGGGGAAAACAGGCAGAAGAATTAACAAAGAAGGCATAAAATAAACAAGAAGAGGGCGACGGGAAGAAAAGGAACAAGGCAGAAATAAGAATAGAAAAGATGGAATTCATAACACAGAATTTCCAGAAAGGTGGGGTGCTACTTATACTGACAGCTCCTCCCCAGCCCCCCCCCCCCCCCCCCCCCCCCCCCAACCCCGAATCTCCACAGGGAAATGTGGATTTTATACAGATCAGCTTTCTTTTTAATCTGTGGATGGAAACAAAGGGAATATTACCTGGTAACTACCTACAGCTTATCACAGTGGAGTACAATGAATAATGTTGAAGGTTATGAACAAATACAGATTATAACAGTCTTTTATCATAAATAAGCAAAAAGTATGCACTTTTGAATTAAAACTTGCATAATGCATGGATTGACATAGATTTACGAAAGGAAAACACTACCATGCACATATAAAATAGAAACTAGAAGCCTGATCAGCACAAGAAAGGAAAAGAAAGAAGAAGAAACACAAGAAACGAATAAAGAAAGAAAGAAAGAAAGAAAAGAAGAAAGAAAAACAGAAGAAGAAAAAGAAACAGAAATTTAAAAAATAATAAAGTACTATTAGAAAAAAGACAGAGATGGAGAAGAATAAGAACAACAAACAAGAAACATCAACATCAAACAAACAAACAAACAAAACAAACTCAACAACAACAACAACAACAACAACAACAAAACATGTTACCAGCCAGAGCAAACGCAGCCAAAAGCAGAAGTTTCATCATGACGGAAGCTGGTGCCGGAACAGGAAGTTCTTCTGCTGCTGCTGTGTAAGGAGCCGAGGATTCAACTGACCTCTTCCTACCTGTCCACCATTTTATAGTGTATCCCCACAGCCAACACCTGTTGTCTCCCTTCAATGACCACCTCTTGTCTCCCCTACTTCAGCCACTTCAGGTAGATGTGAGGAAGGGGATCGTGGCTTGAGGTGGCCGTTGGTCAGTTGTCAAGCAGTGGGTCATAATTAAGAATGAGGAGGGATCTAGGAGAACTGGTCAGTTGGTTGGTTGGTTTATTTTTTTTGTTGGTGACTAACATTTTGTCGTTAAATGATGTAGACTGTTGTATCTTTGTTTTTTCTTGTTGTTCTTGATGATGATGATGATGATGATGATGATGATGATGATGATGATGATGATGATGATGATGATGGTGGTGGTGGTGGTGGTGGTGGTGGTGGTGGTGGTGAGATGATGATGATGATGATGATGATGATGATGATGATGAACGACGACGATGGTGATGACGACGACGATGATGACTATGGCGATGGCGATGACGACGACGACGATGAAGAAATAGTTTGTGTTTTTGTGAAATTAGTTTAATTGTTTTGCTTTGTAGGTATTACTGTTGGCGTCTTTATTTTGATTTTTGGTTGGGATATTTTTATTTTGGGTGGTGGGGTGGGGGAGGGTTTTATCCAGAAGTGGGGAAGGGAAGGCGCGAAAGCCGAGAGAGAGAGAGAGAGAGAGAGAGAGAGAGAGAGAGAGAGAGAGAGAAGACAGAGACAGAGACAGAGACAGAGACAGAGAGACAGACAGAGAGACAGACAGAGACAGAGACAGAGACAGAGAGACAGACAGAGACAGAGACAGACAGAAACAGGCAGAGACAGACAGAGAGACAGACAATAGACAGAGAGAGACAGAGACAGACAAACAGCCAGTCAGACACACACAGACAAAGAAGCCTAACAGGTTTCTTTTCGTTTGCATAGTTTTCCGGGATACGATTAGTACAGCTATAAATCCCTCCTTGAATTATCAGGGGTCAGCCAGGCATACTGTAATAAATATACAAACTGGCATCTATATCTGTGTCCTATAGCCATACAGGACCTGCATCACCCCCAGCACGTGGTCTCTTCCCATCGTTTGATGACATGAAGACTCCTTCCTTATTCAAGGGGGCTACAGCGTGTGTGCTGATAACTCTCACACTTCACTACAGCACTGCAGTGAATACACACGAAGAGAACATTTTTCTGAAGCACGTATAAGCTGTGGTAACGTGTGGTGTAGTGTGGTGTGGTGTGCTATTTGCATGGGTACAGTTGTGCTGCAATACATCTGCTACTTCTACTTCTACTGCAATCATCACTACTAAAGGGGACTGTTGCTGATGCTACTACTACCCTCCTGATGAAGACAGCAAAGATTATTGCTACACACAAATGATGAAGACAATGTTTTCAGCACAATTACATTTGGAACATTAAAGCAACAGTTGTTTGTTGTTTCTTTTCCTGCGTAGTTCATTATGATTATAGTCTCGCTAGCCACTATATCAGGACTTGTCAGGTTTTCGATCATTAGATCATTATTATTTTTTAAATTCATGCAGCTGATGCTTTATTTTTCCCTTAACCTTACAGCCTATCTGCCCCATACATGTCTCACCTGCTAACCTTCTAGCTCCTCTATACATATCTCCCCCTTACCTTAAGCCTACCTTATATGCCTCCCCGCTAACCTTACAGCTATCTTATATCTCCCCGCTAACCTTACAGCCTATCTTATCTTACAGCCTATCTTATATCTGCCCTGCTATACCTTACAGCCTATCTTATATCTCCCGCTAACCTTACAGCCTATCTTATATCTCCCCGCTAACCTTACAGCCTATCTTACCTTACAGCCTATCTTATATCTCCCCGCTTAACCTTACAGCCTATCTTATATCTCCCCGCTAACCTTACAGCCTATCTTATATCTCCCCGCTAACCTTACAGCCTATCTTATATCTCGCACCCCCCCCGCTAACCTTACAGCCTATCTTATATCTCCCCGCTAACTTTACAGCCTATCTTATATCTCCCCGCTAACCTTACAGCCTATCTTATATCTCCCCGCTAACTTTACAGCCTATCTTATATCTCCCCGCTAACCTTACAGCCTATCTTACCTTACAGCCTATCTTATATCTCCCCGCTAACCTTACAGCCTATCTTATATCTCCCCCTTACCTTACAGCCTATCTTATATCTCCCCCTTACAGCCTATCTTATATCTCCCCCTTACCTTACAGCCTATCTTATATCTCCCCCTTACCTTACAGCCTATCTTATATCTCCCCGCTAACCTTACAGCCTATCTTATATCTCCCCGCTAACCTTACAGCCTATCTTATATCTCCCCGCTAACCTTACAGCCTATCTTATATCTCCCGCTAACCTTACACAGCCTATCTTATATCTCCCCGCTAACCTTACAGCCTATCTTATATCTCCCCGCTAACCTTACAGCCTATCTTATATCTCCCCGCTAACCTTACAGCCTATCTTATATCTCCCCGCTAACCTTACAGCCTATCTTATATCTCCCCGCTAACCTTACAGCCTATCTTATATCTCCCCGCTAACCTTACAGCCTATCTTATATCTCCCCGCTAACCTTACAGCCTATCTTATATCTCCCCGCTAACCTTACACAGCCTATCTTATATCTCCCCGCTAACCTTACAGCCTATCTTATATCTCCCCGCTAACCTTACAGCCTATCTTATATCTCCCCGCTAACCTTACAAAGCCTATCTTATATCTCCCCGCTAACCTTACAGCCTATCTTATATCTCCCCGCTAACCTTACAGCCTATCTTATATCTCCCCGCTAACCTTACAGCCTATCTTATATCTCCCCGCTAACCTTACAGCCTATCTTATATCTCCCGCTAACCTTACACAGCCTATCTTATATCTCCCTGCTAACCTTACAGCCTATCTTATACCTCCCCGCTAACCTTACAGCCCATCTTATATCTCCCGCTAACCGTACAGCCTATCTTATATCTCCCGCTAACCTTACAGCCTTTCTTATATCTCCCCGATAGCCTTACAGGTTATCTTAGGTCTCTCCGCTAATCTTACAGCCTATCTTATATCTCCCTGCTAACTTTATCTCCCCGCTAACCTTACAGCCTATCTTATATCTCCCCGCTAACCTTACAGCCTATCTTATATCTCCCCGCTAACCTTACAGCCTATCTTATATCTCCCCGCTAACCTTACATAGCCTATCTTATATCTCCCCGCTAACCTTACAGCCTATCTTATATCTCCCCGCTAACCTTACATAGCCTATCTTATATCTCCCCGCTAACCTTACAGCCTATCTTATATCTCCCCGCTAACCTTACAGCCTATCTTATATCTCCCCCGCTAACCTTACAGCCTATCTTATATCTCCCCGCTAACCTTACAGCCTATCTATCTGTCCCGTAGTCTGACGACCAGGGGCACCCTCAAAGACTCAACAACCAGTTCCCTCCATTCCTCTCTCTGTTCTGCCTTTCTCAGGGTTTTGTTGAGTTCTAGGCCTGTCCATTCGCTGATGTTATCCTCCCAGCTCTTCCATGATTCTCTCAAGGAAGATGTTGAAAAGAGTGGGTGAGAGTAGACAGCCCTGCCTTAGTCCAACTGTTGTTCGAAACCTTACAGCCTATCGTATATCTCCCCTCTAACCCTACTTCTTCTTAGTCCTTATAGCTCCTAGCGGAGCATAGGACCTCAACAGCGTCCATCCACCTTCTCCTGTCTCTGGCAAGGGTCTTGGCCTCTTCCCATGTCAGGCTGGAGTCTCTCAGCTCACTATGCAGGCTTCTCCTCCAGGTCTGTTTGGGGCGCCCTCTCTTCCTTTTCCCCTGCGGGTTCCACTCGAGCGCTTGTCTGGTGATGTTGCAAGGCTCCTTCCGTAGGGTGTGGCCGACCCAACGCCACTTTCGCCGCCTTACTTGGACTTCCATAGGCTGTTGGTTCGCCCTCATCCACAGGTCGGTACTTGGCACTCTGTCGAACCATCTGAGATGAAGGATCTGCCGGAGACATCCGTTGATGAAGGTCTGGATCTTGGAGGATGGTGTTGATGACCCGCCAAGTTTCTGACCTGTAGAGAAGCACAGACTTCACGTTGGAGTTGAAGATTTTGAGCTTGTTGGTTGTGGAGATCGCATTTGTTCTCCATACGGGTTTCAAGATGGCAAATGCTTGGCGTGCTTTCTTTATTCTTGCCTTGATGTCTTCGTCTGTGCCTCCTGTCTGACATCCTCTACTGCTTTCCCAGAGATGGTGACAGGAGCCTCTTGCTGGTTGTTGGTACGCAGTAGCTTGGTCTTCTCTTGACTGATCCTGAGGCCGTGTCTAGCTGTGGGTATCTAGGGCAGTGCTTTGGATGTGCTGCAGGCGGTGGGATAGCAGAGCCAGCTTTGTCATGAGGGTCCATTGGATACCTTTCCCGGAACTTGCGTAGGCGTAGGCCGTCCTTGTCGGAGAGTCTTCCACGACCTGGCAGGAGAATCCTTCGTAAAGTTGTCTTATGATGTTGACAAACTCTGATGGCACACCATAGTGGAGAAGGTTGTTCCAGATTTGTCTGTCCACGCTGTCAAAGGCCTTCTCAAAATCGATGAAGCAGGCGTAGAGAGGTGACTGCCATTATATGGACTGTTCCACGATGATTCTGAGGGTCGCAATCTGGTCGGTACAGGAACGTTCTTTTCTTGAAGCCTGCCTGTTCATCTCGAAGAGTCTTGTTGAGAGCATCTTTCATTCGGTCCAGGATGACTCTTGTGAGGACTTTGCTGGGGATGGACAACAGGGTGATACCTCGCCACTTTCCACACTGGGAGAGGTCGCCGTGCTTGGGGAGCTTCACAAGCAGGCCCTTCTTCCATTCTGCTGGCACCTCCCCAGTTGTCCAGATCAGGTTGAGCAAGTGGTGTAACTCGTCAACGATGTCACTACCCCCTTCCTTCAAGGCTTCTGCCGGAATGTTGTCAATGCCAGCAGCCTTGCCGTTCTTCAAGCTGCTGATGGCCTTTCGGATCTCTGTCTTGGTGATCTCTCCAATATTGATGTCGAGATGGTCCCCTGGACCCAGCTGAGGTCGTTCCTCTGGGGCTGGTCGATTCAAGACCTCCTGAAAATGCTCTTTCCATCTTGTTAGCTGGTCTTCAATAGAGGTGAGAAGCTTCCCTTCCTCTGACAGGTCTGTTTGGGTTGCTGCGACGCCCGCTAAGAAGTCTGGTGGTGGCATACAGGGTCTTGAGGTCTCCCTTGCCAGCAGCCTCTTCTGCCTCATCTGCGATGGCATTGATGCGAGCTCGTTTGTCTGCTCATAGCTCATTCTTGGCTTCTTTGGCAAGTATGGAGTACTCTCTAACCCTACAGCCTATCTGATATCTCCCCACTAACCTTACAGCCTATCGTATATCTCCCCTCTAACCCTACAGCCTATCGTATATCTCCCCTCTAACCCTACAGCCTATCTTATATCTCCCTGCTAACTTTACAGCCTATCTCCCCCGCACATATCTCTCCCCTAACTTCACAGTCTATCTCCCTCCACACATATCACCCTATAGCCTTACATCTCCCCCTTCGTTTACAGCAGCCTATCTCCATATCCCCCTAATCTTACAGCCTATCTCCCCCCATTTATATCCCCCTTAACCTTACAGCCCATCACCCCATACATAATTATGAGGCTAACCTTACAGCCTCCCCTCAAACCTTACAGCATTTCCTCATGCATGTCACCCCATAACCTTACTCCAAGGGTCTGAATTCTGCCCTCGCTTTTTATTTAGAAATTCCAATATGACAGGCGCCACCGAGATTCGAACCCACGACTTCAAGACCACAAGGCTGAGAAGTCTGTCATCTTATCCACCAGGCTATCACGCCTGTCTTTGAGCTAACCTGAACTGAGAAATATAAACCTGAGTTTCAGCTCAGCCGAATTTATAGAAATTATATTTTAAGTGGAACAGAGTGGGGTGGAATGTTGCTCTGTGTGTGTGTGTGTGTGTGTGTGAGTGTGTTCGTGTGTGCGTGCGTGCGTTTGTTTGTGTGTGTGTGTGTGTGTGTGTGTGTGTGTGTGTGTGTGTGTGTGTGTGTATGTGTGTGTGTGTGTGTGTGTGTGTGTGTGTGTGTGTGTGTGTGTGTGTGTGCAAAACAAACTGTTTAGGTTTCAGTGGAGTTTCGGGGTTTTAAAATTTTCTTGTACTTTCCTTTCGTTGTTGTTGTTGTTGTTGTTGTTGTTGATGATGATGATGATGATGATGATGATGATGATGATGATGATGACGACGACGACGACGACGACGATGATGATGATGATGATGATTATGATTTTATTCTTCTTGTTGTTTGGGGGGAGTTGGTGTTTGTTTCATGAGGGGGTGGGGGTGGGTGTCTATGTATGTATGATGGGTCTCTCAATGGCAGTCACAAACAGAATGGTGAGTTCAAATTCATTTAACGTCTTTTCACAGTTGTGATATTGTGATATGACAAAATTTACAAAACTGCATACACACGGGGACTGGATGAAATGGTGAGAATGGTGTGTGTGTGTGTGTATGTACACGCGCGCGCGCGCGAACATAAAACAACATAAAAACGAAAACATAAGTATAAAAAACATAAAACAAAAGGAATTGATATGGTGTGGAAATTTATTAATTTATCTATTTTGGGAGGGGGGGGGGTATATTCTTTTATTTCGAGGATAATGGAATAAGCACTCGCGTACTTTTTTCATCCAGTCCCCGTGTGTATGCAGTTTTGTAAATTTTGTCATCCATTCCCACCGGCACACAATGGCCTCTTCCAAAAGGCGGAACGGGTTTTAACGTGTGCGCAAGACGTTCTGCGTGCGTTCGAAGAACACGGAACCTCGGTTGAGAGAAGAGAGAGAGAGAGAGAGAGAGAGAGAGAGAGAGAGAGAGAGAGAGAGAGAGAGAGAGAGAGAGAGAAGGTGGAAGTTGCTTTACTCCTTATTTGTAACTGCGGACAAAACTAGGCCTATTTGTGGCAAGGGAAATCACCCACAAAAATATTTATATCAGCACACGTTCTCGTCGGGTGTTTCGGGTGAGTTTCGCTTCTGTGTCGAGATCTACAAATGCCTTTTGTTATGTTTTTTAAGGAATAATATATCCTTTGGTTTTGAGTAGTTTTCATACACAGTACACGAACTTTTTACAAATTCAGCAATTTTAAATGGTTGTTTCGCTTTGCTTTCGAAATGAAACCTGCCTGCTCACGATGTCCAGTCTTTCCAGGTTTACTCGACATGATGAAAGTCGAGTATCTTCTAAGCATATAGCTCTCTTTCTAGATTACAGTTCCTGAACCGAAAAAATCTCTGCTCGGACGTAAATTTGTAAAATGACACAGTATCAGTCACATGTTTGACATGAACAGTCTACAGTTTACACTAGTTACAGTCAGGGTGTGACATTTGGCAGATTCTCTCTCTCTCTCTCTCTCTCTCTCTCTCTCTCTCTCTCTCTCTCTCTCTCTCTCCCCCCCTCCTTTTATTGTTTTGCTTATAGATATATAGATATATATATAATCTTACACACACACATATATATTTGATCGTCATATTTATAGTTGGTATCCAGATGAATGCTTTATATTCAGATTTTATATTTTTATTGTATTGCATATATAATACTATATATATTTACTATATTTCACTATTTGTGTTTTTTCAGTGAATGTTTTATTCCAGTATCTTACTGTTTTTATTGTAAGTTTAACAATTATGTATTTATAGCTTAATTTCAATGTGGAGATGTCCATTTGTATTGCATGATTATAGTATATAGATTATAGCCATAGGATAATCACAAAGATTGATTTTGGCATTTTTTCAGTGTGTATACATGTGTGCGTGCGCATGCGTGTGTGCATGTAAGTGTACGTGCTTATGCATGGGTGTGTAAACTGTTTTTGTGTAATCTCCTAGGCTAAAGTCTGATTATATTGTGACATTTGTTTTTGTGTTCTTTACTATAGCTGTTGCTTTCCCTAAAAGAAAAAAAATTTTAAAAAGGAAATCAGGTAATATTTGAATTTGTTAATATTTATTTTCCTGTTGTCCAAAATGATGCTATTTACATGTGTGTGTTTGTCACTTTGTGGGTTTTGTTTGGGTTGTTGTTGGGGGGTTTTACTGTGTCAGTGTGTGATTCACTGATTGTATGGGTAAGGGCGGGGACTTGATGTAAAAAAGTACATGGGTGCTTATTCATTATCCTCGAAATAAAAGAATTTGTCAATATTGTCATTCTCTCTCTCACTCACACACACACACACACACACACACACACACACACACACACACACACACACACACACACACAGAAGGAAGGAGTGAGCAAACTTGTGTGTGGGGGCATGTGCATGCACATGTAATGATGTATGCATAAATTATACTTTGAAAGTTAGTTAGATTACATTTTATATGCAATAGTTAAAAAATAGTGTTACAAAATAAATTCTATGAAATGTTTTCTGAACTCACAGAGATGAAGAAAAACATCTGAAAGCTATTTTGCAAAATGCCTGTCATATGGCATGGGTGGAATACAAACACCAACCATACTGGTCCATTTTACAGTTTGGCTAAATGATATGTGTTCTTTGCTATGATAGAAAGAAGGCACTGGTTCTAATAGTAAAAGAAAATGATCTTTTTAAAAAATTAAAAATCAAGTTAATTAAACATGAAATGTAAACTGCAAAACTCTTTTCTTTTGTTTTACTTTTCACTCCATATGTCTCTCTTCAAATTTTGACAGTGCCCAGAAAAATGTGACACAAATTGTTCACACTACATAAGTGGCTGGTACTGAGTCATTGGTAGGTTAAAAAGTATTCAACTTTCACAGTTTCAAGCAAATGTATTTGCCTGAAATTGTAGTTTGTTTCTTTTTTTTAAATAGTATTTTTGTTTGTGTATTATGTTTCTTTCTATGATCAGCGTGTAAACTACTGATGGCATAAACTTTGATAAGCTTTCAATGGTTTTATTTAGTCTCTGTAAAATTAATACCAATTACTTAGGGAGACTGAAGAGATTAGTTATACTCCAAGTATCTCTTCCCTCATCTCTCCTATCCCATAGTCTTGAGGACCTTTCAGGAACCACAGAATATTTTGCAATCAGCTTCCTCCACTCCTTGCGGTTTTCAGCTTTCTGTTGCAAGTTGTTCCACTCAAGGCATGTTTTTGCTTTGCAGAAACATCGGGGTTTCTGCATCATTTAAAACCCTGTTTTTGCTGTACAGAAACATCAGAGTTTCTGCATCATTTAAAACCCTGTTTTTGCTGTACAGAAACCTCAGAGTTTCTGCATCATTTAAAACCCTGTTTTGCTGTGCAGAAACAGAGTTTCTGCATCATTTAAAACCCTGTTTTTGCTGTACAGAAACATCAGAGTTTCTGCATCATTTAAAACCCTGTTTTTGCTGTGCAGAAACATCAGAGTTTCTGCGTCATTTAAAACTCTGTTTTTGCTGTGCAGAAACATCAGAGTTTCTGCATCATTTAAAACCCTGTTTTTGCTGTGCAGAAACTCTGATCATTTAAAACCCTATTTTTGCTGTGCAGAAACATCGGGGTTTCTGCATCATTTAAAACCCTGTTTTTGCTGTGCAGAAACATCAGGGTTTCTGCATCATGCCGAAGACACGGCCTCTGCAGCTGCAGCGAAAGCGGAGGGTGCGTATTTCCAAAGACGCGCCTTTCCCCGTCCCCATAGCAACAGTGACCGGGGAGACGGCGAGCAACAGCAACTGGATTTACTACACCGCCACACTGACTGACAGTGGTGTCACAGTGCAGCATTCAGGAGACATGGACTTCCTCTACAGAATGGTCAGGCTGGGTGGTTGTTGTTATCTCTGTGTGTGTTTTATTTATGTTATTTACTTTTATTTTATTCATTCTTTTATTTCGAGGATAATGGAATAAGCACTCGTGTGCTTTTTTCTTCCAGTCCCCGTGTGCATGCAGTTTTGTAAATTTCGTCATCCGTTCCCACCTGCACACAATGGCCTACTCTTCTGAAAAGCAGAACGGGTTTTAACGTGTGCGCAAGATGTTCAGAGTGCGTTCACACACGGGGCCTCGGTATATAGTCTCCTCCGAAGGACTTTTGGGGGAAGTGGAGTCGGCACTGATGTTAACTCTGTGTGTGTGTGTGTGTGTGTGTGTGTGTGGTGATTAGAGATAGACTAGAGAGTGTGTATATGTGTTTATGTATTTACATGTGTGTGTGTATTTATGTGTTTACGTGCGTGTGTGCGTTTATGTGTTTACATATGTGTGTGATGTTTAAAGAAATTAAACATTTGTGACACTGCACATGAAAATCATGGATTTAAGTCACCAGCTGTAGTAGTTTCGTGCTGTGTGCACTGTTAAAGTGAATGCTGTTAAAGCCGCCACACTAACTGATGTTGGCGTCACAGTCCATCATCCAGCAGGTAGGGATTTCTTCTATACAGATAGATAGAATGGTAAGATTGGGGGTTTAGACCTAGAGCTTGGGGGGGGGGGGAGGGTGTTTTGTTTGTTTCATTTTATTTTTATTCTTTTATATCGAGGACAATGGAATAAGCACTTATGTGCTTTTTTACATCCAGTCCCCGTGTGTATGCGGTTTTGTAAATTTTGTCATCTGTTCCCACTGGCACACAATGGCCTACTCTTATGAAAGAGTGTGTGTGTGTGTTTTATTTATTTATTCATTTATTTTGAGGATTTTTTTATATTGATTCTTTTATATTGAGGATAATGGAATAAGCATTCATGTGCTTTTTTCATCCAGTCCCCATGTGTATGCAGTTTTGTAAATTTTGTCATCTGTTTGGAGTGTTCCCACTGGCATGCAATGGCCTAATCTTCCGAAAAGTGGAACGGGTTTAATGTGTGTGCAAGATTTCTGCGTGCGTTCCAACATGGGACCTCGGTTTATAATAGTCTCATCTAAAAGACTTTTGGGGAGAGTGGAGTCGGCACTGATGTTAACTCCAGAGGAAAAATCCTATTGAACGAGAATCGAACCTGGGTCAGCATATCACGAATACATCACTCTAACCACCAGGCTGTCCCATCCCCCGCATGTGTGAGTGTGTGTGTAGTGTGTGTGTGTGTGAAGTGTGTGTGAAAGTGTGCATTTGTAGTGTGTGTCTGTGTGACTGTGCATGTGTGTGTATGTATCTGTGTGTACGTGGGCATGTGTGTACGTGCACACACATGCATGTCTGCACTTTTTTTTTTTTTTTTTTTTTGCTTTTTTAACTGTACACACACACGATTTACAACATAACCCTAAAAAAAAACTTCTATATGAACATAACCCCCACAATGCTGATTTCAATTTCATTGCCTTGCCTGTAGATATCTATCTGTCTATCTATATCTTTGTATATCATCTTTCTATTCTTTACTATGTTAATAATCTACGATTATATCATATATAAAATAATCTAATATTATATTATAAGGTCATAACCTATAGGCCGAAAGGAGCGAGCTCAAGACTCACTACCCCTAGACAAACCTATTAGAGCGGCCCCATCTCCTTCACCTCGCTGCTTTACCTTCCCTGACCCTAAAGAGGCAGTACCATTTACACTGGAATTGTACTGAAGCAATGGCGCGCAAACGGTCACCCACCAACTGGTAACACGCATCGAACGTGCTTACTTGGCTGGGGAAGCGAGTGCTCGCCACTGGCTTCCCGTTCCGCAGGTACATGTATGTATGTATTAGCTTGTATATGTCCCAGGGTTCTTCGCAAGGGGAGCATGTCCGCGTTTTCAGCCGCTGGGTGGCGGACGGTCAGCGTGTGGCGGCCTGCCTGTCCGTCAGCGGTCAGGGGGCTGGCCAGCGTCTTTCCCGCCAGGTGGCCAGTAGGGGTAGGTCATGTGTGTGTGTGTGTGGGGGTGGGGTGGTGTGGTGGGTAGTGTGTTGTGTGTGTGTGTGGTGCTTTGTGGTGTGTGTGTGTGTACGCGGGTTCAGGGGGGGTTGGCACAGCATATCTTCCTCTTCCATGCCAGAGTGGCCAGTAGACAAGAGGTGAGTGATGTGGGTGTTTGAACTTTCGTGTGTGCCGGGGAGGGGGGGGAGGGGGGAGGGGTAGTAGTGTGTGTGTTTTTCTTTGATTTAACATCTGTTCATTTACTGTGGTATTAGTGTGTGCGTATACATGTATTTTATTTATTCTTATTTGAGTTTTTTATATTTTATTCTTTTATTTCAAGGATAATGGAATAAGCTCTCGTGTGCTTTTTTGCATCCAGTCCCGTGTGTATGCATTTTTGTAAATTTTGTCATCCGCAAAGGCCTACTCTTCCAAAAAGTGGAACAGGTTTTAACCTGTGTGCAAGATGTTCTGCTTGTGTTCGCACATGGGACCTTGATTTATAGTCTCACCCGAAGGACTTTTGGGGAGAGTGCAGTCAGCACTGATGTTAACTCCAGAGGAAAAATCCTCTTGAATGAGATTCGAACCTGAGTATATATATATATATTTCCTCCATCACAAAAGCTTCAATAGAATTCGGCAATACGTCAGTTCCTTTGTCCAACTCTATGAAGTATTTAGGAGTAGTTCTTGACAACACACTCTCTATGAAAAAATTCATCACCCAGACCTGCCAGTCTTGCTACTATCAATTACGGCGCATAAGCGCGATTCGCAAGTATCTGTCCACTGATGCAACTTCCAAGCTTGTCACATCTCTCATTCTTTCACTTTTAGACTACTGTAATTCTCTTTTGGTTGGCCTACCAGCATCATCCATCCACTGTCTTCTTTGATTTGTTTGTTTTTACAAGATTAAGTGCTATATAAATTCTATATTATAAAATTAGATATAGATATATGTTTGTTGTGTGTGTGTGTGTGCGCGCGTGTGTGGGTGCATGATTTTGATCAAAATAGTTTTGGAATATTGAAATGAATATATCAGTCGACACCATATGCTTGCGTGTCCTTGTCCATGGTCTTCACCATACAATGGTCTTGGCCAGTGTTATAACATTCTGTACTTTACAATTGCCCTTCATTAGGTGAACAAAGAACTTTTGACTTGACTTTGTTGTGTTTCAGGTACATGGCACACCTGCAGTGGCACCTGCAGTCTTCAGGAGATGCCAGCACATTGACAAAAGCAGAACAAGATCTCCAGGTGGTCGTAGAGGAACCCAGCAACAGAACAGATCAAGAGCCGGGCAGAGAACTCCATAATCCAGCAGACGATCAAAATCCTGAGACTTCAGAGGGCAGAATGGACGTAGAGGAAGAAGACGCTGAAAGCATGTACCCGGAAACAAAAGAACACGCACACACCAACACGACTGACTGGGGTGAGGGGGAAGGGGACGCAGAGTTTTGGGGGACAGCAGACGACGAGGATGCGCACACATCCAGGAAGGCCCAGGAGAAACTGTTTGATGCCTGGGACAACGCCGAAGGTGACGCAGACTTCTGGGGCACAGAGACCTCACACACCAAACCTGGATCTTCAACATGTGGCCGTGATGAATCAGCTTCGCCTTGTGTGCCGTGTGATGGTAGTGAAACGTCCACATTAAAACACACGACCCGTTCTGAGCAACACTCTGTACACGTCCAACCATCCAGTTCTGAAAGTGACGCGACACAAAGCAGAACAAACACACACTCCCTATCCACACCACTCACCGATTCTGCCCCAGACGTTTGCGTGAGAACACACTCTCCTACAATGAAAGACAACAGTGAAAGCAAACCTTGCGATTCCGTTGTTCACAACTCTGCGAAAAACCATAATAATAATGAACAACAAAACTCCACACACCCCGACAACAAAACAGATCATGCACACGAAAGCACAGACACCAGTGACAAAGCGTGTGTGGAGACGGCCTCGTGCGAAGCAGAATCTAGTGTGGAGTGGAGTGAATTCTGTCGCGACAACGACGACGACGACGACAACGATGACCTTGGCCGTGGCCAGGGAGGTCAGTTGCTGTTTGTGGTTCCGGACAGCGATGAAGAAACGGCGACGGCTGATGGGCAGGTGTGTCGGACGAAGAGCAGGTGGAAACCTGTGGTGAAGGTGGATCCGTTTCCAGTGAAAGAACACCTGGATTTGAGCTGTGAGGAGGTGAGTGTGTTGTGTTTTGTGTGTTGTGGTGTAGTGTGTGTTGTGGTGTGTGTTTTGTGTGTGTGATGTGTGTGTTGTGTTGTGTTGTTGTTGTGTGTGTGTTGTGGTGTGTGTTGTGTTGTGTGTGTGTGTGTGTTTTGTTGTGGTGTGTGTTTTGTGTGTTGTGTGTGTTGTGTTGTTGTGTGTGTGTTTTTGTTGTGGTGTGTGTGTGGTGTGTTGTTTGTGGTGTGTGTTGGGGTGTTTGTGTTGTGGTGTGTGTTGTGGTGTTTGTGTTGTGGTGTGTATGTTTTGTGTGTTGTGGTATGTGTGTTGTTGTGTGTGTGTTGTGTTGTGTTGTGGTGTGTGTGTGTTGTGTGTTGGTTTGGGGGGGGTGTGTTGTGGTGTGTGTTTTGTTTGGCTGCATGGTTAGGTTTTGCCTTTATTCTTCAGTTTGTCATTTTGTGTGTGTGTGTTTGCAATTTTGTTGACCAAAGATGAGTCCTAGAATTGTATAGCTATAACTGATGATAAAATGAATAACAAGAGTAACAGCAACAAACAACACAAGTAACAACAACAATAGAACACAACAGCAACCATAATTCTAGCAATAGTAATGCTAATAGGGTAATAATAATGATGATGATGAAAAGGATGACAATTAATGATAACTAATAATAATAAATCATAATTAATAATTATTATTATTATCATTATCATTATTATCATTAGTAGCAGTAGTAGTAGTGTTTTTGTTGTTTTAATACTAATACTACTACTAATGATGATGATGATGATAATAATAATAATGGTTATATACTTATAATAATAATGATAAGAATAATTCTTCATCAAACCCTCAGACAGCCACTATTTTGTCTGTCATATTTCAAGAGCGAAATGCATTGTGCTGCTGTTAAGCACCTGACATGTCAGACCCAGCACATCGGACTTTTAGCAGGGAGAGAATTGTTATCTTTTAAGTCTTTCTGGAAAAAAGGCAGAAGAATGGACCAAGAAGGCATTAAGAATGGACCAAGAAGGCAGAAAATAGACAAAAAGGAAGTGACAGGAAGAAAAGAAACAAGGTAGAAACAAATAGAGAGACAGAAAAGAGGGAATTCCTAACACAGAATTTCCAGAAGGTGGGAATGGTATTTATACTGGCAGGCCCCCAGCATTCCCACAGAGGAAATAATGAGGAAGACTTATGCCCTAAGCCATTACCAAGCAAAGTTGCAGTTTTGTGTGCTGTATAATTAATTTTATTAAATGTGATGAGAGCACACGATATCAGAATATGGAAGAAGTGCTGAAGTGATACTACCTTTTGTGTAAAAATAAAGTATGAATACTTCAATACACTATGAATTGATAAACGGGCATTATCGTAGCAGGCTTACACAGTATGTAAACTGGGCTGAAAAATGCATTGACTTTTTTAGTCTTCTAAAAAAAAAAAAGTACATTTATATAATATATAATTTGGAATTTTGTGACCAGAAAAAAATAGTACTTGGCTATTAAAGTATTATATCAGTATTTGTATGCATTTTTCAATTTTTGTGATTTAACTTCAGTGTTGGTCAGTGTTGATGTACATGTGGATGATTGTGTATTGCAGGCTTTCTTTCTGTCGTACGGACTGGGATGTCTGACAGTGCTGGACTCGGACAAGGTAACCACTGAACTAAAAGCATCTGTAGTGGATGGGGTATTGCAGTGAAGTCAGTTGTGCCATAGGTAGATTAAACCATTCTGTTTTGGCATCAAATAAGTTTTAAACTTTTAAGATATATAGTTTGGGTTTGGTTTGAGACTTTTGGGAAGGGTGGGGTTTTTTTTGTTTTGTTTGTTTTTTGTTCCTTCTCTCTCTCTCTCTCTCTCTTCTCTCTCTCCTCTCTTCTCTCTCTCTCTCTCTCTCTCCTCTCTCTCTCTCTCTCTCTCTCTCTCTCTCTCTCTCTCTTTTCAGTAAAGATCAGTTGTTGAGTGTCTGACTGTCTCTGGTTAAGTAGCAGAAGAGAAGGCTGGAGTGAAGATCAGTTGAACAATCTTTCTGTCACGTAGAGCTGATGGACAAAGGTCTTTCATGGTAGCTCTAAAGTTTCTTTGCCAAGACAGCTTCTTCTTTTTTCCTTTTAAATCTTTTTAGTTTTTTAGTGCAAACATTTTACATATAAATTATATGTAAAATGTTTGCATTAAAATTAAATTGGTTCAAATGCACTCCAAGCATTGTAAAAGTCTGTCAATTTACCACTTATTCTTGCATCAAATTTTTCTATTGCATATCTAGCTTTTAGCTGATTTTGAAATACAAACATATTTGGAACATTTTTTGGTGTCATTTTACACTTAAATATATTATATAGTTTACCAAACATTAAAATAAAATCCAATGTATCATTTGTTTCTAGATACTGATCAACTCCAAAAGTTACCAGTTCTCATGACATCTTAAGTTAGTGAATATTCTGACATTTTTCACTCAACAAATGTTCAAAACCATTTCAAATAGAATGTGCAAAGTCACAGTTCCATTTAAAAAAAAATGTTCAATAGAGTCTCGTTCCTTCAAACAAAGTGAATATTGTGTACTATCTGTTATGCCCATAGCATGAAGAATCACGTTAGTGGCAATTATTCTATGTATGATTCTAATTTGTAGCCATTTAAATTGTACATCTCTGGTTCTGTGTATTTTACTGAAAATTTTGTCCCATGGTATACATGCATTTATTTTTTCTGACCATTTGGAACAACATTTTGGTTTATTGTTATCGGATGTTAGGATTTCATAGTATTTTTTTGCTCCTTTATGTACACTTAATATACACTTTATTGCGCAAAACACACCTCCATGTTGAGCAGTTTTATCATCTGTGTGAATTCCCATTTTTCTTACATATTGTTTTATGGTAGATATCCATCCATTGTAGGTGATAAAGTCAATACAAAAACTCGTATCATGTAAGAATTCTTGGTATTGACATTGTGTACTTAGGTCTCACAGTGATTCCCAGATATATGATGAGTGAGACAGAACAGTGCATGTTCTGGATGACCCCCAGGGTGTTAAGCTGGGGAATGTGCAACAACAACAACAAACATATATATATATGATCTATGCTTACCTCACTAGGCATGTAATATTCATAGATTTAAACTTTAACCACATGACAGCCCTGGTTGGCCTCTGTGGGTGACAGAACTATAAATAGTTTGATTGGATTAAATGCAATAATTATATATATATATATATATATATATATATATGAATAATAATAAGAAATTGAATTTATATAGCACTATATCTTGCAAAAACAAATCAAACAAAGTGCTTGCATTCTACACACCCCTTCACATACATTGATACAACCAATAACAATTAACAAAGTTAACAAATTCAAATGTACATACCCCTCCCCCCCCCCCCCCCCCCCCCCCCCCCTGCTCGCGCACACACACACACACAGACATGCACACACACAGTGACACACACACACACACACACACACACACACACAGAGGTTATACACTTTGGCAGGGTGATGGGGATTTCAGGCTGTTGAAGACAGGGACAGCTACGAGATGAAACAGAAGGGAAAAATCTTAGGTTTGGAATAAATATAACATGTCTTGAGGTTGGTTTGTTTCGTTTTGTTGTTGTTGCCACAGGTGCCGATGGATTTAGACAGGCTGTGGAGAGAGTTCTGTCAGCGCCAGCCCGACTTCATACCTCACTACGTGGCCTATCACCATTACCGCAGCAAAAACTGGGTGCCCAAGACTGGCCTCAAGTTCGGCTGTACTTTCTGTGAGTCCTGGCAACACATGTGTCTGGTGTGTGTGTGCGTGCGTGCGTGCGTGCGTGTGTCTGTGTTATTTATTTTGATTTATTCCTATTTATTCTTTTATTCTGTTCTTTTATTTCAAGATAATGGAATAAGCACTCATGTGCTTTTTTTTTACATCTAGTCCCCTTGTGTATGCAGTTTTGTAAATTTTTGTCATCTGTTCCCACCGGGACACAATGGCCTACTCTTCCGAAAAGTGGAATGGGTTTTAACGTGTGCGCAAGATATTCTGCGTGTGCGTGTGTGTGTGTTGTCGGATGCTCTGGGCCTGACTTGTCAGGCGCTTAACGGCAGCTCAACACATTTTCACTCATTTGACAGACAACAGTTGCTGTACTTGCTGTCTGAGCGTTCAGTGAAGAAGAAGAAGATTTCCATGACTTTCTTCCAAATGGAGGGTATCAGTAGGCAGATTATGATTGGTTGTGCGTTTGTTCTTTTGCATTCTATTCCACATGTTCCATAATTATATAATTATCATCTGACACATTCCATTCCACATGTTCCATATCATGTAACACATTCCCTTCTACATATTATCATCTGACACATTCCATTCCACATATTCCATATCATCATCTGACACATTCCATTCCACATGTTCCATATCTGACACATTCTATTCCACATGTTCCATGCCATCTGACACATTCCATTCCACATGTTATCTGACACATTCCATTCCACATCACATGTTCTATGTCATTTGGCACATTCCATTCCATATCTTCTATGTCATTTGGCACATTCCATTCCACATGTTCTATGTCATTTGACACATTCCATTCCACATGTTCCATATCTGACACATTCTATTCCACATGTTCCATGCCATCTGACATATTCCATTCCACATGTTCCATATCATGTATTGTAACACATTCCATTCCACGTTATTTCATTCTGTCTGACACATTCCATTCCACATAGTGGATCGGTGGTCTAGAGGTAACGCACCTGCCTAGAAAGGGAAAAGTCCGGGTCAGAAGTGTACAGTGTTGATCCCTGTTTGGGCCCGAAGCTTTCCCCCATTCATTAGATTATGAGTGGTGATATGGGTGGTAGTCTTTCAGATGAGACAATAATTGAATAAACCAAGGTTTGCGTGTGTTACACAAAATTATTTAGCACATGTGAAAGAACCCATGGCAACAAGAGGCAAAATTCTGTAGAAGAAAGCCACTCTGATAGGGAAGCAAATACAGTTGCAGACAGGAAAAAAATAAGGGTGGCGCTGCTCTTGTGGCAACACATTTTCCCCAGGTAGGAAGCCCCGAAGTTCATGCAGAGAAATCTACCGCAACTTAAAGTGGGAAAAATGAAATAAATAAATAAATGAAATGAAACGTGTTCTATATCATCTGACACATTTCATTCCACATATTATTTCATTCCATCCGAAACATTCCATTCCACATGTTATTTCATTCCATCCGAAACATTCCATTCCACATGTTATTTCATTCCATCCGAAACATTCCATTCCACATGTTATTTCATTCCATCTGAAACATTCCATTCCACATATTATTTCATTCCATCCGAAACATTCCATTCCACGTTATTTCATTCCATCCGAAACATTCCATTCCACATGTTATTTCATTCCATCCGAAACATTCCATTCCACATGTTATTTCATTCATCCGAAACATTCCATTCCACATGTTATTTCATTCCATCCGAAACATTCCATTCCACATGTTATTTCATTCCATCCGAAACATTCCATTCCACATGTTATTTCATTCCATCCGAAACATTCCATTCCACATGTTATTTCATTCCATCCGAAACATTCCATTCCACATGTTATTTCATTCCATCCGAAACATTCCATTCCACATGTGATTTCATTTCCATCCGAAACATTCTATCCCATGTTATTTCATTCCATCCGAAACATTCCATTCCACATGTTATTTCATTCCATCCGAAAAAATTCCATTCCACATGTTATTTCATTCCATCCGAAACATTCCATTCCACATATTATTCCATTCCATCCGAAACATTCCATTCCACATATTATTTCATTCCATCTGAAACATTCCATTCCACATATTATTTCATTCCATCCGAAACATTCCATTCCACATATTATTTCATTCCATCTGACACATTTCATTCCACATATTATTTCACCCCATCTGACACATTCCATTCCACATATTATTTCACCCCATCTGACACATTCCATTCCACATATTATTTCACCCCATCTGACACATTCCATTCCAAATATTATTTGACACATTCCATTCCATATATTATTTCATCCCATCTGACACATTCCGTTTCATATATTATTTCACCCCATCTGACACATTCCATTCCACATATTATTTCACCCCATCTGACACATTCCATTCCGCGCGTTGTGCAGTGCTGTACAAGGATGGGCCTCCATTTTACCACGGCAGTTACTCGGTGGTGGTCAGGTTTGTTGATGCGGGGGGAAGCAAGATGGCGGGCTTTGGGGAGGAGCGGCTCTTTTCCTGGACCTCCCTGGCAGGGCTGAAACTATCACAGAGCATGTGGGCAAGGTGAGGACTTGCTGCTGTGTGCTCTGTGTGGTGTGTGTAGTGTGTGTGTGTGAGTAAGTGTGTGTTGTGTCTGTTGTGTATGTGTGTGTGTGAAGAGTGTGTGTGTGTGTAGTGTTGTGTGTTTGTAGTGTGTGTGTAGTGTTGTGTTGTGTGTGTAAATGTTGTGTGTGTGTGTCTGTGTGAGAGAGTGTGTGTGTTGTGTGTGTGAATGTGTTGGTGTGAATGTGTGTGGTGAGAGTGTGTGTTTGTTTTGTGTGTGTGTGTGTTTTGTAGTGTGCGTTGTGTCTTTGTAGTGTGTGTGTTGTTGTTGAGAGAGTGTGGTGTGTGTCTATGTGTGTGTGTTTGTGTGAGTGTGTGTGTGTGTGTCTTTGTAGTGTGTGTTGTGTGTGTGTGTCTTTGTAGTGTGTGTGTGTGTGTGGTGTCTTTGTAGTGTGTGTGTCTGTGTGTGTGTTCTTTGTAGTGTGTGTGTGTGTCTTTGTGTGTGTGTTGTGTGTGTGTATGTGTGTGTGTGTCTTTGTGTGTGTCTTTGTAGTGTGTTGTGTGTGTGTTTGTAGTGTGTGTGTTGTGTGTCTGTTTGTGTGTGTGTGTCTGTGTGAGAGTGTGTGTGTCTGTGTGAGAGTGTGTGTTTGTAGTGTGTGTGTTTTGTGTGTATGTGTTTGTGTGTGTGTGTGGCTTTGCTTTGACATTTTCCCAAAGGGTAACCCGCTGTCAGGTAACCAACCATCCACTAACCCTTCCCTCCGTATCACCCACTACTGGGTTACGGTAGCATACAAATGTGCACAGTGCACACGTGTGCTGGGAAAGAGGGGTTCTCTCCCTTAACATAGGGATAGTGTTGATCTCTATCCACAAAAAAGGGATTTTAGACTGGACAGGGGTAGGGGAAGAAGAAGTGAATGTAAGGTGTGTTTGTTTGTAAAGTTGAATGAAGGATACAAGGGGGAAAAATAGATTTAACCACGAGAAACTCTTTGAACTATACATAGTGTACACACAAAAAACAAAGAAAAAAGTAAAAACTTGAGTAAGCATGTGTGCTTATGTGTGTTCATGTGTGTGTGTCTCTTCTGTTTACTAATAACGTGATATTTCACATAAATGAAATTGAGAACAACTTTCTGCTCAAACATCTTCACTGAAACCAGAAGAGAAATGCCCCATCGCATTGCATTGACCAATCGATTTTTTTAAAAAAAGGTAATCGATAATATCATATAAACAGTGGTTAACTGACACACAACACCTGCACTGTTCTGTCTACAATACACAACACATAACAACAGTCAACATATAACTAAACTTTCATAATGCCACAGATTTGGCCCAGGCCAAAAGCTGTCAGTTATTGATGTCAGCAAAGTGTTACGGCCTACATTACCATGTCGTCATGCTTTGACAGTGTTACGTTGAGACTGTCTTCAGCCGTGACAAGCTCCTAGCATAACATCCTGTATCCTCTGAAGGCGGGGTACGGCTGCCTATATGATGCGACACTTGAAAACGGTTATATATATATACAAGTAAACTCCTCACCCAGTGTGTATTCTCACCATGATTCCCAGCACAGCTGTCAGTTTCCCCCACTTTCAGCTGCTCTCAGCTGCTATGTCCATCCCAGCCCAGTTGGGGCCAGCTGGTGCTGATCATACATAGCAGGAACTGACCACTATCTCCTCTCCCTCGCCGCTCTGCTTTCCCTGTGCCCAAAGAAGGCAGGTACCCATTTACAGCTGGGGAACTGTACTGAAGTGCACGAACCACCACTTGCAAGGCAACCATGCTCAGCTCTGTGGTTAAATGACATGCTTCTTCTTCTCTTCTTCTTCTTCTTCTTCTTCTTGTTCTCTTCTTCTTCTTCTTCTTCTTCTCTCTCTTCTTCCTTTTTTTTGTCATGTTTCTCCCAGGGGAGGTTTGACATTGATGAGCCTTCTCCATCTCTCCCTGTTTTGAGCTTCCTCCTTATTTATACCCCTTTCTCTAAGATCATCTGCAATACAGGCAGCCCAGGTTTTGCTAGGTCTTCCCTTTGGTCTCTTTTCCATCCACTACGAAGTTCATTGCTCTTTTTATGATGTGGTGGTCTGCTTTCTGTCGAACGTGCCCAAACCAGCGCAGTCTATTGGTACTAGCTACAGACTTGAGATCATCAACTTAGCACATTCTCCATAGTTCTTCATTCGTGATCCTGTCTTCCCATTTGATCTTTGTCATGTAGCGTACCATTTGGTTTTCACAGCCCTTCAACAAACATTCGACGGTTTTTGTGAAAACCCACGTCTCCGAACCATACAGGAGACCAGGTCTGATGCGTACGCTGTAATAGATAACTTGCAGCAGGACTGCGTGTTAATGCCAGCACAGTGTAGAGAGAAATGGTGATGGTGTTACAACTTACAGGAGCTGATGGTGTGCTCTGGGGTCAAGCCGAGTCTAGCTGTGCACATGGTGTTGTGGCAGGACTGCGTGTTAATGCCAGCACAGCGTATTTATAAAGAAATGGTGATGGTGTTACAGGAGCTGATGATGTGCTATGTGGTCAAGCCCCTGGACATGACGCCTCAGGACATGCTGACCCCTGCCTGCATTCCTCGGTTTCAGGTCAAGGTGAGTGCAGGTGTTGTGTGTTGAAGACAGTGCAGGTGTTGTGTGTTGAAGACAGTGCAGGTGTTGTGTATTGAAGACAGTGCAGGTGTTGTGTATTGAAGACAGTGCAGGTGTTGTGTATTGAAGACAGACAGTGCAGGTGTTGTGTATTGAAGACAGTGCAGGTGTTGTGTGTTGAAGACAGTGCAGGTGTTGTGTATTGAAGACAGACAGTGCAGGTGTTGTGTATTGAAGACAGTGCAGGTGTTGTGTATTGAAGACAGACAGTGCAGGTGTTGTGTATTGAAGACAGTGCAGGTGTTGTGTATTGAAGACAGACAGTGCAGGTGTTGTGTGTTGAAGACAGTGTGATTGTATACTGTGTACACAAAATTTAATACTTCTGTTTATGATTGAATTTTGGGTGTATATATATGCAGGTACAATGTCATTGTACAGCATTTTAACTTTGCACATTAAAGTGAAATATAAACTGAAAACATGTAGCAGACAATGATGTGGGGTTGTGACTGAATGTATTGTAGTGTTGATGTGTGACAGACAATGCAATGTGGTGTTGTGTGACGCGCAATGCAATGTGGTGTTGATGTGTGGCAGACAGTGCCGTGTGGTGTTGATGTCTGATAGACCATGCAATGTGGTGTTGATGTGTGGCAGACAGTGCCGTGTGGTGTTGATGTCTGATAGACCATGCAATGTGGTGTTGATGTGTGGCAGACAGTGCCGTGTGGTGTTGATGTCTGATAGACCATGCAATGTGGTGTTGATGTGTGACAGACAGTGCAATGTTGTGTTGCTGGCATTGCAGTGTGGTGTTATTGTGACTGAATGCAATGTGGTGTTAATATGTGACTGGCAATGATGTGGTGTTATTATGACTGAGTGCAATGTGGTAATATGTGACTGACAATGCAATGTGGAGGGTGTGTGCGTGCATGCGTGCGTGCGTGTGTGTGTGTGTGGTGCGTGCGTGCGTGTGTGTGTGTGCAGGAGATGGTGGTGTCACGCTGGGTGTCGTCCCAGGAGAGGGAGAGCAAAGCTCTGGATGACCTCCCCTAGATAGAGGACTCTCCTCTTCTCCTGCTGCCCTGGGCTGTTGGCTTTAATAACTATGAAAGACTCTCTGTATTACAACTTTCCCCCATTCTTTTTTTCCTTTTTCTTTTTCTTTCTTTTTTTTCCTTTTTTCTTTCTTTCTGTCTTTCTTTTTTCTTTGTGGTGGATCCTGGGCTAGAGCTCTCAGGTTCCCCAGTGGTGAGATTTTAGCGTAAGGAACCGTTTTTTGCCCGCCACGAATGTAGACGGATTCTGACTTCATGGATGTGTGATGGGGATGTTCGCATTTCCATAACCCACCCAACGCTGACGGGAATTAACAGGATCTGTAACATGCGTTTTTTTATCTTTTGCGTGTGTGTATATTCACGAAGGGAGTTAAGGCACTAGTAGTGCCGTCAGCACCTGGGCTTTATCACAGTTCTTGATTAAACCATTGATGCTGGGGACAACAGCAAAGCGAGAGGCTGTATGATCAGTGGCTTTTCCACTCATGGAATTCCACTTTACAGCTTAGTCTTTAGTGATCGACTATGACTCTCTGACTAGGAGGCTTGACTCGCACAGTCCTTATGTGCTGCAGCCCTGGGGGCTGGTTGGCCTTTGGAGAACATCTCCAACGCTGACTGTCCTTATGCCCACTTGGCCGAGAGAGTGTGGATGTACTGTGGGCAAGGCATCTCCACTATAATCAAATTTCTGCCCAATTTCCGAAACAGCAGCTGCCTCCTCTGCTGTTTTGGAGGTCATCGTCGAAAACGACGGACTAACATATATATATATATATATATATATATATATATAGGTCTGCTGCTCTTGAAGGTGACGTGGGGATCGTAAAAATCCCCCACCCTTAATTCACTGGACACCGGTGAGGTTTGAACCCACGGCTTTTTGAACCCTTGGGATTGAAGTCAAATGGTCTTAACCACTTGGCTGTAGCGTCCATCAGAGTAAAGGTAAAGGAGTCCCATAACCTATAAGGTCGTAGGGAGTGAGGCGTCAGAGACCTCACTTCTCCAGGGGCCAGCATATTGAAGGTGGCGCCCATCTCCTCTCCCTCGCTGCTTTACCTTCCCTGACCCTAAAGAGGGCAGGTACCCATTTACAGCTGGGTGAACTGGGGGAACTGTACTGAAGCCAAGGCGCGCAAACGGTCACCCATCCAACTGGTAACCACACTCGACGCTGCTTAACTTTGGCTGGGGGAAAGCGAGTGCTCCGACCACTGAGCTATCCCGTCCCGCGTCCATCAGAACCTGCTGAAAATGATGTTTCAGCCTTGGGGGGGGGGGGGGGATGCATATGAGTGTGTATGTTGTTGTTCTTCGCTTTAACGTCTTTCCACTTTAAGTGATATTGGTTGATAGGGAAAAGGGGCAGGGTGTGGGTGAAGGAAAGGGAGCAAAGAATATGTACAAATGAGCATGTGTAAGTTGAAGTGCCTACAGAGGAGAGAGAGAGAGAGAGTGTGTGTGTGTGTGTGTGTTCTCACATGTGAGTAAAGAGCATATTTCTAATCTTATCAAAAATGATGTTATATCATGTGTGTGCATTTTGCATGAGTGTGTGTATGTGCACATGCATGTACAAATTGTATGTGTGTGTGAACCTGTGTGTATATGCATGTACATACTTGGTTGTGTGTGTATGTGCTTCCATACACCAGTGCTTGTGTGTGTGTGTGTGTGTGTGTGTGTGTGTGTTGTGTGTGTGTGTGTGTGTGTGTGTGTTAAATGCGTGCGTGTTCGTGCACACAGGTTCATGTGTGATTGTATTTTGTGCACACAAAATGTAATACTTCTGTTCATGATTGAATTTTGGGTGTATATATATATGCAGGTACAACGTCATTGTACAACATTTTAACTTTGCACATTAAAGTGAAATATAAACTGAAAACATTAAACAGTTTTCTTGTTTTGAGTTCACCATTTTTCTG
>CM054162.1:41836069-41848569 GCA_028751875.1 Rapana venosa
GAACGGATGACAAAATTTACAAAACCGTATACACACGGGGACTGGATGTAAAAAAGCCCATAAGTGCTATATTCCATTATCCTCGATATAAAAGAATAATCAATCTCATCTCTCTCTCTCTCTCTCTCTCTCTCTCTTCTCTCTCTCTCTCTCTCTCTCTCTCTCTCCTCTCTCTCCCTCCCTCCCTCCCCCCCCTCCTCTCCATCTTCTCTGTGCGTGTTCCTGCATATAATGCCATTCTTTCTTTCTCTCTCTCTCTTAAGGAAAGTGTTTTTCAATTCGTTATTCGTCTGTTTCTCTGTTTAGAATGTTATTGCTTTCCCCTCCACTTTGAAAGAGAAGTTCTCGATTCGTAGGAAAAGTAAATACAAGGTGTGGGTAGGGTCGAAAAAGGGGAGGGAGGCAGAGCGATTGGGTGGAGGGAGCGTGTGTGTGCGTGTGTGTGAAGGGGGGAGGGGGTGGGCAGAGGGCAAAGATCGCAAGATTAGGTCAACTTCGCAGCACAAGAAAAAAACACCAGGTGAAGTGTGAGGATCAAGAATGTGGGTGTAGATGTGTAAACTCACCCCAAGGATAATAAATTGACGTATGGGCAGTTTGTATGGGGTAGGGGTTATGACAGTGTCCTATTTTTGTTTGTTTGGCAATGTCATTGCTTGTGTATTATAGATCATTGCCACCTCGTGTTGGTCCCTTTGCTTATATATATTCCACCCCCCCCTTCTGTAATTTTGACCCAGGGCTAAAGTTTGGTATGCTACTATGTCTTTCAACCCATGTTCCCCCCCTCCCCCCCCCCCCCCCTTTCTGTTTCTCTGCATAGAGAGATGGAGAGAGATCAGTTATATGACTTTGTATGTAGACAGACAGACATACAGTTAGTCAGTCAGTTTTTTTGTTTGTTTTTTTTTCTTTTATATCGATGATAATGGAATAAGCACTTATGTGCTTTTTTACATCCATCCCCGTGTGTATGTGGTTTTGTTAATTCTGTCATCTGATCCCACCGGCACACAATGGCCTACTCTTACGAAAAGCGGAACAGGATTTAACGTGTGCGCAAGATGTTCTGCGTGCGTTCGCACACGGAGCCTCCGTTTATAGTCTCATCCGACGGACTTTTGGGGAGAGTGGAGTCTGCACTGATGTTAACTCCAGGGGAAAATATCCCCACGAACGGGAATCAAACCCGGGTCGTCAGATTGCGAGCGCAATGTTCAGTCAGTCAGACAGATAGATAGCAAAAACATGCGTGCGTGTGTGTGTGTGTCTGTGTGTCTGTGCGTGCATGCGTGGGTCAGTTATACATTCATATGCGTGCACATAAATAAATGCAAGCACACAACAAGAACCCAAAACTAAATCTAAAGTAATCACCCCCTACCCCTAAAAAAACAACAACAAAAAACCAAAACAAATTTTTAAAAACTTAAATCCGGGTACAATATCACGCGGGAGGGGGTTTAATTTACAGGGTGTGTTCACTTCACCCGTTCGTCCTATGTAGGACCCCGGCTCCTTGTGAAAAGAGATCGTCGACCTACGTCCCCCTTCTAACAAATGGAGTGGTATTTTTTTTGTTTGGTTGGTGGTTGTTGTTTTGGTTGGTGGTCGTCCATGATGTTGTTTGAACACGTAGAGCTCCAAACCAATAGAAAAGAATACTGGAATCAAAGAAAACAGAATGCTGAAATCTGGTAGAATAGAGTACTGGTATCACGTAGTATAGGACACTGAACGAATATAGAAAAGAATACCACTATCAAACGGAAAACGGGTAGAACGGAATACTGGTATTATGACTGTAGTATAGAATACTGACATGAAAAGACTATTGGAATGTGGTAGAATTCCACATGTGGTCTTAAATCAAAAATATGATACTGAAGTCAAAGCCAAGAGAAACCCAGCCCTTGACACTACATCACAAAAAAGCAACGATTGATTACGAGTTTTAACAAATAAATAAATAATGGTGTTTTCTCTCTCTCTCTCTCTCTCTACTCTCTCTCTCTCTCCTCTCTCTCACTCTCTCTCTCTCTCTCTCTCTCATCATCTCTCTCTCTCTTCTCTCTCTCTCTCTCTCTCTCTCTCTCTCTCTCTCTCTCTCCCCCTCTCTGTTGCTTTGTCCAAAATGTGGAAGAACTATTGCATAGTAACACACACGCACGCACACACACACACACACACACACACACACACACACACACACACACACAAAACAAACACACACACACACACACACACTTATTGGCAGGAGAAGGGCACTCAAAGCCATGATCTGATCCCCCCCCCCCCCCTCCCACACACACACCCAACATTTCCTACAATGTCAGAGGTTGTTGGCTCAAACACTGTTTTTGTTTTGTTGTTGTGTCAAATAAGTCTACTTTACTTATTAAATGGCAATAAAATAATCTGAATCTGAAGTATAAATCACACACACGCACGCACGCACGCACGCACGCACGCAAGCACGCAAGCACACCACCAACAACAACAAAACGAAAACGAGTCCACCAAACCCCCATAAGAAAGAAACAGAAAAGAAGAAGCTCCCTTCTAGCCAGTGTTTGAGCCAGCAACCTCTGACATTGTAGGAAAATCGGAGAGGAAGGGGGGGGTAAGGCACCAGATCATAGCTTTGGATGCCCTTTTCCTGCCAAATTGATATTCGAACCCGTGACTTCAAATAAACCATCTAAAAACACACACACAACCCAAGCCAGTTAGAAACCAAAACAGACAGAAAACACCCTAATACAAAACAGAAAAACACCAGATAGAAAACAGAAAACAAGCAGACAAAACAACCACACAAAAACAGAACAACTAAAAGAAACCAGCTAAATAGCAAAACTGATAGAAAAAAACCCCCACCCAAACAGACAACAGAAACAACCGGATAGAAATAGATTTAAAAACAGAAAAAACAACTAGATAGACAAACAAACAGAAAACAACCAGAAAATTGAAAGCACCCAAATAGAAAACGAAAACGCCCAGATAGAAAACGAAAACAACCAATAGAAAACAGAAAACCCCAAGATTGACACAACCAATAGAAAACAGAACACCACGCTGATTGCTGCTCCGACGATGTTGCGCTGGGATGCGGCACCGACACGATGCTCGACGATGTGCGTTTGATGCTGCTGGCCGACGACGATGCTCCAACGATGCTGCGCTTGATGCTGCTCCGACGAGTTTGCGCTTGATGCTGCTCCGACGACGATGCTCCGATGATTTTTTGAGTTTTTGGGCACTTGATGTGCGCTCCTACGGTGTGCGCTTGAATGCTGCTCCGACGACGACGACCTGCTCCGACGATGTTTGCGCTTGATGCTGCTCGACGATGTTCCTTGATGCGTGTCCGATTCGCGCTTGATGCTGCTCCGACACGACGAACGTTGCTCCGACGATGTTGCGCTTGAATGCGCTCCGACGATGTTTGCGCCTTGAATGCTGTTCCGATTCGCCGCTTGATGCTGCTCCGATGACGTTGCAAGATGTTGCGCCGATGTTGCTCTTGATGCTGCTCCAACGACGATGCTCCGACGATGTTGCGCTTGATGCTGCTCCGATTGCGTTGCAAGATGTTGCGAGGATGTTGCTCTTGATACTGCTCCGGCGACGATGTTTCGCTGCTCCGACGACGATGTTGCGCTTGATGCTGCTCCGACGACGATGTTGCGCTTGATGCTGCTCCGACGATATTGCGCTTGATGCTGCTCCGGCGACGATGCTCCGAGGAAAAAAATTGTTTTATTATGTTGCGCTTGGTGCTGCTCCGACGATGTTGCGCTTGATGCTGCTCCGGCGACGTTGCTCCGACGATGTTGCGCTTGATGCTGCTCCGGCGACGTTGCTCCGACGATGTTGCGCTTGGTGCTGCTCCGATGATGTTGCGCTTGATACTTCTTCGGCCACGATGTTGCGACGATGTTGCGTTTGATACTGCTCCGATGGCATTGTTCTTGATACTGCTCCGATGACGTTGTTCTTGATACTGCTTCGATGACGTTGTTCTTGATACTCTTCCGATGACGTTGTTCTTGATACTGCTCCGACGACGATGTTCTTGATGCTGCTCCGACGATGTTGCGCTTGATGCTGCTCCGACGATGTTGCGCTTGATACTGCTCCAACGACGATGTTTCTCTTGATGCTGCTCCGACGATGTTGCGCTTGATACTGCTCCGACGACGATGTTGCTCGTGATGCTGCTCTGATGCTACTGTCTCGACTGTAGTTGCGACGAACTCTTGTAGGACTTACGCTCTCGATGCACTGATCGATTTGCTCTTATGTCTGAGCTTCTTGATGGATGCTAGCGCTTGTGCTTGATGCTAGCTCTCGATGCGTTTGATCTAGCTCTTGAGCGACGATGCTTCTTGATGCGTGATGCTTGCTCTATGTGCGTCTGAGTGTTTGAACGTTGATAGACAGCCCAGAACATGAATACGATCCCCATGACATTGTGAACATGTCCGCGACTGTCTGGATCGCGAGATGCCCTAGAAGTGTATGAAGAGATGTTTGAAGTCAACTGTTTGAGGGTGCGTAGCTCGTCCTTCACCCTACACTATGTGGTCTGAGTGTCTTGAAGAAGAAGACAAAAGACAGGGTTGGTGAAATTCGCGGCGGTGTCTCGTCCATCTAGTCCCTAAGTGATGCAGAGATGGGAGGTCATATGAGCACTTGTTACCTAAGCCCCCAAGATCTACCTGACACTTCGCTCAATCCATTCTGAGAACGGCCAGGATCAAGCCCAGGCATCGGAACAGGCATGAGGCACTGGGGTGCTGCCCTTCATGGGATCTGGTGACATTTCGGTCATATGCAGTTCTAAACCTTCGCCCATGAGCTCTGCATCTGATCCTAACTGAGTCAGAAGGGAGTCTACTGCGACATGTTCCGTAAGCCCCAAATGCCTCTCCATATCTCGGTGAGTAGATCACGTGAAGATCTGTGACGCATGATCGTCTCCTGGATCTCTGGTGAGAGGTGATGATCACTGGTGAAGATCTGGTGACAAAGACCATGAATGGCGTCTCCATGATCTCTGGTGAGAAGGGTGATGATCACTGGTGAAGATCTGGTGACAAAGACCATGAATGGCGTCTCCATGATCTCTGGTGAGAAGGGTGATGATCACTGGTGAAGATCTGGTGACAAAGACCATGAATGGCGTCTCCATGATCTCTGGTGAGGAGGGTGATGATCACTGGTGAAGATCTGGTGACAAAGACCATGAATGGCGTCTCCATGATCTCTGGTGAGGAGGGTGACGATCATCGGCGAAGATCTGCTGACAAAGACCATGAACACAACTATCATTACATGGTCTACAGTAAGTTTTTTCATGACAAAAAAGGAGCGGGATAACCTTAGTGGTTCAAGTGCTGCGCTTGTGATCTGACGGCCCAGGTTCGAGCCACCACAGAGGCTCCTGTTTGAGGGGACGTTTCCCTTTGATTTCAACATCAGTACCTATTCCCCCAGCCAAGGTTAAGCAGCATCGAGCGTGGTTACAAGTTGGATGAATGTTTGCGCACCTTGGCTTCAATACAGTCCCCTAGTACACCCATCTGTAAATGAGTACCTGCCTCTTTAGGGTCAGGGAAGGTAAAGCAGCGAGGGAGAGGAGATGGGCGCCGCCCTCAATATGCTGGACCTTGGAGAAGCTGATGTCCATGACCCTTTGCTCCCCTACGACCTTATAGGTTATGGGACACCTTTACCTTTACCTTACCTAACCTACTCCACTCCAACCCAGGCCCGAACCTGTGTTATGAAATCCCTCACGATTCGAAATCAGTCGCTCTAACCAGTGAGCCCTCGCCCCTCCCCCCCCCCCACCAAATGTTTTGTCAATTCCAGAAACTCTGTATAATACGCAATTGTTATAGGGCAACTGCTTAGAAAGTAGCGAAAGCTGAGCTACATTGCCTAACTTGTTTTATATGAACTACCTATGAATCAAATTAGAAATGATCGCCTGAAACGGCGTTAAACTTATTCGTTGTGATCTTAGGAATACATAATTCATAAGGGGGGTAGGGGGGGGTAAGCCTAGTGGTTAGAGCGTTGCGCTCACGAAGTAACGGCCCGGGTTCGAGCCACCACTGAAGCACTCGTTCAAGTTGATTTTTTCCCTTGAGTTATTAGTAGTCACTGAACACCCCCCCCCCCCCCCCCCCCACCCCCCCCTTCTTCTCCCGAATGTCCTGATGAATTTTGGAACGAGGTTCTGTGTGAAAACCCTTTAGGGAACAGAACGCACACTTTTAAACCTTTACGCCTTTGGGAAGGTGGTCATTCGGGCCGCGCGGAAGAAGGATGAAAAAAAAATAGACAAAACAGCATGCACAAAAACCCCGCGTTAAGACATCGCCCCGAAGTCAGAAGCGGCTCCCTTAAGGGTGGCAAAAACGGTGGCATTCCAATCTCATTTTGGTGAACATTTCGGGAGCTTTAGGGGAGGAAACGAACAAAAAATTTTTGGCTCCGGGTTAAAATTCCTTTAGGTGGTTTGGGCCCAAGGCCCCAACCCTAGCTGTAAAATTTCATTTTAAAAAAATTACGGGTTTTTGGTCGCTTGACCACTGAGCTCTGCCCCCCCAACCCCCGCCCCCCCCCCCCCCCCCCCCCCCACATCCCCCCCCCCCTCGAAAAAAAGTTTCTCTTTCAGAAACATTTCCGCATAGTACACAATTGTTACAGGCAACTGCGCAAAAAAGTAGTTGAAAGCTGCGCTACACTGTAACGTGTGGTGGCAACATGTTTCAAAATAATATTGATCTGCTGACCCGGGTTCGAATCTCGTTCAAGGGGATTTGTCCTCTGTGCCGACTCCACTCCCCCCTAAAATCCTTCGGATGAGACTATAAACCGATGTCCCGTGTGCGAACGCACGCAGAACATCTTGCGCACACGTTAAAACCTGTTCCGCTTTTCGTAAGAGTAGGTCATTGTGCGGTTGACAACATTTACCAAAGCTGAATACACACGGGGACTGGATGTAAACAAGCGCGCGAGTGCCTTACTTTTTCTATTATCCTCGAAATTAAATAAATGAAAAAATAAAAAGACTGATGAAGTACCTTTGAGTCACATGAAAAATCGTTGAATAAACTCGGTCCTTGTTCTTCGTGATACTTGGCATACATAATCCACTTGAAAGGGGAGGGAGGGGGGAGGCGGAATAGCCTAGTGGTTAGAGCATTGCGCTTTGCGATGTTAACGGCCCGGGATCAAGTCGCCACCGAGACGCCTGTTCAAGGGGATTCTTTCCATGAAGTCCACAGCAGTTCCGACTCCACTCACCCCGAAAGTTCTTCGGATGCGACTATTAACCGAAGTCCTGCGCGCGCACTTGCGCAGACCACGCGCGTTAAACCTGTTATGCCTTTCGAAAGAGTAGACCATTTGCACCGGTAAGAATGGACGATTTTTGTTTAAAGAATGCACACCGGTATTGTGTTTATACATCATTCCTGAAGTCGCATTGTGGCTACCTGAAGGGTAGGCGAAAACGGTCGCATACGCAAAATGTCATTGATGAACCTTGGAACGGTAGTCGAAAACAAAAAAGAAAAAAAAGAACTCCGCACAACCGTAATCCATAACGGTAAAAATGTACAATTCCGAAATAATGTACAAGACAAAATATTTCACATTCGCTACATCTGACATCGAGCGATCAAAGAGTACATACTAAACATATAGTTTCATTTCCGGTTCAACATCTCCCGTAAAAAAAAGACAAAATTGAGTGTTGTGTGTGTGTGTGTGTGTGTGTGTGAGTTTGTGTTGGTTGTGTGTGTGTGTGTTGTGTGTGTGGTGTGATGTGTGTGTGGTGTGTGTGTGTGTTGGTGTGAGAGAGAGAGAGAGAGACCGATTGTGTGTGTGTGGTGTGAGTGCGCACCCGCTGGCTTTGTGTGTATCATGTACGAAGCCTATGATTAGCTAAATGCCCCTTAATGTCCAACAAAATAAACAGTTTTACATAAAACCGAAATTTGTTAACATCATATAAGTACAACTATATAACATAAACACATTTTACATTCCCTTTCAAAATAGTAAGCTATGCAAATAGTAACCTAAGCCAAGACAGTTTTAAAATGAACGAGAGGGGGGAGGGGGTAGAGCCTAAGAGGTAGAGTGTTGCGCTGTGAGTTGACGCCTAAGATCGAGCCCGGGTTCGAACCATCCCCCAAGACCACCCATTTCAGAGTTACTTCCCCCTGGAGTTGGCAGTAATATTCAACTCCACAGATTTTTAGGTCCTCTGAAGTTAACGTATTGCCGACTCCACTCCCCTAAAAGTCCTCCGTATGAGACATAAACGAAAGGATCCCTTGTAGAACAGCCACGCAGACCATCGTTGCGTACACGTAACAACCCGATTATGCTTTTCGGAAGAGTAGGCCGTTCGTGCCGGTGAAAACTGATAAAGATGGTTGTAGTCATTCTACCATTGAAAAATTAGGGTGCTGCTTTAACCATCTTTTGAATTTCTCCTTCACTGTTGTCTTAGCAGACAATGAAACGCTTACAAAAGTGGTAGTGCGTAACCTCTCTAAAAGAAAGACACGTACATCTCTCATTACCTCTGTTCCTAGGCAAAATCTTAGATAGAATATTATTGATATAAAAGACAAGTACTAGACGCTACAATTAAAAAGCGTGTTTTAGATACCTTATGAGGATCGTCAGCTTCCACGAACAAAATTATCTGGTCGGGACCTTGCTGCATATACGTGGAGTACTCTACAAACAAACTTACTGTTGTACATCAGCGATTCTGAAATGGACACATGGTGGCTCTTTGGTGATCTGAAAGATAAAGCTTTAATACAACACCGGTGACAACAACAGACTTAACCACCCAACTAACATTTATCCTAGAAAAAAAACTCTTGGCGATTTTCAAAGTTCAAGCTGTACACAACTAGACAATGACAACAGAACCAAACCAACAAGTTGTTTACTCTATACAACAAATCGATCTTGGTTAATCTTCAAAGTTTTAAGCTTTTAAACAACGATGACAACAACAACAGAACAAGCCAACAAGACATTACTCTACAAACAAAAATCTTGGTGATCTTCAAAGTAAGCTTTAACAAACGACGAGACAACAGAACAACAACAACCACACTCCACACAAACAACAATCCTTCACTCACGCGATGCATCTCCGGACTTTGACCAAAGAGAGCTCTGTGGTGAACTTGGAGCTGTCAGGAATCCCCAGGACGCCATCTTCCCTCCTGCCAGTGTTCAGGAAGGCAGGATTGATGTCCTTTCTCCAATGTGGCCCCGTGCATGGGCGCCCTGTGTTGCTGAGGAAAAGGCTGAAAACCAGGTCGACAAGCTGGGAGAAAAACTTTGTGGAACCCCCGCGTCTCTCCGCTTCTTCAGTGGTCTTTTCAGCAAAGTGTTGAAGACTTCAGAAGGCCTTCTTTCTAGTAGAGCCTACTGTCTCAAGCAGCGCAGACCAGTCCGTACTGCAGCTGCTGTGGTTTTAAATGACAAGATTCAAACGCGCCTAGTGCTTTTCGCGGTAGTTGACAAGAGATAACACTTTTTCAACAAAAGCGAAAGTGAGAAATGCTCAGTATTCACGTTGCAAAGTTTTGAAAACCAAGGACCTCACCCACCCCCCCCACCCCCCCCACCCCACCACCACCCCCACCCCCCCACCCCCCCCACCCATCCACCCCCGTAAAAAAAAGAAAAGTAAGAAAAAAAGAAAAAAGACTGGGAAATAACAGCAAAGGGAAAAGAAAGAAAAGAAGCATGCTTTTTATGACAGGGAACTTGTTGTGTGGCTGTTTTTTGATGAAGTTTTCTGTTCTCTCACTCTCCTCTCCTCTCAACTCTCACTAAGTCCCCAATCTCTCTCATCAATCATCTCTCTCAATCCATCTCGTCTCTCTCTCTCTCTCTCTCTCTCTCTCTCTCTCTCATCCCTCACATCATCTCTCTCCTTCTCACTCTCCATCTCTCGATCATCTCTCTCTCTCTCCCTCTCTTTCTCTCAATCTTTTCTCTCTCCTCTCTCTCCTCTCTCTCATCTCTCTATCTCTATCTCTCTCTCTCTCTCCTCTCTCTCTCTCCTCCCCGATCCTCTCTCTCTCTCTCCTCTCTCATAATCTTCTCACTCTCTCATCTCCGTACTCTTCTCTTCTCTTCTCCCTCTCTCGATCTCTTCCCTCTCTCTCTCTCTCTATCTCTACCTCTCTCTGTTCAGCTTTTCAGAAATTCATTGTGTGCCGTGGGAACAAGATGTCAAAATGTACAAAACTGCATACACATGGACTGGAAGAAGAAAGCACATGAGTGCTTATTCCATTACTCACAGGACTGGATGACAAAATCACGTATTTATTCCATTATCCCGATATAAAAGAAAGAGAAAGAAAAGAATCCTAAAAATAAAAGCAGATAAATAGAATAATATATCCAACACTAGGGAAAAAAACAACAGAAAAAATCAAATTAACAAACACAATAAATGGTGCTTCTCGACCTGCATGCAACTGAGACCAATCTTTTCTTTTTCCCGTTAAAGTAAGACTAAAGGCTGTCTTTCAGTTTCTATAATTAAATTCCCTTTATACTTTCATTTATTAATTTGTGGAGAGGTTATGTTATCCTTTTAAGGTGTGTGTGTTCTCTCTCCTCTCTCTCTCCCTCTCTCATTCTCGTCTCTCTCTCTCTCTCACTCTCTCTCTCTCTATAATATAATATCTATATATATAATATATAAATATATATATATATATATAAAATATATGATATAAAATAAATATATATATAGTATATAATCAAATCTCCAGTTTTTTGGGCAGTTTGCGTTTTATTGTCTGAAAGCTTGTTAGCTGTCGAGAGAGTTTTGTCTCCTTGTGATAGCCGTAATGTTTTAGACTGAAAATATATCTTTTTAAGTTGTTATTTTTTTCTGAATTTTTTATTGCTGATGTTGCTGCTTGTTTCGAAAGTTGTTGTAAATTGTTGTTGTTGTTTGGGAGGGGGGTTGCCAATGAAAAAGACGTATAGAGCACCCACTAAAAAAAAAAGGGAGAGAAAAAGAAATACAGAAAAACTGAAAACAAAAGAAGAAGCTACCACATTGGCAAGCAACTAGAGGCTTAAAAAAAAAAAAACAAAAAAACACAAATATATATAAGAGAGAGAGAGAGTGATAGAAGAGTGAGTGTGTGTGTATATGTGTGTTGTGTGGTGTATTGATGAGTGTGTGTGTGTGTGTGTGTGTGTGTGTTTTGTGTGTGTGTGTGTGTGGTGTTGGTGTGTGTGTGTGTGTTGTGTGGTGTGTTGGGTTGTGTGTGTGTGTGTGTGGTGTGTGTGTGTGTGTGGTGGTGTGTGTATTGAGATAGTGAGGTGTGTGTGTTGCATGATCGAGTGTGTGTGTGTTTATTTTCTTTTATTATATTATATTCTTTATTTCGACGATAATTTTAGAAACGCTCATGCGTTTTTTTTACATCCAGTCCCCGTGTGTATGCAGTTTTGTCAATTTGTCATCTGATCCCAAAGGCACACAGTAGCCTACTCTTCCGAAAAAGTGGAAGAGGTTTTTAAACGTGTGTTCGCACACGGATCCTAGGTTTGAAATACTCACCCCAAGACTATTGTGTGTGTAGTGTGTGTGTGTGTGTGTATATGTGTGTGTGGTGCGTGCTTGCGTGTGTGTTGTGTGTGTGTGTGTGTGTGTGTGTGTAGTGTGTGTGTGTGTGTGTGTGTGTGTGTGTGTTGGTCGTGTACATTTGGACTTGTCTAGAACGCTACTTGCTATATGGTTGCATGACTGTGTAAGAATGAATTGAAGAGCAAGCCGCATTGATTTGTCTTGCAATATACTGAGCGCTAATTAAATTCCATTTATAGTAGTAGTATAGTAGTATATAGTAGTAGTATAGTAGTATTAGTATAGTAGTAGTAGTAGTAGTAGTAGTAGTAAGTAGTAAGTAGTAGTAAATGTATATTGCTGTACAGAGCTCTGTCAATCGTGTATCAATCCGAAAGACTTACGATCCCAGACCTACACTTAGGGTCTTATGAAGAGGGCCGAAAAACTCAGACCTCGACGTGAATCCATGTACGAAATCAGATGTGCTGGCTTGACTTGTCCAGGCGCTTTAAACGGCAGCGCGAACGCATTTAATATCCCGCACATATACGAGACAGGACATAAGCAAGTTGCTGTCTGAGCGTTTGCGAGAAGAAAAAAACCCTAATCAAGCTACGACCATTCATTTTGATTCCAGACAGGTGTACTAACGCTAAAGCCAACAATAACACTTAAATGACATACTGGAACTGTTTAAGGACGATGAGCCATAAGCCTCAATTATGATAATCAGCGTCCAAATTCCTTCAGCTAGGCAAATCCATTGTAATAAACAGGAGAGTGGCTATGTTCAGAAAGCCTTGAGTGGTGGAGTGTGACTGTGAAATCTGCGCTG
>CM054162.1:41856069-41863125 GCA_028751875.1 Rapana venosa
TTCAGGATGCGTCAGAGGCAACGCATGTGAAAAGCATTGAGCTTTCGTTCCTGTCGGGTTCGCAAAGTCCAGGACTCACAGGCATACAGGAGGGTCCTCACGACGCAGGCTCTGTAGATCTGGATCTCTGTGTGCTCAGTCATCTTGCTGTTGTTCCATGCTTTCTTTGTCAGTCTGGTCATGGTGGTAACTACTTTGCCGATGCGCTTGTTTAGCTCTGCGACAAAAGAGAGGGTGTCTGAGATAATCGAGCTCAGGTACACGAAGTCATGGACGACATCCAGTTCATGGTCATGGATGCTGATGGCTGGGGGAGAGTCAACATCCTGTCCCATGACTTGCGTTTTCTTCAAGCAAATGGTAAGCCCGATGTCTTAGCAGGCATTACTGAGGTGAGTCATGAGCTTCTGTAAGTCCTCAATTGAGTGGGCAGTTACTGCTGCATCGTCTGCAAAGAGGAAGTCATGCAGGCACCTCAGCTGGACTTTAGTCTTGGCTCTTAGTCTGGAAAGGTTGAAGAGCTTTCCGTCTGCCCTGGTTCGGAGGTAGATACCTTCAGCTGCAGAGCCAAATGCGTGTTTTAGCATCACAGCAGAGAAGATTCCAAACAGGGTGGGAGCCAGGACACAACCCTGTTTCACTCCACTCCGTATGTTGAAGGCAGCTGATGTTCAGCCGTCAAAGATGACGAAGCCTTTCATGTCTTCATGGAATGATCTGATGATGCTGAGAAGTTTAGGAGGACACCCAATCTCGGGAAGGATGATGAAGAGACCATCCCTACTGAACAGATCGAAAGCCTTTGTGATGTCTATGAAGGCAATGAAGAGTAGCTGCATGTGCTCCCTACATTCATCCTAAAGTTGTTAGAGGGAGAAATCCATGTCTATAGTGGATCTGTTGGCTCGGAAACCGCACTGCATTTCAGGGTAGACTTGCTCTGCAGGTACCTGAAGCCTCTTCAGTACTACACGTGCACTTTCCCAATAATGCTGAGGAGGGCTATGACGCGATAGTTATTGAAATGGCTTCTGTCACCTTTGTTTTTGTATAGTGTGGTGACGTTAGATTCCTCATGTCTTGTGGTACTTCTCCTTCACTCCAACAGAGGCTGAGGATTTCATGCGACGCAGTGATAAATTGTCTCTTTGCAGCACTTCAGTATTTCGGCAGGAATACCGTCTTTCCCAGGTGTCTTGCTAGAGCTGGAGGCAAGAGAGTCCAGGGCTTTGCTGAGTTCATCTGTGGATGCTTCTCTATCAAGCTTTTCCAGTTCTGGTGGGCACTCTGTGGCATTCAGGGCATCTTATGCGACTACATTTTCCCTTGCATATAGCTCAGTGTAGAGTTCTAACCAGTGCTGCATCTATTGTTCTGTCTTGAATCACCTCCCCAGTAGCTGATTTCAAAGGGGCAGTTTTCTTTTGCATTGGGCCCAATGCCTGCTTCATGTCGTCATACATCCCCTTGATGTTGCCTGTGTCAGCTGCGATCTGAATCTACGAGCACAGCTGAAGCCAAAAGTCATTGGCGCATTGCCTGGCACACTGCTGGACTTTGCTGCGAGCAGCACGGAGAACCTGGAGATACTGCTTGCTAGGATTGCTTTTGTATGCTGTCAAGGCATTTCTCTTGGCCTGAACAACTGGTGTCATTTCTTCTGAGTGGACTTCAAACCATTCAGCTGACTTGCTGGTCTTTTGCCAAGGGTGGACATGGCGGCGTTGTAAACAGCATCTCTGAAGTGTTCCCATCGCACTTTGGGAGGGTTAGCCAGAGAGAATCCTCCAACACATCACCTATGTTACTTGATCAGGTGTTTGGCTGGTGTCAGTGTGAGGTCTGACCTCCTGACTCTTGCAGTAAATTTCTCTTTGCAGGGAGCTTCACATTGCTGCACACCACAGAATGGCCAGTGTCACAACCTGCGCTCTGGTAGCTGGGAGTGATCTTGATGCTGGAAAGATTGACACCTCTGGTGAGGATCAGGTCAAGCTGATGCTAGAGTTTGGATCACGGGTGTCTCCAGGAGACTCGATGCTGAGGCTTCATGTTGGAGAAGGTGTTACTGACACACAACCCATGGTGACAGCAAAGCTCTAGCAGGCGCTGGCCATTCTCGATCATTTTCCCAGTGCCACAATGACCCAGGCTGTCCGAAGGCAAGTGCTGGGAAAGCGCCGATCCCTTGATGGTGGGACAATAGGCAGCGCAGGCCACACCCTCCTCTGACTTGGACTCATCGGTAGAAACGCTTGTGTAGGACGGAAAAGACTGACATAAAAAGGTAAAAAAAAGTAAAGGTGTCCCATAACCTATACGGGTGTAGGGTAGGGATGTGTCGGAGACCTCAGCTTCTCCAGGAGCCAGCATATTGAGGGCGGCGCCCATCTTATTTCCCTCGCTGCTTTACCTTCCCTGACGCTAAAGAGGGCAGGTAACCATTTACAGCTGGGTAAACTGGGGAAATTGTACTGAAACCAAGGCGCACAAACGGTCACCCATCCCATTGGTAACCAGGCTCGATGCTGCTTAACACTGGCTGGGGAAAAGCGAGTGGTCTGACCACTGAGCTATCCTGTCCCCAAGACTGACATTTCTTGGAAAAAGACCTTGTAAACCGTCGAACTAGGGACATCCTTATGAGCGGCAAGAGGGAATCGGACAACCGGGCTTTTCCCCATCCACATAGGCACATCAGGGAACATGGGGAAGTCGCATATAGCACCCAAATCAATACCCGCCCCTTGGAGATCAGGAAGGATCCGAATCCCCAGAGGAGGGGTGGCAGAGGAAGATTTCTCGAATTGGCCTGAAACCGGGGGTTGAGAACACAATCGTAAGCAAGGTTCACTCACTGTTCACTGTTCACTGGTCCCGTAACCCGCCAGGGTCGTAGGGGCGCTGCATGGTGGATGAACGGTGGACCAGCTGGCTCCACTTTTTTTTTTAAATAAAAAATTAAACAAAGTTACTGTACTCCAAATACAGTTTCATGTAGTAGTTCAGAGACAGCTTCAGATGCCGGTTCTTCAAAGAGGAGTTCTCCTGCTTCAGCATCCAGACAATATACAGGTGGTGATCAGAATGCTCCTCAACAGATTCTGAGCCCCTGGTGGTGAATGGGGTCCAGAAGTTTCAGGTACGAGGGCCTCGCTGATCCATAAACCTAGCAGCCATAGTCCAATTTGGAGCGCACTAGCGCCCTGCAGATCTACAGCAGTGTCTCTCCATCCACTCCCTGGTCAGTATGGGTGAGCATCACCTGCAGGAGGTTCAGGGCTTTCAGGGCTTTCTGACAGGATGTTCTCAGATGTTGGATGTGACTTTTGAAGTTCAGGCTCTGGTCGAAAACAACCCCTAAGAATTTGTCATCAGTCACTGCCAGGATGGTGGATTTTGGATTGGATGGTCGGGGGAAAGTGTTCTCTAAATTTGTCAGTGAAGTGGATGCACTTTGTCTTCAATGCAAAAAAACTTGAATCCGTTAACCTCCGCCCATCACTGCACCTTGTTAACACTACACTACTACACTAAAGTATACTACACTACACTACACTACACTACACTATACTACACTACACTACTACTCTGCACTATACTACACTACACCACACCACACTACAGTACACGACACAACACGTCGCCACACTACACCACACCACACCACACCACACTACACTACACTACACTACACCACTCTACCCCACACCGCTCCACACTACTTATACCACACTACATTACACAACACCACACAACACTACATCACACTACTCTACTCTACACTACAATATACAACACCACACCACATCACACCACACCACACAATACTACACCACCACACCATACCACACCACACTACACTACACCACACCACACTCCACTCCACTCCACACCCCACCACACTACACTACACTACACTATACCACACTACACCACAGCACACCATACCACGCCACTCCACTACACTACACTTCACTACACTACACTACACTGCACTATACTACACTACACTACACTCCACTGCACTGCACTGCACTGCACTACACTAGACTACACTACACTACACTGCACTATCTCGATGTAAATAGTCTCCTAGCCTAGAGGACAACGGCTCTATAGTGGGTATAGGCACTACACTACACTACACTACACAGCACTAAACTACACTACACTGCACTACACTACACTTCACTACACTACACTACACTGCACTACACTCCACTCCACTACACTGCACTACATTACACTACACTACACTGCACTACACTACACTACACTGCACTACACTACACCTCACTACACTGCACTACAATGCACTACACTACACTACACTGTACTACACTACAAGCTGCTCAACGTCTATCAAATTCTTGACCATACTGACCCTTCTAAACAATAAAATACCGTTCTCAGCCAACTTCTTGATGAGCATGCACCTCCTACTGACCATCTCTTGCCTGATAGGCCCTGTGCACCATGGTACACCCATGACATCCTGGTCGCAAAACGCAAACGCGACAGCTAGAGTGGCAATGGCGAAAAACAAAAACTGAGATAAACAGCTTCTTCGTAAACAAATCAACAAAGTCAAAACCTTAATCCATTCAGCAAAAACAAAGTACTACTCTTCTCAAGTTCTTGATGCCACGTCTATGACATCTCTCTTGTCCCTCACATCCACTTTCCTTGGATCTGAGAAGGCTAGTCCTCTGCCTTCTATTCACGACCACTCTGAATTTCCTTCTATATTTTCTGCATTCTTCTCTGACAAAGTCCGCAACATTCGCTCTAGTTTGGATCAGACTCCTTTCCAGCCTGCAATTTCTGACCCCCCAATTTTCTGGCACTTCTCTCGTTTTCTTTTATCCAGCATGTGAGAAAAAAATCGCGACAATTCTGAAAGAAATAACAATAAAATCATGTGATCTTGATCCAATACCTGCTTCTCTTTTCACTCAGTGCTTTCCACAGCTTATAATAATAATAATAAATAATAAATGGAATTTATATAGCGCTATATCTTGCAGAGACAAATCAAAGCGCTTGCACTCAACTCATTCTTACACAGTCATACAACCAGTGACAAGCAATAATTCCATCAAGTCCAAATGTGCACACACGCACAAACACACACACGCACGCACGCGCACACACACACACACACACACACACACACACACACACACACACAGTGGTCACACACCCTGGCAGGGCAATAGAATCTTGGCTGTTGAAGGCAGGGAAAAAACTATGAGATGAGGCAGGAGAGGAAAATCTTAGGTTTGAAATAAATATGTCTTGAGACTGGATTTAAAAGTGTCATAAGAAGGGTTTTGGCGGAGAGAGAGAGGGAGATCATTCCACATCAATGGACCAGAAATAGAGAAAGAGCGACGGCCGATGGTGGATTGGTTGAATCTAGGTATTCGAAGGACAAGGTATCTGCAGCAGAGCGGAGAGAACGAGAAGGAGTGTACAAGTGAAGACATTCACAGAGGTAGGCGGGTGCTGTTTTGTTGAGACATTTGTAACAGAGGGTACTGATCTTATAGTTTATTCTCTGTGGCATAGGCAGCCAGTGGAGAGATTGCAAGAGAGGGGTAATATGCTCAGTCACTATCACAAAAATAGTAAACGCATCACTTCTTTCATAAATGTTTCCAACAGCTCTCAAAACTGCAATAGTTACCCTCTACTCAAAAAGCACGACCTCGATCCTGACACTCTGAAGAATTATAGACCTGTATCCAACCTAGCGTTCATCTCTAAAGTCCTTGAAAAAGTTGTTCTGATACAACTGAACAGCCATCTTCATTCAAACAGTTTCCTTCCCCCTTTTCAGTCTGCCTATCGCTCCAACCACAGCACCGAAACCACCCTAGTGCACACCTTAAACACTCATCTACAAGCGTCTGACTCGGGAAAAATCTCCCTTCTCATTCTTCTCGACTTATCTGCAGCCTTCGACCACTATAAACCACTCAATTCTTCTCTCCCGTCTCCACAAAAACTTGGGTATTAAAGGCACATCCCTCACCTGGTTCAGTTCATACCTTACAGCTCGATTCCAAACAGTTGCAGTAAACAAGATTCAATCAACACCTGCCAAACTGGACTGTGTAGTCCCAGAGGGATCAGTTCTCGACCCTGTTCTCTTCAATCTCTACACTGCTCCTTTTTCACACATAATAAATCGTCATCAGATCAACCATCATTTTTATGCAGATGATTCTCAAATTCTTAGCAGTGATACTCCTGAAAATCTTCCTTCTCTCTTGACAAATATGTCCCACTGCCTTCAAGATATCCAAAATTGAATGATACAGAGCAAGTTACAGCTAAATGCAGATAAAACCGAAGCCATGCTTGTAGCGACCAAACAAACTCTCTTCCATCACAACAGCTTCAATATAATTCGACAATAGGTCTGTCCCTCTATCTACTGCCGTGAAATATCTAGGGGTCGTTATAGACAACACATTCTCCATGCAAAAATTCATCACCCTGACATGCCAGTTGTGCTACTATCAATTGCGGAGCATCAGTGCAGTTCGAAAGTACCTGTCCACTGATGCAACATCCAAACTAGTCACGTCTCTCATTCTCTCACGTCTGGACTATTGCAATTCTCTCCTGGCTGGTCTGCCAGCATCATCAATCCACTCCTTTCAACGTATACACAACTCTGCAGCTCGCCAAGTCCTCAGAAAGAAAAAAATCTGAGCACATTACTCCTCTCTTGCGATCTCTCCACTGGTTGCCTGTGCCACAGAGAGTAAATTATAAGATCAGTACCCTCTGTTACAAATGTCTCCACAAAACAGCACCCTCCTACCTCTGTGAATGACTTCACCTGTACACTCCTTCTCGTTCCCTCCATTCTGTTGTAAATACCTTGTGCTTAAGAGTGCCTAGGAATGACATGGGCCGAGCTGAAGAGGATCTCCCAAAACCGAGTTCGTTGGAGGGGTGTTGTTGCAGCCCTATGTTCCCCAAGAACCAAGAGGCATAAGTCAAGTCAAGTAAGAGTACTTAGATTCAACAGCCCACCAC
>CM054162.1:41863625-41878625 GCA_028751875.1 Rapana venosa
TGACTACAATAAACTCGGGGGGAAAATCAACTTGAACGAGTGCTTCAGTGGTGGTTCGAACCCGGGCCGTTACTTCGTGAGCGCAATGCTCTAACCACTAGGCTTACCCACCCCCCCACCCCCCTTATGAATTCTGTATTCCTAAGATCACAACGAATAAGTTTAACGCCGTTTCAGGCGATCATTTCCAATTTGATTCATAGGTAGTTCATTATAAAACAAGTTAGGCAATGTAGCTCAGCTTTCGCTACTTTCTAAGCAGTTGCCCTGTAACAATTGCGTATTATGCAGAGCTGTTTCTGGAATTGACAAACATTTTAGGGGGGGGGGGGGGGGAGGGGGGGGGCAGAGCTCACTGGTTAGAGCGACTGATTTCGAATCGTGAGGGATTTCATAACACAGGTTCGGGCCTGGGTTGGAGTGGAGTAGGTTAGGTAAGGTAAAGGTAAAGGTGCCCCATAACCTATAAGGTCGTAGGGGAGCAAAGGGTCAGGGACATCAGCTTCTCCAAGGTCCAGCATATTGAGGGCGGCGCCCATCTCCTCTCCCTCGCTGCTTTACCTTCCCTGACTTTAAAGAGGCAGGTACTCATTTACAGATGGGTGTACTAGGGGACTGTATTGAAGCCAAGGTGCGCAAACATTCATCCAGCTTGTAACCACGCTCGATGCTGCTTAACCTTGGCTGGGGGAATAGGTACGGATGTTGAAATCAAAGGGAAACGTCCCCTCAAACAGGTACCTTTGTGGTGGCTGGAACCTGGGCCGTCAGATCACAAGCGCAGCACTTGAACCACTAAGGTTATCCCGCTCCTTTTTTGTCGTGAAAAAAGCTACTGTAGACTATGTAATGATAATTCTGTTCATGGTCTTTGTCAGCAGATCTTCGCTGATGATCGTCACCCTTCCTCACCAGAGATCATGGAGACGCCATTCATGGTCTTTGTCACGTGATCTTCACCAGTGATCATCACCCTCCTCACCAGAGATCATGGAGATGCCATTCATGGTCTTTGTCACCAGATCTTCACCAGTGATCATCACCCTCCTCACCAGAGATCATGGAGACGCCATTCATGGTCTTTGTCACCAGATCTTCACCAGTGATCATCACCCTTCTCACCAGAGATCATGGAGACGCCATTCATGGTCTTTGTCACCAGATCTTCACCAGTGATCATCACCCTCCTCACCAGAGATCACGAAGACGCCACGGCCACGATGTTGGAGCGCATGACCCGGAACATTGTCCAAGATCCCCATGACTCAGTAGACAGATGTCAGATGTATGGGGCTTGAAGGGTTTAGAATGGGATATAGGAGAAAGTGCTTCACCGAATCCCTGAAGGGCAGACCTAGTGCACTCACTGCCTGGTTCCGATGCCCAGGGATGTAGAACAATCCATGGCCGTCTTCGTCTTCTACTGGATTGAACCGCGAAGTAGGTAGGTAGGAGTTTGGGGGCTTAGGTAACAGAGTGGCGTCATTATGACCTCCCATCTCTGCATCACTTTAGGGACTAGATGCGACGAGACACCCGCCCGCCGACATTTCACCAACCCTGTCTTTTTTTTTCTTCTTTTCTTCTTCAAACACTCAGACCACATTTAGGGGAAGGGACACCTCGCACCCCCAAACATTGTCTTCAAACACTTTCACTACCTTTCGGGGGTTCCCTTTCCTTCTTTGCTCTGATTTCCTCAGGATGTCGGGGCATTGGTTTGTCGGACCAGTTGTTCATGGGGAATCGTATCTCAAGTTCTTGGGGTCTTTGTGTCTCTTCAAAAAAACAGTTTCAAAGGAGCTAACATCAAAACCGCATCAAGAGTAGCATCAACGCATCAAAGGGATGCTAGCATTCAAAACACCATCAAACGTAGCTAGAATCAACGCATCGAGGAGGCTGGGCATTTTCAAAAAAGCATCAAGAAGCTAGCATCAAAACATCATGAGCTTAGCATCAAAAAAACATTTTCAAGAGCTAGGACATCATACGCCATTCGAGGAGTAGGGGCATCAACGCATCAAGAAGCTAGAATCAAAAATACGCATTCGAGAGCTAAGGGCATTTCAACGGCATTCAAGGGAGCGCAAAATAAACGTTGGCAGCAGTACCCAAGAGTTTCTTCCGTCATAAAGCAGTTACCAAGCGGCAAAAACATCCATCAAGGAGCCGGCAATCAAGAGCAACATCGTTCGTCGAAGCAGTAAGTTACCAAGCGCAAACCATCATCAGAAGCAGCATCAAGGAGCCAAACATTCGTCGTCGGAGGGCAGTATCAAGCGCAACATCGGTTCGGTGGTAAGTCAGCATCAAGAGGGAAACTTCCGTCGTCGGAGCCAGTTTATTAAGGCGCAAACATCGTCGGAGGCTGGCATCTAGCGGCAACATTCGTCGGCGCAAGCATAAAGAACACTCCTTCCAGTCGGAAGGGCGAGCAGTAATTCAAGGAAAAAACAACGTCTCGGGAAAAACGAGTATCAAGAACAACGTTCATCGAAGCCAGTATCAAAGAAAACAAAATAACGTATCGGATGCAGTATTCCAAGGAAACCAATTGCCATCGGGAAAGCTGTAATCAAAAAACGCAACATCGTCGCCAACATCGTGCGAAGGGAAGTGAGGTATCAAGCCCGCCAACATCATCGGGGAGCAGTTTATCAAGCGCCTACCATAGTTCGTCGGAGCAGCACCAAGCGCAAAAACATCGTCGGAAGCACTACGTTCGCGGGAGCACCATCAAGCGCAAACATTCGTTCGGAGTATCGTCGTCGGAGGGGCAGCATTCAAGCGCGCAAACAATTTGTCGGAAGCAGCAAACCAAGCGCAAGATTCATTCGGAAGGCATCGTGGTCCAAAGCTGCATTCATGCGCAACATCTTCGGAGCAGGCATTACAAAGCCGCAAACATGTCGGATCGGAGCAAGCATTCACCAAAAGCCGCAACATCATCGGAAAGGCGCATCCCAAGGGAACAATCGTCGTTCGGAGCAGTTTATCAAGAAATAACAAAACGGTTCATCGGAAGAGTAACAAGGAAAACATCACGTCAATCGAAAGCAGTATCAAGGAACAATAACGGTCATCGGGAGGGCAGTATCATGAACAATGCCAATCGCAGCGTATCAAAACGGCAACCCATTCGTTGGCAATACATCGTGGCCGAAGAAGAAGTATCTAAGGGAGCAAAAACATTCTTCGGAAGCAGCACCAAGCGCAACATCGTCGTGACAGAACAAAACGGTCGCCGGGGAGGCAGTCATCAAGCCGCATAACATTCGTCGGAGAGCATTTTCCGTTCGTCGGAGCGCATCAAAGCCGCATCGTTCGAAAAAGCTAGCCAATCAAGCGCACTTAACTCGGAGCATGCATCAAGGCGGCAAACCCATCGTCGGGAAGCAGCACACGTCGTCGTCGTTCGGAGCGCATCAAGCCGCAACATTCGTCGAAGCAGGCAACCAAGCGCAAAACATCGTTGGGAGCAGCATCAAGGCAACATTGCGTTTCGGAGCATCGGTTCGTCGGCAGCAGGTATTCAAGCGCAAAAACATCGTCAGAGGCTTTCCGTCGTTACGGAAGCACATCAAAGCCGCATCAATCCGTTGTCGGAGCAGCATCCAATGCGCAACATCGGGTCGGGAGAGGCATTTGTCGTCGGAGGCTGCATCAAATGCGGACATCCGTTGCCAAAATTTTGCAAACGCCATCGGGAAGGCACCATCAAGGGAGCAAGATCGGCCGTCGGAAGCAAGCGCAATACATCGTCGCCGGAGCAGCATCAAGGGTGTGCAACATCGTTCGGGGGGCATCGTCGTCGGGGAGGGGCAGGCATCAAAGCGCCAAATCCGGTTCGGAGCAAGTCGTCGAGGCAGTCTTTCAAAGCGCAACATTGTCGCAGCAGGCATTTTCAAGCGCCAAACATCGTTCGGGGCCAGCATCAAGCGCAACATCGTCGGAGCAGCGTTCGTCGGGAAGCAACATTCAAGCGGCAACATTGTCGGAGGGCAGGCATCAAGACCGCAACATCGTTGGATGGAGCATCAAAGGGCGCAACATACGTCGGAGGCAGCATCAAGCGGCAAAAAACATCGCCGGAGCAAATCGCGTCGGAGCAGGATCGACCAAGGCGCAACATCGTCCAGAGCCCTCAAGCATCAAGCCGCCAAACATCGTCGTCCGGGAGCAGGGAAAAACATCGTTCGCCGGAGCCATTTATCAAGGAAGCAACAATCTTCACAACATCTTGCATAACGCCACGGAGCAGGCATCGGTAGGCAACATAGTCGCACATCCTTGCAAACGCCATCCAGGGTGGCAGGCATCAAGCGCGGGTACATCGTCGGGAGCATGCATTTTCAAAGCGCAACATCGTCGGAGCAGAATTCAAGGCGCCAACATCGTCGGAGCAGTATTCAAAGGCATACATCGTCGTCGCCAGGCAGCAATAGCGCACATCGTCGGGAGCAGTTATCAAGCGCCTAAACATTCGTCGGGGTTTCGTTCGGTCGGAGCAGGCATCAAGCGGCAAAACAATCGTCGGAGCCATCGTTCTCCCGTGTCGGGAAGCAGCATCCAAAAGCCAACATCGTCGAAGCCAGCTTCAATGTGCAAACATTGGTTCGTCGGAAGCAGGCATCATGCGCAACATCGGTCATCGGAGCAGCCCATCATGTGCCAAACTTCGTCGGGAGAGGAGCATCAAGAGCAACCCCACCCTCGGAGCAGCATCAAGGGCGCAAAAACATCGCCGGAGCATCAGTCGTCGGAATGCCAGCAATAGCGCAAAATCGTTGGAATAGGCACATAAAGGGCAAAACATCGGTAGTTCTGAGGCAAACATTTCAAGCGCTACATCGTCGGTCGCAGCAGGCATCAAAGGCGCCCAAACATTCGAGCCTCGGAGAGTATCAAAGCGGCAAACTTTAGTCGGAAGCGAAACATCGTCGCCGGAGCAGCATCAAGAGGAACATCGCCGCAACATCTTGCAATGTCATCGGAGCAGCATCAAGAACGTCATCGGAGCAGCATCAAGAACATCATCGTCGGAGCAGCATCAAGAGCAACATCGTCGTCGGAGCAGCAGCAAGAACGTCATTGGACCAGTACGAAGAACATCATCATCGGAGCAGCATCAAGAGCAACATCGTCGTCGGAGCAGCATCAAGAACGTCATCGGACCAGTATCAAGCAGCTCAACGGCCTGAAGTGACCAGTTCCAGACTACAGGTAACGGTCAACGAGGAAGAGGACAAGATTGCATCGGATTGGATTTTTCTTTAACGAATCCAAGTTATTGGTTAGTTCTCAAAGAACTTTTTGTCTTCATACGTCTTGGGGGACTGGCAAACATTTTTGCTTTCTCAGCAGAATCAAACCAAACGATTAGGAAAATACCTTCATGATAATCTATCCCTCGAAATGCGTTTTTTCCTTCTTCCTCAAAAGCTCGGACAGCAACTACTGTCTGTCATATGAGCAAGAATGCGTTGCGCTGCCGTCAAGCGCCTGTCAAATCGGGTCCAGCACATCCCACTTCAGCATGGGAGAGAACTGTTATCTTTTAAGCCTTTCTGGAAAAAAAGGCAGGAGAATGGACCAAGAAGGAAAATTATAGACAAGGGGATGACATGAAGAAAAGGAACAAGGCAGAAACAATGAGAGGGATAGAAAAGAGGGAAATTCTTTGCACAGAATTTCCAGAAGGGGTATGCTATTTATACTGACCCCCCCCCCCCCCCCCCCCACCCCCACCCATCCTCATGGGGAATTTTTATTTTTAGATAGAAAATAGGTAAATATGTTCCATTAATTATGCAGCCGTTGGGAAACTCGGTGTCGGAGATCTCAAAAATCGAAATTGCAAAATAAGACAATTGATTAGTCGATGATTTTGGCCCGGAGTTAAAAACAAATCCCAGAAATGACTTTACAAAGGATCCTGGTCATGAACAACCTACCCAGACTGTTCGTTGCAAAATTCCGAAGAGCAGTTTAACTTCGAAATTTTCGATGATTCATTGGGATCGAAATCCGAGAGAGTTTAAATCGGAAGATAGATTTTTTATTTTTTGATACAGCAAAATTGGTTTAAAGGGGAAAAGGGCATTGTTAACAAATCTGATTGATGAATTTTACCAGTAGTATACCATTCCATGCTTTCTGTCTCTCTTTCTGTCTCTCTCTGTCTCAGTTTGTCTGTCTGCCTGTCTGCCTGCCTGTCTGCCTGCCTGTCTGCCTGCCTGTCTTGCCTTCTGTCTGTCTGTCTGTCTGTCCACTCTCTCTCTCTCTCTCTCTCTCTCTTTTCCTCTCTTTTCTCTCTCTCTCTCCCCTCTCTCCTCTCTCTCTCTCTCTCTTTTCTCCCTCCCTTTCCCCCCCCCTCTCTCTCTGTCGTGTGTGTGTTGTGTGTGTGTGTGGTGTGTGCGCGCGCGTGCGCGCCGTGTGTGTGTGGTAAGTGTGTGTGTGTGTGTGTGTGCCTGCTTTTCGTGTGTGTGTATGTGTGTGTGTGCGTGCGTCGCGTGTGTGTGCGTGTGGGGTGTGGTGTGTGTGTGTGTGTGTGTGTGTGTTGTGTGTGCGTGTGTGCGTGCTTTCGTGTGTGTGTGTGCGCATGCGTGCGTGTATGTGTGTGTGTGCGTGTGTGTTTGTGTGCGTGCGAGCGTGTGCGTTGTGGGGAGGAGGTACCCGGGTTGGAAGGAGAGGTAAGGAAGGGAAAGGGGTGTTTAGGAGGGGTGGGGTAGGGACGCCCAGTTAGAGTCGTGAAACAGAGAAACAAAGGAGGCTGGTTACAGATTTCTTGCACGGTTTATTTTGGACTTCTTTTTTGTTAAACGGATGGCGCTTGTTCCAAGTGTCTCCGATTTCATGGCGACAGCGAAATTGTTAAAGCAGCTTGCTCAAAAATGATTCCCGGCTTGAAATTCACTTCACTTTTGACCATAATGGAATAAGCATTAACCGAGTGCTTTTTTTCCAAACCAAAAAAATTCAGTCTCCGTGTGCATGTGGTTTTTTGTAAGAGTAGTCATCCCTTTCCCACTCGGCACACAAAGGCGTACACTTTGGAAAGGCGGAAAACGTTTTGACGTGTGCAGATGATGTTCTGCGTGCGTTCACACACTCGTAACCTCGGGTTTTGTCTTATTCGAAAGACTTTTCGCAGGGTAGGAAAAAAATAGTACCCTGAGAAATTTTGCAGACACCGAAGTCCAGTGCACAGCCTTACCTGTTCACAGGACTGGTGATTTTTTTGCATAGCTCCATGCTTTTTTTGGAGCTATGTGCCGTTGTGTCTACAGCTACACACCCGTTTGTCTAAGAGCTAGTTGTGTCCACATGTCCCTCAGACCGACCAGCTGACAACAAAACCCCTTTCAAAGGACTAACATTGCATGTGCATTTGGCTAACCTCAACCCTAACCCTGGCCCCCACATGTGGACACAAATGGCAGGAAGATAAAAGTTGTAAGCTGACACAATGGCTCCAAATTTTTTCTTCTTCGCGCGCAGTTCGTGGGAGGAGGGGGTGGGTTTAGGGTAAGATGTTTTTGCGTGCGTTTTTGCGCACGGGACTTTAGTTTTATAGTCGCAATCCGTAAACTTTTGGAGGAGTGGAGTTGGCACTGATGTAAGCTCCAGGGAAAAATTCCCATTGAAGAGAGAGAGAGCGAGAGGAAGGACGAGAGGGGAGAGAGAGAGAGAGCGAGGGGGGAGAGAGGGGAGAAGAGAGAAGAGAGAGAGAGAGAAGAGAGAGAGAAGAGAAGAGAGAGAGAGAGAGGAGAGCGATTGAAAGAAGCGAGCGGGAGGGAGGAAGAGAGCGAGAGAGAGAGGAGGGGGAGGAGTGACGGAGAGGGGGGAGAGAGAGAAGAGTGCGAGAAGAAGCAGGTGCGAGGGAGAGAGAAGAGAGAGGAGGAGAGATAGTGGTGGAGGGGAGAAGAGAGAGTGGCGGGGAGAGAGAGAAGGAGAGAGAGGAGAGAGTGGTGGAGAGAAAGAGTGTCGAGAGGAGAGAGAGAGAGTTCGGAGAGAGAGAGAAGAGGAGAGAGGAGTTGGCGGGGAAGAGAGAGAGAGAGTGGCGAGATGAGAGAGGTGCGGAAGAGAAGCGAGACGAGAGTGGGAGGGGAAGAGAAGGGAAAGGGAGAGAGAGAGGAGAGGAGGTAGAGTGAGAGAGTGCAGAGAGAACGGCGAGAGAGAAGAAGAAAGAGAGAGAGAGGAAGAAAAGAGAGTGTTGTTGTGTGTGTTGAGTGATGAGTGAGTGAATTGTGTTTGTGTACGTGTGTTGTGTGGTGTGAGAGAGAGTTTATGATGCAATGAAAGGAATGTATACACAGCATTGTCATCACTAGTATTTCCGCCGCTTGTGTTAATCTTTTCAGCTTTTTGGGTTTCGGATTTAAAAATTGAATAGTAAAGGAAAAAAACTTGGCCGAAATTTTGGAAAGGATAGAGGAAACATTGAAGCAATGCCAAAAAAAACCCCGCAGTATTTTGATAAAAGAAAAAGGGTGTACCTTTAATTTACCAACCTTTTGTTAGAAAAAGCAGATCGCCAGTGGTCAGAGCATCGCTTCCCCGAGTTTAGGTTAAGCAGCGTTGATCGTGGGAAGGACGCCCGCTCGTGCGTCTCGGCTTCCGTACAGTCCCCTAGTTCACCCAGTTGTAAATGGGTCCTCCCCTTTTTAGGGCAGGGAAGGTTAAAGCAGCGAGGAAGAAAATGGGCGGGCCTTTAAGATGCTGGCCCCCCTTTGAGAAGCTTGAAGTTCTGACACCCGCTCCCCAACACCGATGGCATGGGAGTAAACTTTACCTATTTTTTATATATAAAAAGCAGTTTTCCCTCTTTGCTTTACAAAGTTGTACCAGAAAACATTTTGTTTTTCATTTTATAATGGGCATAAGATTGTGGAAATCTTGTAGTGGTGTGTCCTGTTACCTTATTTGTTCCCGCCTTTAGCTTTGCCGAGGTCAGGGACATGCCCAATTTCCCAGGTCATAGCACTCCCAGCCCATTGATAGACTGCTCCATCTGCATTTCTCCCAGCAATCTTGATTTTCATACAAAGAATAAAAGGGGTAAAGATGATAAAATTGAGAGGGAAATAATGGTTAAATGTTGGGGGCTCAAAAAACCCCCATGAAAAACAAAACAAATCTGTTGTATTTGGGAAGACTAAAGTGAAGATTTTTAGATGGATTTCTGCTATAACGGGTTTGTCCAACTTAAGTACAAAATCTGTATGTCCATTTGTGCTAATTTTTCTGCAAGTCTGGAACTTCCATTCACATCCTGTATTAAAAAAAATTCCAGTGTAGCAAATTTTGTGAAATAATGTATTCTAAGCAATCACGGATAATACAGTATGTACATGTTGTCGGGTTTGTTCAGCCTTCTTATTGCTTTCACCTTTGTTACCCAAATGAAACCTGGGTTGGTAAAACAAAAATGTATTTAAATTCTGGTTGTTTTTTTATAGTGGTCGTAAACTTGTACAAGCAGTTGTACGAAACACTTGGCTGTATTTTGTTGTTGTGGGAGCTTTAAATCACTGTGTTCAAGCTGAAGAAAAACGTGCCTTTCGGCAAGCAATGCTGGTGGACATGTAGTCTTGTATTTAAAGGGCTTGCCTTTTTGAATTTTTTTCTTGTCATTCAGAACTTTGACATTATGTGTTGAAAAATGTAAAAGTTTTCTTGGACTTTAATTACCTCAAGTTTTTCCTTTTTTATTTTTTTTTTTGGGGGGGGTGGTACTTATTTAATACTGACGGGGTGAAACGTTTGATCTGACCTTTTTTCTTTATAATTTCCAAAAACAGTTTGGTGTTTTATCTCGTTTTTTTGCCCCCTTGTCTATAATTTTTAAAAAAAATTTCCCAAATAGCCGATGGAAATTTTAAATACACGTTCAAACCCCATTTAATCCCCAAAAATTTTGTGAGAAGAGGTTTACGCAAAAAGATGTTTTTTGTAACCAATTTCATCCATTGTTTTTTTATTTTTTGACAGCCTGTCAAAATTGATAAATACTGAAAATTTTCGTAGTTGATTTTTCAAAAGAGGTGACACACCCCATGACACTTGCTACCAAACACTTTCTTTCCTGAGAAAAATACAAGGCTTGCCAACTTCGTGTCAAAAACTTACGACTGTTTTGCACTTACCATTCAAGTGTCTGCGCTTTCGGGTGTAAAAAATACACTGCTTGGAACTGAAGCTTTGTGTTTTAAAACCCATCCTGGAATGAACACAATCATTCTGGTAGTATATTTTTTCAAAAGGTATAATCATTCGCAAACATCGTGGGTCTCTTTGTCCACTTCAGACATTGGGAAAATAGCCTCCTCCCTTCAGCCTCAAAAAAGGGTGGATTTTTGGGTAGCCTGCAGCTATAAAAAGGGGAAATCTTAACACGGGTCAAACTTGTGAAATGTCACAATTCTATGAAATGTTCTACCACTCTTGAAATTTCTACAATTCTGTAATTCTACAATTCTAAATAAAATTTCACTATCTGTAAATTTTTCTTCCCAAATCTCCCAAAAGGAAAATAAATATAAAACGAAAATTGACCATCTATTTCAGTCTCAGAAGCTTTTTAGGAGAAAATTCTCAAGATCTGGTCAATCTCTTCCTATCTCTCTCTCTCTCTCTCCTCCTCTCTCTCCTCTCTTCTTCCTCTCTCCCTCGTCTCTCTTTCTCTCTCTCTTTTCCTTCCCCTCTCTCTCTCTCCCCTCCTACTTCTCTCTCTCTCTCTCTCTCTTCTTTCTCTCTCTCTCTCTTCTCCTCTACTCTCCTCTTCTCTCTCTCTCTCTCTCACCCTCCAAGACGCAAAAAGAAAAAAAAAGCTCAATCTTGTTAGGAACTATTTCGACGGATCTGATTTATAACACATACCCCTCCCTCCCCCTAACCCCCCACCCCGCCCCCCCCCCCTCCCCCACCCCCCCACGTCCTTCTTGCTTCCCCCCCACACAATACACCCCCATCACAGCTGTTACACCCACTATCCTCCAACACCCCCCCCTCCAACACATACCACACACACACACACTCACACACACACCCCACACACACACACACACACACTCACACACACAACACTCACACACACACACCACCTCACACACACACACACCACACACACTCAACACACACACTCCCCACACACACCACAAAACACCCCCAACACACACACTCACACACAAAACACACCCCCACACACAACACAAACACACCACAGACCCCAACACACACACACACACACAACACACACACACACACACAAACACACACACACACACACCACACACACACAACCAAAACACAGACCCCACACACACAACAAAACACCCACACAACCCCAACCACACACACATACGCACACACACACCACACACACACACACACACCACACACACAACCAAATCAAAATCCCGGATGAACAGACGAAATCGAATCACACACGCACACACACACACCACCACACACATACTCACACAACAACACATCACACACCACACACACAACCACACACACACCACACACACTCACACACTCACACACTCTAAACACAAACACACACACACACACCACTCACACACACACAAAACACGCACACACACACACACACAAGCACACACACACGTACACACACACAGACACAGACACACACCCCAACACAACACACAGACTATCATCGGGTTATAACACCTTCTCTCAGACAGACAAGCCATATCACGACTCTCTAGGAGACTATTCTGGATGACAGTTTGCAGTTTGCGGGTCAGTTTTTTTTTCCAATTTTTGTCTGTAACACATGATCGGTGTTTGCAATCGTAGTGTTGGTCAGTGGTGTGTGTGTGGGGGGGGAGGGCTGGTGGTGGTGGTGGTGGTGGTTTTTGATGTGGGTCTGTGATACTTTTGTTTTTGTGTTTTGTGTTAATATTCTTTTTTCTTTTATGACTGGCACACCCCTACCTGGTTTCTTTTCATACCTTACTGCCCGATTAAGGACAGTTGCAGTAAACAAATTCAATTCAATACCTGCCAAACTGGAATGCAGAGTCCCACAGGGATCATTCTAGGCCTTCTTTTAAATGTATACACTGCCCCACTGTCACATATAATAACCGTCATCAAATCAACCTTCATCTTTATGCAGAATACTCTCAGATTCTAAGCAGTGTTACTCCTGAAAATCTGCCTTCTCTCCTGACAAATTTTGCCCACTGTTTTTGAAGATATTAAAAACTGGATGACAAAGAACAAATTACAGCTAAATGCAGATAAAACCGAAGCCTATGCCATAGGACCAAACACAAACTCTCTTCCATTACAACAGCTTCAAATAGAACTCGGAAATGCATCAGTCCCTCTATCCACTGCTGTGAAGTATCTAGGTGTTGTTATCGACAACACACTCTCTATGCAAAATTTAATCACCCAGACCTGTCAGTCGTACTACTATCAATTACGTCGTATTAGTGCAATTCGAAAGTACCTGTCCACAGATGCAACAGCCAAACTTGTCACTTCTCTCATTCTTTAACGGCTGGACTATTGAAATTCTCTTTTGTCTGGTCTGCCAGCATCATCTACCCACTCCCTTCAACGAATACAAAACTCCGCAGCTCGACTAGTTCTCAGAAAAAAAAATCTGAGCACATTACCCCTCTCTTGCGATCTATCCACTGACTGCCTGTGCCACAAAGGGTAAGCTATAAGATCTGTACCCTCTGTTACAAAAGTCTCCACAAAACTGCACCCTCCTACCTCTGTGAATGTCTTAATCTGTACACTCCTTCACGTTCCCTCCGCTCTGCTGCAGATACCTTGTGCCTACGAATACCTAGATTCAACCAATCCACCGTTGGCCGCCGCTCTTTCGGGTCCATCGACCTGGAATGAGCTCCCTCTCTCTCTTCGACAGAAACCTAGTTACGACACTTTAAATCCAGCCTCAAGACATATTTATTTCAAACCTAAGATTTCCCCCCTCCTGTTTCATATCAAAACTATCCCACCTTCACTAACCCATGTCCTATCACCCTGCTAAAGTATACCACCTGTGTGAGTGTGTGTGCTTTTGAAAAAAACATTCGACTATTGAAATTTTATTTCATAGATTTTGTCCGTAGCGCACCATGTTTGTAATATCTGTATGTTAAACTATTGATTATGTATCATCGATTGCATGACTGTGTAAGATTAGGTTGAATGCATGCGCTTTGATTTCTCTTTGCAAAATATAGCGCTATATAAGTTCCATTTATTAGTACCATTATTATTATTATTATTATTATTATTATTATTATTATTATTATATTTCAAGAATAATGGAAAAAGCACCCATGTACTTTTTATACTATGATAATTAGCATGTGTGTTATGTGTGGTTTTGTGTGTGTGTGTGTGTGTGTGTGTGTGTTGTGGTTGGGGTGGTGTGTGTGTGTGTGTGTGTGTGTGTGTTGTGGACACGACAGAGACAGATAGACAAGATAGTGAGGAAGAGAGAGTGAGAGAGAGGGAAGAGGAAGAGAGCAGAGAAAGGGTTGGGATGGGGAGAGGCCCACACATATAGACAGGCTGGATTGATTGATTAGCAGGTGGAGAGATAAACAGATCAATCGATTGATCTGTCAAGTTATAGATAGACAGGTAGCTAGCTAGATAAATGTATAGCTAGATTCATAGATAGATTTATAGATAGATAGATAGATAGATAGAGATAGACAGACAGACAAATAGATAGATAGAAAGATCGATAGATCGATCGATCGATAGATAAATAGATAGATAGATTGTTATATAGAAAGATAGACAGAAAGACAGACAAAAGACAGACAGATAGACTGATAGATAGATAGATAGATAGATAGAAGATAATAGATAATAGATAATAGAAAAGATAGATGATGACGACTTGCACATCAAACATACACACATAACAAACATACACACACACTACACAAACACACCTGCATAAACCCCCCAAACAACACACACATAAACGCAGGGGCACGCACACATACAGACCACATACACACACACACACACACACATACACCCCACACGCACAAACATGTAAATCCCCCCCACACACACACACAGACCACACACACACCCACACACAACATACATACTCACACACAGAACTCATCCACCCTCAACCACCCACCTACCACCCACAAGAGAGAGAGAAAGACAGGGAAAAAAAGACAGACAGACAGACAGAGTCAGACAGACAGACAGACAGAGACAGAGAGAGAGAGACAGAAAAAGAGCCCATAAAATAGTCAAGAGACCAAGAGGGAATTAGCCCCGATTTCCCTCAGGACAACCCTCCTTTTCTCCAGGATTTTTTTTCTTCACACTGGTGCAGAACTATTTCTGGACTGTTTCCCCATTATCCGTCTAAACTATCTGCTATCTATCTGTCCCATCTAATTTGTCTATCTTCTATCTAAACTATCTATTCTTCTATCTATCTATCTATCTTTATCTGTCTATCTATCTGTCTACTATCTGTCTATCTGTCTATCTATCTGGGCTGTCTATCTGTCTATCTACTATCTGTCTATCTATCTATCTGTCCCATCTGTCTATCTATCTATTGTCTATCTAAACCGTCTACTATCTGTCTATCTATCCGTCTATCTATCTATCCGTCTGTCTATCTATCTAACTGTCTATCTGTCTATCTGTCTATCTGTCCATCTGTCTATCTACTATCTATCTATCTATCTATCTATCTATCTATCCCATCTATCTATCTGTCTATCTGTCTATCTATCTATCTGTCTATCTATCCGTCTATCTATCTGTCTATCTATCTGTCTATCTATCTGTCTATCTATCTGTCTATCTATCCGTCTATCTATCTGTCTATCTATCTGTCTATCTATCTGTCTATCCATCTGTCTGTCTATCCGTCTATATATCTGTCTATCTAATCTATCTATCTATCTAATTTTATCTTAATCTATCTGTCTATCTGTCATCTAAACTATC
>CM054162.1:41882582-41937311 GCA_028751875.1 Rapana venosa
AAACTAATGTTTAATTGAACCTTTGATTGCTCGATTGTCAATGTAGCAGAATGTGAAACTATTTTTGTCTTGTAAATTATTTTCGGGAATGTAACATTTCAACCGTGTGTGCGGAGTTTTTTGTTTCTCGACTACTTCCAAGGTTCATCAATGACATTTTGCGTATGCGGGGCCGTTTTTGGCCCAGCGTTAAGGCAGCCGCATTCTGACTTCGGGGCTGATGTCTAAGCGCGAGACTAGTGTGCATGCGTCTTTGTAGTCTATTTTTATCATCCGTTCTTACCAGCGCGGCCCGAATGACCTACTCTTCCGAAAGGCGTAACGGGTTGTAACGTAATCTCGTTTGGACTTTTCGGGAGGAGGGGGGTGGGGCAGTGAGTACTTATAACTCGGGGGAAGAATCAACTTGAACGAGGGCCTCAGTGGTGGCTCGAACCCGGGCCGTTACTTCGTGAGCGCAACGCTCTAACCACTAGGCTTACCCCCCCCCCCCCCTCCCCTCCCTTTATGAAATCTGTATTGCTAAGATCACAATGAACAAGTTTAACGCTGTTTCAGGCGATCATTTCTAATTTGATTCAAAGGTAGTTCATTATAAAACAGGTTAGCGCAATGTACCTCAGCTTTCGCTACTTTCTACGCAGTTGCCTTGCAACAATTGCATATTATGCGGAGTTGTTTCCGAAATTGATAATCATTTTAGGTGGGGGGGGGGGAGAGAGAGGGGCAGAGCTCAGTGGTTAGAGAGACTGACTTTAAATCATGGATTTCATGACACAGGTTCGGGCCTTGGTTGCACCTTCTACGAGGATTTTTTTCTCTGGAGCTAAAATTGACCGTAGCTCAGTCTCAGAAAATCATGCGGTTTTTTTTCCGTTTCTCGGAAAGAGCTCCGAAGTTCACCATCGGTGAGATTTTGTGTATGCGACCATTTTTTAGGCACCGTTAAGGTAGCCGCCTTCTGACTTCAGGGATGCTGTGTAGAGACACCACGTGCATGTTTTTGAGATTGTTATCCATCCCTACCAGCACGAAATCGCCTACTATCTTTGAAAGGAATAACAAGTTTGAATGTAGTGCGCCAGTATTTCTACATGGGTTCGCACACGGAAGTGGAGTAGGTAAGGTAAAGGTAAAGGTGTCTCATAACCTATGTGGTCGTAGGGGAGCGAGGCATCAAAGACCTCGGCTTCTCCAGAGGCCAGCATATTGAGGGCGGCGCCCATCTCCTCTCCCTCGCTGCTTTACCTTCCCTGACCCTAGAGAGGCAGGAACCCATTTACAGATTGGGGAACTGGGGGAACTGTACTGGAGCCATGGTGCGCAAACGGTCACCCATCCATCTGGTAACCACACTCGATGCTGCTTAACCTTGGCTGGGGGAATAGGTACTGATGTTGAAATCAAAGGGAAAGGTCCCCTCAAACAGGTGTCTTTGTGGTGGCTCGAACCCGGGCCGTCAGATCACAAGCGCAGCACTTGAACCACTAAGGTTATCCCGCTCCTTTTTTGTCGTCTGATTGTATTTTGGGGTGAACAAAGTTACGGTAGACTATGTAATGATAATTGTGTTCATGGTCTTTGTCACCAGATCTTCGCCGATGATCGTCACCCTCCTCACCAGAGATTATGGAGATGCCATTCATGGTCTTTGTCACCAGACCTTCACCAGTGATCATCACCCTTCTCACCAGAGATCATGGAGACGCCATTCATGGTCTTTGTCACCAGATCTTCACCAGTGATCATCACCCTTCTCACCAGAGATCATGGAGACGCCATTCAGGTCTTGTCACAGATCTCACCGTGACATCACCTTCCACAAGAAAAAACGCACGCCACGATGTTGGAGCGCATGACCCGGAACATTGTCCAAGATCCCCATGACTCAGTAGACAGATGTCAGATGTATGGGGCTTGAAGGGTTTAGAATGGGAGATGGGAGAAAGTGCTTCACCGAATCCCTGAAGGGCAGACCTAGTGCACTCACTGCCTGGTTCCGATGCCCAGGGATGTAGAACAATCCATGGCCGTCTTCGTCTTCTACTGGATTGAACAGCGAAGTAGGTAGGAGTTTGGGGGCTTAGGTATCAGAGTGGCGTCATTATGACCTCCCATCTCTGCATCACTTTAGGGACTAGATGCGACGAGACATCCGCCTCCGACATTTCCCCCCAACCCTGTCCCCCCTTTTTTTTTTCTTTTTCTTCCCTTCCCAAAAACTCAGACCACAATTTTGATGTTTTGTCCCAAAAGGGGCGAAAGTGCGCTGCACTTTTCCCGCTAAAAAAACGCCCTGACAAGTCAGGCCCACACATCCACTTCGACGCCCTTAAAACCGGAAAAAACCCGGGCCCGAGGGAGGATAAGGGGTGGGCCTAAACGGGACGGCTTTCCAACCCTCGCACACAGTGCCCCCATGAGGGGGAAAGGGGGCACCTCGCAAACCCCCAAAAAATTGTCTTCAAAAAACTTTCTCTACCTTCTGGGTCTCTTTCCTTTTTTGCCTGATTCCCCAAAGTTTGGGCAAATTTGGGGTTTAACAGGGGGTCATGGGGATCGATCTCGGTTTTTGGGGTTGTGGGCCCCGAACATTTTTTAAGACTACATCAACGCAAATCAAGGCTAGCATCAAAAGCATCAAGAAAAAATCAAAAAGCATCAAAAAGCATCAACGCATCAAAAGCATCAAGAGCAAGCATCAAAACAAACGAGCGCTAGCAAACAACGCATCGAGACTTTGCAAAGAAAGCAAACAAGAGCTAAAACATCAAAACGCATTTAAGGGGCCCGCATAAGCGTAACCCGGGAGTACCAAGATTCGGGCCCTCCCAAACAGTATCAAGCGCAACATCGTCGGAAACAATTTTCCCAACGCAAAAGGGGGTCGGAGAAGCATCAAGAAAATCGTCATCGGAAACAGGTTACAAAACGTCATCGGAGCCGTATCAAAACACAATGTCCCTCGGGGTAGTACAAGAAAAATGCCCTCCGGGGCAATCAAAAGCAACATCGTCGCAACATCGTGGCCGAAGAAGTATCAAACGCAACATAATTAGAACAGCATCAAGCGCAAAAATTTGTTTGGAGCAACGCGTCGGAGGAAGCATCAAACGGGGGGGGAACCCATCTTTGGGGGGGGCAGGGGGAAACAAGGGGGGGCAACAAAACGTCCGGGCCCAAAACAGGGGATCAAGTGGGAAAAATGTCGTCAGACAAATCAAATGGGAAAAATCGTCGGGGCAAACGTCCCTCAAAACAGCACAAGCGCAAAAATCGTCGTCAGAGCAGCATCAAGTGCAACATCGTCGTCCCAAACAACACGAGCCAAAATCGGGCGGGGACTCGTCCCTCTGAGCGTCAAAGGGGCAACATCGTCGCAAAAAACTTTAACGGGCATCGGGGCAGCATCAAGCGCAAAAATCGTCGCAACATATTTCCAAAAAGCCCCTTTGGAGCAGCATTCCCAAAAACAAAATAGTTGTCGGAGCAACGAAACATTGTCGCCGGGGGGCAGCAAAACAAGAGCAAAAATCGGTTGTCGGGGGCTAGGGGCCCGGGGGGGGGCAATTAATCCCCGGGTTTTCGGGGCGCATCGAGCGCAACAAACGTCCCCAAAAATCTTGCAACGCCAAACGGGGCAGCATCAAAACGCAACATCATCGCAACAAACTTTGGGGAAAAGCCCTCGGAGCAGCCAATTAAACGCAACATCGTCCCCAACATCTTGCCAAACCCCTCGGGAAAAAAATTAAAACGAACAATTTGCGGAGCAGCCAAAACAAGCGCAACACGGGCGGGGGCAAAACATCAAGCAAAAAAAATCCCTCGGCCCCATCGTCCCTCGGAGCAGCATCCCCAAACGCAACATCTCGCGGAGCAAACATCAACGCAACATCGTCGTCAGAGCAGCATCAAGCACAAAATCGCCGGGGCCCGCATCAAGCGCAACATCGTCGGCCCCAAAACGTCCCTCGGGGCGCAAACAAGGCAACATCGACGTCCCGGGGGGCACATCAAACGCAAAAAACGTCCCCCGGAGCGCATCAAGCACAACAACGTTTGCCGGGGCAGCATCAAGCGCAACATCGTCGGTCGGGGCAGCATCAAGCACAACAAAAATCCCCCGGAGCAGCATCCCAAACGCAACATCGGGCGGGTTGGAGCACATCCCAAACGCAACATCGCGGGGGCCAATCGGGGGGCCCTTGGAGAACAACAAGCGCAAACCCTCGGGGCGTTGGAGGGAGCATCCAACGGGAAAATCTCGGAAGGGGATCGCGGGTTTGGGGCACATCAAGGGGAAAACCCTCGGGGGGGCGGAGGGAGCATCCCAAAAATTTATGTAAAAATTTTAAAAACTTATTGGGGCAGGGACAAGGCAAGCTTGGGGGAAGGAAAAAAGAAACAAATGTGTGGGAAAATGAAGTTCAATTGGGGAAAAATTTTAAAGGAAGGGTAAACGGGGGGCCGAATGAAAGTTCCAAAAATAAAGGTTTAAGGGAAAGAGGAAAGAGGGCAAGATTGCAAACGGGGCGGGATTTTTTCCCTTTTTCGAATCCAAGTTTAAATTTGGGTTTGTTCTCAAAAACTTTTTGGGTCTTTTTTAAAACGTCTTGTGGGACTTTGGGAAAAATTTTTTTCTTTCTCACAGAATCAAACCAACGATTAAAAAAAACCCTTTATGAAAACTATCCCCGGGGAAATGCTTTTTTTTTTTTCCCTTTTTCCCCCAAAAGCTTGGCCCGCAACTAAATTCTGTCATAAAGAGCAAGAAAGCTTGTGCTGCCGTCAAGCGCCGCAAGTGGGGTCCCCCACATCCCACTTCACATGGGAAAAGAACTGTTATCTTTTAAAAACCCTTTTTGGAAAAAAGGGAGGAGAATGGACCCCCAAAAAGGGAAAAATTTTAAAAACAAGGGGATGACAAAGAAAAAAAAGGAACAAGGCGAAAAACAATTTAGAAGGGGGTAAAAAAAGGGAAATTCTTTTCACTAATTTCCAGAAGGGGGATCAAAACCCCCCATTGGGGAATTTTTTATATTTAGATAGAAAATAGGTAAATATTTCCTTAAAAATTTTGCAGCCCTTGGAAAACCCCTGTCGGAGATCTCAAAAATCGAAATTGCAAAAAAGACAAAAATTAAGTCATGATTTTGGGCCCCGATTAAAAACAAAAAGAAATTTACAAAGGATCCTGGGGCAGAACCCAAAACTAACCCGGACTGTTCGTGCAAAATTTCCCAGAGAGCCATTCAACTTTGACTTTTCGATGATTCATTGGGGAAAACCAGAAAGAAGTCGGAAATAATTTTTTTTTTGATACGCAAAATTTGGTTTTAAAGGGGGTTTCCAAAATTTTTGTAATGTTTAAAAAACCCATCCAGCGTCTTCTGTCTGTCTCTGCTGTCCCTTTTCTCATCGTCTTTTGTCTGTCTTGCCTGCTGCCTGCCGTCTGCCCCCGTCTGCCAGTCTGTCTTGCCTGTCTGTCTCTCTGTCTGCTCTCTCTCTCTCTCTGGTCGTTGGGGTGTGTGTGTGTGTGTTTTGTGGGGCGCCGCCCGGGGGCGTGTGTGTGTTTGTTTGGAGTGTGTGTGTGGTGCGTGCTTTTCTGTCGTGTGTGAGGTGCGACTCGTGTGTGTGTGTGTGTGTGTGGCGTGTGTGTGTGTGCTTGTGTGCGTTGCGTCCGAGTTTGTTGTGTGCTTGTGTGCGTGTCGTTTCGTTTGGGTGTTGTGCGCGTGCGTGTGTGTGTGTGCGTGTGTGTGCGCGTGCGTCCTCGTGGGTGTGTGTGCGTTCCTCGATGTGTGTGTGTGTGTGGCGTCTCGAGTGTGTGTGTGTGTGTGTGCTTGGTGTGCTTGCGTTTTCGTGTGTGTGGTGTGGTGCGCATACATACGTGCGTGTGTGTGCGCGTGCGTCTCGTGGGTGTGTGTGCGTCTTGAGGTGTGTGTGTGTGTGGCGTCTCGAGTGTGTGTGTGTGTGTGTGTGCTTGTGGGTGCTTGCGTTTCCGTGTGTGTGTGTTTGCGCATACGTGCGTGTTGTGGGTGGTGTGTGTAAGTGTGTTGTGTCGGGGAGGTGCTGGGAGTGTGTGTGTGTGTGGAGTGCGTGAGCAGTGTGGTGCGTGTGTGTGGTGCGTGGGAGTGTGTGTGCGTGCCGAGCGTGCTGTGTGTGGGTGGTGTATTGTGGCGTGCGAGCGTGTGTGTGTGTGTGGCTGCGTGCGTGCGTGCGTGATGTGTGGTTGTGTGCGTGCGATGCGTGTGTGTGCGTGCGAGCGTGTGTGTTGTAAGGTGAGAAGGTACCCCGTTGAAGGTGAAGGTCAGGAAGGGAAAGGGTGTTTAGGAGGGGTGGGTAGTGACACCCAGTTATCCTAGACAGGAAACAAAGAGGCTGATTACTATTTTTATGACACCCTTTATTTTGGCTTTTTGTTAAAAACGGATGGCGCTTGTTCCAAAGTGTCCCCCCGATTTCATGGCGACAGCGAAATTGATAAAGCAGTTTATTGCTCAAAAACGATTCCCTGCTTGAAAATTCCACTCACTTTTGACCATAATGAATAAGCAACGAAGAGTGCTTTTTTTCCAAAACAAAAAAAGCCAGTCTCCATGTGCATGCGGTTTTTTTTTTGTAAGAGTAGTCCATCCTTTCCCTGCTCGGCACCAAAGCGATAACACTTTGAAAGGCGGAAAAGGTTTTGACGTGTGCGGAAGATTTTTTCTGGGGGCGTTCACACACTGGGGCCCCTTTGGGTTTTTACAGTCTTATTCAAAAGACTTTTCGGCGGGGTAGGAAAAAGATAGTCACCTGAGAAATTTTTCAGACCCGAAGCCCCCCGTGCACAGCCTTTCCTGTTTTACAGGACTGGTGATTTTGATGCATACCCCCCCCGCTTTTTTGCGAGCATGTACCGTTTTTTGTCTACAGCACAAAAACCCCCCTTTGTCTAAACCCCAGTTTTGTGTTCACAGTCCCTCAGACCGCCAGCTGACAACAACCCCTTTCATGCTTGTTTTTACTAACAGTGTACGTGCATTGGCTAACCCAACTTAAACCCTGGCCCCAAAAATTGGACACAAAAAGGCAGGAAGATAAAATGGTTGTAAGCGACACAATGGCTCCAAATTTTTTTTTCTTCTTTTGCACGCGGTTTTTGTGGGAGGGGGGGGGGTTTAGAGTAAGAGTTCGCTGCGTTTTGCGCACGGGACTTTCATTTATAGTCCCCCTCCCCAGAACTTTTGGGGGAGTGGGGTTTTTGGGACTGATGTTAGCTCCCCCAAGGGAAAAAATTTTTCCCAATAACGAAACTCAATCTGGTTCAGCAATGACGAGGGCAAAGCCCAACTCTCAACCAACCAGGGATCCCCCCCCCCTCAAGAGAGAGAGAGAGGGGGAGAGAGAGGAAGGGGGAGAGAGAAAGGGGGGGGAGAGAGAGAAGGGGGGAGAGAGGGGAAAAAAAGAGGGGGGAGGGGGGGAAGGGAGAGAGAGGGGGAAAAGGGGGGGGGGGGGAGAGGGAGAAAAAAGGGGGGGAAAAAGGGGGGGGAGTGGAGGGGGAGAAGGGGGGGAGGGAAGGGTAGAAAGATGAGAGTTGAAGGGAGAGGGGAGGGAAGAGAAGAGGGCGGCGGGGCGAGGGAAAGAGAGGAAGCGGGAGAAGAGGGTGCGAGGTAGAGAAGCCAGAGAGGAGGAGAGAGAAGGAAGAGAGAGTGATAATGGGGAGCCGAGAAGCGAGAGCAGGAGAGAGGTAAAAATAGAGGAAGAGAAGAGGAGAGAGAGGCGAGGGAAGAGATAGAAGGAGAGCAAGAGAGAAGAACGGCGACACATGACTCGTGAATCGCATTGCGTGAGCCTTCTCTCTCTCGTGTCTGTGTTTTTCCTCCTCCTCCTCTTTTGTCGCTTTGTCCTCTTTTGCCACTTTCCCTCTCTTTCCCGCTACCCCTCCGCTCTCCTACTCCCTGCTTATTTCTTCCTCGGCCTCTCTTCCCCTCTCTATCCTCTTCGTGTGTCTCTCCCCCTCTCTCCTGTGCTGCTCCCCCTCCCTGCTTGCGCTCTTCCCCCCCCGGCTCTCTGCTGTCGTTTTTTTTTGTCTTCTTGTGTCCGCCTGTGCTTCCCGCTCTTTCTTCATTTCCTCCGCTCGCTCTCTTCCCTTCTTTCCTCTCCCTCTCCCTCTTCACTTCTTCTCCACCTATCTCCTCTCCTCTGTCGCACCCTCTCCCTCTCTCTCTCTCATTCCTCCTTCGTTTCGTCTCTCTTTCCTCTTTTCGCTCTCTCCCATTTTCTCTCCCGTCTCCTCTTTGTCTCACCTGCTTAATCTCTCTATCTTCTCTCTCCCCCCGACTTCTCTTATCTCCTCTATCTCTACTCTCTCCTCGTCTCTCTCTCTCGTTCCCTATAGATATATATTTATTTATTAGGATAACCATATGATCCATTCTTATTATATGTACCATTTAATTTAGAGAGATTGATGATAGAATCAGCCAATTGCCCCCCCCACACCGTCAAGGAACCACCCCATCCCACAGAGCCATAATTAAGACCCTCCCACATCCAGCTACCATATTACCCCGGCCCCATCGCGAATTGTGTTTAAAAAGAAACCATTTCATCCTTTTTGGGGTTTGGTGCCCGGCTTTTCAAAATAGAATAGGTAAGCACAACACAAATTGGGCCCGATAAATATTAGGACAAAGTGATGTGAGGTAAAGCATAGAAAGCGATTTGCACACCCAAAAACACCGCAAGTAATATTTGAATAATATCCAAACCGGTCCGTGATACCTTTTTTATAAAGTTACCTAATACCTTTTTTTTCGTTCGAAAAAGCCTAGAATAGGCTTCAGTGGTCCCAGAGCAACATACGCTACTCCCCGAGTGTTAGGGTTTTTTAAAGAAGCGTTTTGAGCGTGGGGAATGGACGAACCGAAACGTTGCCGGTCCCTCCGCCTTTCCGTATAGGTCCCCCCAGTTCCAGACCCAGTTTTATTTTTGTAAAAAAATGGGTTTGCCCTTTTCCCTCATTTCGGTGGGCAGGGAAAGGGTAAAGCCAACACGCGGCGAAGGGAGAAGGAAGAGATCGGGCCGGGGCGGCCTTTAAGAATGCTGGCCCCCCCGTTAGAAGAGCATGAAGATTTTTTTATTTTTTCTGACACCCCTTTCGACTCCCCCCAACCGACCGCCAAAGGCCCCCCCATATAAGGGAACAAGTAAATCTTTAAACCTTTTTTTTTTTATAGTAAAAGCAGTTTTTTCCACAAAAACTTGAACCAGAAAGAAACTTTTTTTGGGTTAGTTTTTTCAATTTTAATAAATGGGTTCTAAGATTGGCGGAAAAAATTCTTGTATGGTGTGTCCTTATACCCTTTAATATGTCGTTTTTTTTTCTTGCCCTTTAGGCTTTGCGTAGGTCCAGGGGACAAAAAAAAAACATGCCCCCCCAATTTAACCCAAAGGTCACATAAGCCACTTTCCCCCAGCCCCCAATCGATAAGACCTTGCTCATACCCCCGCCCATCTCTCCCCTAGCTAATCTTTGGATTTTCATAACAAAGAATAACTGGGATAAAGAAAGGATAAAAATTGAGAAAAGAAAATAAGTGGGAGTAAAAAAAATTGTTGGAAGGCCCTCAAACAAAAAAACGCAAGAAAAAACCCCTAAAACCAAAATCTGGGGTTTGTATTGGCAAAGAGTTGAAGGTGAAGGAATTAATTTTTTGGGTATATGGTATTTCAGCAATTGATGGATTTTTTAGTTGTTTACAACTACATCTGTTTTATTTGTTTAGTCCATTGTGCTAATTTTCTGTATGGAACTTCCATTTCACATGTCTGCAGTAAAAAATAATGCCAGTGTAGCAAATGTTGTAATGTATTGTAGCAGATCACTGTGATGATACAGTGTGGTACAGGTTGTCGGGTTTTGTTCAGACTGTCTTATCGCTTTCACCTTTGTACCCAAACGAAACCTGGGCTGTGTCAAACTAGAAAATGTAGTTTAGTCTGGGGTTGTTGTTTTTTTTTATAGTTGGTCGTAAACTTGTACAAGCAGGTGTACGAAACACTTGGCTGTATTTTGTTGTTGTGGGAGCTTTAAATCACTGTGTTCAAGCTGAAGAAAAACGTGCCTTTCAGCAAGCAATGCTGGTGGACAGCTAGTCTTGTATTTAAAGGGCTTGCCTTTTTTGAATTTTTTTCTTGTCATTCACAACTTTGACATTATGTGTTGAAACATGTATAGTTTTCTTGGACTTAATTACCTCAAGTTTTTCCTTAATTTGTGCTTATTTTTCTTTGTCTTTTTGGATGGTACTTCGTTTAAAGTACTGAGTGCAAAGTGAAGCAGTTTACTGCTGACGCCTTTTTTCTTTTAAATTGCAAACAATAACAGTCTGGGTATTGTCATCTCGTATATTGCCCATTGTAGCTATAGCTTTATTTTTTATTCCAACAAGCCTGACTGGAAATGTATGAAGCTGAGAATACACGTTTACAGCCCGCTTTAATCCACATCAGTATTATGTGATGATAGAGGATTTACGCAAAGAGATGTTGTTGTAACCAGCATTGCATCCATTTTTTCCTGTATTTCTTGACAGCCCTGTACAAAATTGATGAATAACCTGAAAATGTTTCGTAGGGTTTTTTTAAGTGGTGAGCACACACCACTGACACTTGGCTACCCAAACTGACTTTCTTTCCTGAGAAAAAAAAACAAGGCTTGCACAACTTCTGTGTCAAAACTTACGAGCTGTTTTGCACTTACGCATTCAAGGTGTCTGCGCTTTCTGGCTGTAAAGATTACACGGCTGGAACTGAAACGCTTTAGTTTTAAAACCCATCCTGGAATAACACAATCATTCTGGTAGATTACTTTTTCCAAAGGTATGAGAAATTCAAAGTAAACGAAAAGTCAGTGGGTCGGGTCATTGTGTCACTGCTGGTCAGAGCATTGGGAAAAGCCTACCTCCCCCTTCAGCCCCCCAAAAAGAGAGGCTGGAGTTAGGGTTGGGTAGCCGGCTCGCAGCTGATAGAAAAGGGGAAGGGCAGAATGACTTGTACACAGGGCCGTCAAGCCTTGATAAAATGTCATACAAATCTGATGAAATGTCATACAATTCTGATGAAATGTTCTACAATTCTGATGAAATGTTCTACAATTCTGATGAAATGTTCTACAATTCTGATGAAATGTTCTACAATTCTGATGAAATGTTCTACAATTCTGATGAAATGTTCTACAATTCTGATGAAATGTTCTATGATAAATTCTACAATTCTGATGAAATGTTCTACAATTCTGATGAAATGTTCTACTCTGATGAAATGTTCTACAATTCTGATGAAATGTTCTACAATTCTGATGAAATGTTCTACAATTCTGATGAAATGTTCTACAATTCTGATGAAATGTTCTACAATTCTGATGAAATGTTCTACAATTCTGATGAAATGTTCTACAATTCTGATGAAATGTTCTACAATTCTGATGAAATGTTCTACAATTCTGATGAAATGTTCTACAATTCTGATGAAATGTTCTACAATTCTGATGAAATGTTCTACTCTGATGAAATGTTCTACAATTCTGATGAAATGTTCTACAATTCTGATGAAATGTTCTACTCTGATGAAATGTTCTACAATACTGATGAAATGTTATACAAATCTACCAGAAGAAAAAAAAAAATAAAAAAAAAACTTGACCAAGGCCTTTGTTCAGAGTTCTGTCGAAGACTGTTTTTGTGGTATATTCCTTTTTCCCTACCCACCTTTCCTATCCTCCCCCTCTTTTCCCCCCCCCCCCCTTCCCCCCACCCCCTCTCCCCCCCCCCCCCCCCCCTTTCTCTCTCCCTCTCGTGTGCACAAGATTTCGGCTACCCCAAACACAATCTCCCGCCTCTGTCTCTCTCTTTCTCTCTCTTTTTGAGTATGTGCACAAGATCGGGATGCACCCCACATAGAACTATTCCATTTTCTTTTTCGGGCCCCCTCACTCCCCCCTCCTCCCTCCCCCTTTTAAAAATCCTTGCACTGTAATTACTTAATCAGCCCTCAGCAAGAAACCTGAAAATTTTAAGATTTTTTTCAAATGTCGATCAAAAAAATAAACATACATCCCCACAAATATAACATTTTATTTTTCCAAAATGCATGATCTGGGTTGTAAATTTTAAATGCATTCGGGGGGAAAAAACCCCTTGTCGCGTCTGCCCTGTCTGTCTGTCTGAATTGGGGTGTGTGTGTGTGGTGGTGTGTGTCTTGGTGTGTATAACTATCCCTATAGTTAAAAAAACCTTTTTAAAAAAAAACTATATTTGCAGATTGTAATTAAAAAAAGAGAAATAAACTCACGCACGCACACAAAACAGGGGGAAAAAACCCCAAAAACCTGCACAAAACAACACAAACACAAACACCACCACACACACACACTCCCTTAAGAAAAAAAATAACACATGATTTTTTTTAAAGCCGCTAAATACTTTTTAAAAAACAAAAACAAACAAACAAACAAATCAAACAGCAAATAAGGAAAAAATAAACCAAAAAAAAAAAACAAAAATCCCAACAATGATTAAAATAGCTCATAACCAAAAATCTAACTATTCAAAAACCTTTAGGAAGTTTTAGGGAAAAAACCTTTTTTTTCTGTACCCAACACCCCCCCTCCCCCCCCAGCCGCCCCCCCCCCCCCCCCCCCCCCCCCTCTCCCCAAAGCCGTGCCCTTCCTCAAGCTGGATGTATAACAAGGGAAACAGTAGTTTGTGGTGATTTGTAAAGCTTTTTATCACTGATTAACTCAATGCAGGCACACACACACACACACACACACACACACACACACTGGATTACGTTTTCGTTTAACCTGAGATTACGTTCTTGTTCAACCTGAGAGTTATTTGCACTTTTACAACCCTGTTACCGTATTAGTACTTGTACAAAAGCTAACACTAGATCACCCCCCCCCCCCCTCTCCTCCTCTTTATAATGATAAAAGCTTGTCCCTTTAACATTTTACAGTGGAACTGTAGATCTGTGTCAACAAATCTATCATATCTGTTTCAGCATCTTGCATTGTTCAGATCTGAGGTTTTAGTCTTACAGTCTTTAAACACTACTAGAAATAGACTACCAAATCTGAAAAATTACTATTATCCACCAATCCATGAAGTTGTTGCAAACGATGCTGAAAAGATTCGGGCTGCCATCTATGTGCATAAAGGAATAGAGTATAATGTATGTACCTCGCCAGTTCTAACTAATGTACCAAATCTACACTCTTGTGCTGCATGCATAAAAATCACCAAATCTATAGATATAAACGTTGTTTCGGTATATTTGCCTAAAGGCCCCAATGACAGCACCACAGAATGGTTACGTACATTGCCAGAATCTAAAAATAAATGGTTAATATGTGGGGATTTCAATGCCACTCCCCCTACTGGGATAAAGACTGTACATCAGTAACCAGTAATCGGTTTATTGAAAACATTATCGATTCTTATATTTTTCTACTTAATGATGGCAATGTTACAAGAATCCCAGATGTTTCGAATCAAAGATCTAGTGCTTTAGATCTATCTTTCATTTCTCCATCCCTTGTTTACAATTGTAACTGGGAAATAGAAGATGATACTTTAGGAAGTGATCATTTTCCAATTGCTATCACTCTTAATTAGGATTCGTCAGAATATGACCTAGAAAAGATGTTATCCCAAAGTATAATTATGTTATGCTGACTGGAATAAGTTTAAAGATATTTTGATACAGATAAATGGTGAAAATATTAAAAGTTATGATATTAATACTTTTTATGCAATTTTAAAAAGTTTGTGCTGCAAGCAGCTGATAGCTCTATCCCTAAGTATTCACCCATGAAGTCGAAAAAGCATTCCGGAAATATATGGTGGAATCCTTCATGTCAAAAAGTTGTGAATGACAAAAAAGCTGCTTATAAAGTATATTTAAGAAATAAAACGTCAGAAAATCATTTTCTTATGAAAAAGGCAAAATTGCTTTGTAATAAAACTGTTGAACAAAGCAAACGTCAGTTTTGGTCTTCCTTTTGCTTTCAAGAAGTTAACACTTATAATGATTTGCAAAAGGTGTGGAGTAAATTTAAAGATATGAAAAGTGGGGTTAGGCTTCCTAACTGTCCCATTAAGATTAAAGACAAGGAACTTTCATCTAATTCAGAGAAAGCTGAATCATTCATAGAAATGTTTACAGACACAATGAGTGATAAAAGTCTTTCAGAAAAATGCAAAGTATATAGAGATAAAGAAGCACAGAAAGACATGTATAAAGACCCTGTGGGAGATAATAATCATTACGTCAATGCTCCCCTAACATTGCAAGAGCTTAAAGATCTCTCCTATCTCTTGGAACAAAAAGAACATCTGTTGGTATTGATACTATTTCAAATGAATTGTTAAAACAGCTGCCAGAAAATTGGATAATGTTATTACTAGAACTATTTCAAAGTTGCTGGTCTCAAGGGGTCATTCCAAGCAAATGTAAACATTCCATTTTAGTGCCAGTCCCAAAGCAGGGTAAACCTAAAAGTGATAAAAACAGTTACAGACCTATCGTGCTAACCTCTCACACAGAAAAACTTATGGAAAAAATAATTTTAAACCGACTAATGCATTATTGCGATAAAAACAAAATAATCCCCATTAGCCAGGCAGGTTTTCAAAAAGGTAGATGCACAGCAGATCATCTGATTAAACTCAGTACGCAAGTTAAACACCAATTTGCTAGTAGGAAAAATGTGCTTGCCACCTTTTTTATATGAAGAAAGCATATGATCAGGTCTGGCAGAAACGATTACTATATAAACTAAAAACTATTGGCTTATCTAGTAATATGTATCATTATATTAAAGCATTTCTCTCAGAAAGATGTATGCAGGCCAAAGTTGGAAATTCCTATTCTACATTACGGTTTCCAACAATGGGTATTCCACAGGGATCAGTTATCACTCCACATCTTTTCAATATTCTTCTTTATGATCTTCCTCAGTGCCTCTCCAGTAATGCAATCCACGTCCAGTATGCTGATGACATTTGTATGTGGATTAATGTTACGATGAAAAGGAAAACACCAAAGAGGCATCTAAACTATATAAAAAATATGTATCAGCTTGAGTTACACAAACTTAATGACTACATTTTTGAGAATGGTCTTTCAATTGTCTCCTGAAAAGACTAATCTCATACTTTTCAATAATGGCACTAGCCCCCCAGTTCTACCTGCTTTCCAAATAGATAGGAAAGTGTCGGAATATAAAACTTTGGTGAAGTTTTTAGGAGTATATTTTATGTCTACACTAAGTTGGAATTATCACATTGATTATTTAAGTACTAAGGCTCAGAAAAGTCTTAAACATGTCTGAAAGTTATTAGTAAACAAGTGTTGGCTTATGATGTAGCTGTTTTAAAACATTTGGCATTATCTTTAGTACGTTCCAGACTCATTTATGGCCAAGAAGCATTTTTCAGTGCTCCAAAATATTTATTACAGAAAATGACAAGACTAGACTGCAAGGCTTTTCGATTAGCTCTGGGGGTACCTTTTTATGCATCGTCCATGGGTACCTATAAGGAGATAGGAATTTTTCCATTAGACAAATATCGACGACTGGCTGTGGCTAAATATCTCTTACGTTGTTCAACACAAGAAACCAATGTGGACAACGAAATTAGTATAAGATCTGATGTCAACTTTCCAAAAAGAGCACATTCTATTCGCTCTGTTACTAACGCTAGAACCTATACTTCTCAATTATTTGATCAAGCAGATATAAATTCCCACAAAAATAGCTAAATCGAAGATTCACTCCTCGCCTTGTCCCCCATGGGAACTTAAGAGAGCTAATTTGACGTAAATTATTCCTCTTTAACGAAAAAAGGTAATGAAAATATTCTTAGCGAATCAGTAAAAAAAAAAATATATACAAACTACATATCCAAATCATTTAAAAATCTACACAGATGGTTCCCTTTTGAACAAAAAATGAGGCGGGTGCAGTGTTGTCATAACCATCTTTGAAAATGAGAGATCATTTTATGTAGGAAAAAATCGATCTATTTTTACAGCTGAATTGTCTGCTATTTTGATGGCTTTATATTATCTTCTAGATTTTCCTAAAGACATATTTCAAATGCTTTTCTGTGTTGATTCCAGGTCAATCTTACTTGCCCTGAGAAACTTCAGTTCAAAAGTGAGACAAGATCTCATAATTGAGATTAGTCATCTAATTCATTTTCTGATGATAGGAGGCACTGGTGTTACCTTTTGCTGGATACCCTCGCACTGTGGTATTTACTTTAATGAAAAAGTTGACAGAAAAGCAAAATGTGGAGCTGAGCATATTGATGGGTCTTGCAGCATAAGTGTTCCTCTATCCATCCATGAGGGCTATAGCATGTTACAAAATGCATGTTAGAAAACTTTTAAAAAGAAACTACAAAGAGGGTGGAAAGAGAGAGAGAGAGGGTAGAGAAGAGAGAGAGATAGAGAGAGAGTGCAGGAGAGAGAGGGGGGTGGGAGAAGAGAGGGGGGTGGAGAAGAGGGTGTAGAAGAGACTTAGAGAGGGGATGGAGAAGAGAGAGAGGGTGAGAAGAGAGAGGGGGGGGAAGAGAGATAGGGGGTGGAGAAGAGAGAGAGGGGGGGGGATGGAGAAGAGAGAGAGAGTGGAGAAGAGACGAGAGGGGGGTGGAGAAGATGAGAGAGAGTGAAGTAAGAGAGAGAGAGAGAGAGAGGAGAGAGAGAGAGAGAGAGGAGAGATGAGAGAGAGAGAGATGAGAGAGAGATGAGGAGAGAGAGAGAACTCAGAACTCAGAACTCGAAATTAATGTATCTCAGGCTTTAGGCCATAATACATGGTTGGCGTAGAAGAAATTGACAATGCCACAGAGTGGGCAAAAACCGGATAACATACACAATACCAAGCTTACTTTCAGTGAAAGAAATAATAAAGACAATGCACAAATACATAAAAATCCATATGTTTCAAACACAATTCACTATTTTGATCTAAATGTATCTTCCTTATGTCTGGATAAAATCAATATACATATATAGTTTTTCAAAATCATAACAAAACGTATCATCGTTAGTGATGTAAATATCCTAATACAACAAACTTTTTCTCTTATTGATGGCATGGAATATATATCTAGACAGGCAGTGATTTTTACTACTGTTTTCTGCTTTAAGTAGATCATGCAAAGGTGTATCAACACAATCCCTTAAAAATTTAATTCTTAAATCATTATACACAAAACATTCATAAAGGAAATGCTTTTCATCTTCAACTTTAGGTTTACAAAATGGACATTGTTTCTTCTGATTCTGTGCACTATATCGATGTACATTGTTGTTGAGTTGGTTTTATTTCATTACATTCTCACCTGTGGCACAGCAAATCCTAAAGCAGTAGTGTATCTAAGTGTTGAAGATATTCTTCTTTGGCAAATATGTTTATTTGAAACAACTGTAATGTCATATCTGTTTCGGTCTATGATTGTTCTATATCCATTCCTGGATACTCTTATCAACTTGTCTTTGACTTAAACATGTAGAAAAATACCTTGACCGTCACCAAACAATGTTGAAGCCTTACAAAGCTGAATCCTGCATCACATAAAATTTGTCTAATCATAGAATCCCAACAGTTCTTTCCTGATATTATCCCATGTCAAGCCAACATTTGATAAGCATTAAATGGTAAGTCAGTTAGAATTCCTTTGCAATAATTTGATCCAATTCTCTTAAGAGTAATTTATACATGAGTTGATGTATAGAGAATATCGACAGCTCACCATATATCATTTTATTGGAGTTTTCAATGTTACACGCCAAAAACTCCTTGCAACGGCCATCATTGTATACTTTCTCTATATTGTTCAATTAATGTAAACCCCCCATATCTCGATGAATATAGTAAGATTGGCTGGGCTGTATTTTAATGTCAAAGATTCTTGAAAAGAGAGAGAGAGAGAGAGAGAGAGAGATATAGAGAGAAGAGAGAGAGAGAGAGAGAGAGAGAAAGGGTGGAGAAGGGAGAGAGAGTGGAGACGAGAGAGAGAGAGAGAGAGAGAGGAGCGAGAGAGAGAGAGAGAAGAGAGAGAGAAAGAGAGAGTGCAGGAGAGAGAGAGGGTGGAGAAGAGAGAGAGAGAGGAAGAGAGAGAGAGAGAGAAGAGAGGAGAGAGAGAGAGAAGAGAGAGAAGCAGAGAAAGAGAGAGAGAGAAGAGAGAGAGAAGAGAGAGAGAGAGGAAGAGAGAGAGAGAGAGAGAGAGAGAGAGAGAGAGAGCAGAGAAACTCGAATTTTAGTGTCCTAAGACAACAGCCCCATACAATAGGGTGGACATAAGATGAAAGGAAAGGATGCAATGAGTACAAATCACGAGTAGAAAATTTTTAAGCAAACATTTCAAAGACGTTACATAACAAATTTCGAATTCTGCTATCGTACACATACGCAAACTCACATGTACTCTCCGCCACACATACAAAACATGCGCGCACACATTCACACATGTGCATGCCATGCATGCACACACACATACATACACACACACACACGCGTGCACACACACACACACATACACACACATTAGATACAGGTTATCAATCATAGAAAGAGAAAACAAACATATCAAATTCCGTTTACAATGAATCAGGACACAAGCTAATAACATTAATGTTGAGAATCGTTTAGCTGTTCTTGATACATATAATATATACATCTACTAGAATTAAAGATGACATCCTCATTATTCCGCTGCTGAATATCTTTGCCAGCAGGAACATTATATGGAACGCTTTCAGCAACTCTGGGATGTATCTGACGGATATCTTTATAAACAGGACAGAGAAACATCACATGCACTTCATCTTCTAAACACGTTTTTAAACAAAATGGACACGTTCTTTTCTCATCAATAGACGCATATCAAATTTATGAAAATTTATTTCCGATACTCCAATTCCAAAACGCGCCAAAGCAACTCTATAGTAATTAAATAATCTATGTCAATGTACCTTCTCTCTCCAGACAGCACTTATCTTCACAATATAAACTACGGGTCACATTTGCTTTCAAAAGAAGAAAACAACTTTTGAACAGAAACACATCTTTTAATCTCTTTTTGAAATCGCAATGAATGGTTTTTCATTGCCTACACTGCAAAGGTCCAAGACATACGAAAAACCATTTAGGCACATCAGATTACGGATATATGTCGACCCAATTTGCACGACCCGAAAATAATGACGTTCCATCAGCAAAAGTTGTAAGCACATTTAGCATACTTGGAGTCGTGCTGCTTCCAAAGAAGCTTGAACCAATATCGTGAATGCAGCTTGCTGCCGAGTTTATGTACAGGGATGTCTTCCTAGTTCCCAATACACTACGTGTATTTGGCGCTCTTAATGAGATTTTCTGGAATCTCTTGCATCAAACAAGTGTAATTTTCTAAGGAGTCATATTTTTGTACCCTAAACTTCGATCCTAGAGTAACATAGTGGACTTGTGCATCAAACATTTTAAAGAAACTTTGGCAAGATACAACGCAATCTGGAAAGGCATTTAAAAAAATGTATGAGACTGCTTTCTTTGCCTGGCATATCCTGTCATTCACTGCTATAGTCCAGCGTCATCTTGGTGGACATGGTACTACCCATGTACTTGTATGAAATCACGACTTCTAATTTTTCATTCCATAAACCAGTTTTTCTCTTAATGCTAAAAACCCTCCTTTTCCTGAACACCAATTACTTTACTTTCTTCCCAGATTAACTTTCAAGCCTAGCCCCTCTCTGATGAGGAAAACAGCCGTTGAGTTGGATTCAGTAAGCCAATAACAGAGTATGACAATTAAGACAATATCGTCAGCAAACATAAAAATGAACAACTTTGTTCAGTTTGGTTTACAAGCGATATTGCATGCTTCCCGTAACTCAATATTCATGTGCCAGTTTCATTCATAAGAAAAGAAAAGAGTATTGTGAAGCAACACAACCTTGTTTTAGTCCTTGACACAATAAAAAAAATCTGAATATTCATTACCGTTTCTTACACACATCTTACCAGTATCATACAAGCTTCTTAAAATGTTAAGCATCTTACTTGTACCCCAGCTCTGAGTAAAACAGACCACAACACAGGACGTTTGAATACTATCGTATGCTTTACAAAAATCTATTATAAGCACCACATACAGTTTTGCATTATTCAAAAACTGTTTCTGTATACAAGCATGCAGGGTGACCACCATTCATACAATCTTTGTTAAGAATGGCCTAAAAAACTTATGCATAATGGAGCTAATCAAAGAATAATCCCCTATAAATACCAGTCATCATTTTTCCCCATTTTGTGTAGTGGCACAATTATCACTGGTCCCTTCAATGGGTAAACACCTGTGTCTACATACTAGTAAACTCCTAAGGAGTAATGGCATGAAGCACCCACCGATGCCTTTTAAGCATTCATATTGAGAATGCCATCAGGACAGCGGCCTTCCCATTACCTAGATGTTCTAACTGCTGTTTCAATCTCTTCTTCTGTTATGACCCAGTCCAGAAACTGGTCCCCCTCTCCTTCCCTGCTATAACATAGTCACCACTTGCCCTCTTGTTTTCCCCAGCGCCTGCATTCAGTAGCACATTAAAGTGTTCACATGCCATTCTCTGTAGTTATTATTTCACTCACAGAGAGCAGCCCTCTCGTTATTTTCCTGATTGATTTGACCAAAATTGTTTGGATCATTCAGTGAGTTCATGAGTGCCTCAACTGGATCTTTTTATAATCTTGTGCATAATGTTTAAGCGTATTTTATAGTCTTTTCTTCTTTCTGATAACATTGTTTGCCTCCTCTTTTTTGTTTTCTTATACTATCCCTTTAGTTTTGCCTCTAAAGCAAGCCTTTTCTTTTTTCCATCACATTCTTGTCATACCATGGAGAAAAATCTTTTGGACTTCCCAGCTCCCCCCCACCCCTGCATTTTTAATCATGCCTTGAGCTGCATGTTTCATGATGCTGTTAAATACTTCAAGTGACTCATCTATGTCTACTGTGGTGAGCTGCACAGCTTCTTGCACTTTATTTTGGAATTCTGCAGATATCATATATTCACAAAACTCCTCCTTCTTGTCTTCATTCCAGATTATTTTACTTACTGATTCATCTTCTTTGTGACTGTCCTGTAGTTGGTTTAAGCCAAATTTATGGGCATGTGGGATGATTCTATCTTTCCTCCACACGTAAAGCAGTTATACTGTCAGCTAGATACAAGTAGATTTACAATAATCTACACACTATTGCCTTGAGGGCATAATGTCATAAACGTACTTGATTCATGGTACATTACATGAACGTCATGATTTTTAAATCAAAAGATACACAAAAATCAAGAAAGCAAAATCAAAACCATATAAGGAAAACATCAATTACACTCGTCCATGAAACATCATATCATCACAGTCTTCAGTTTGGTGTGAATTATCTAAGGTTCGCTGTGTGTTTTACCTGGTAATCAGCAGTCCTTGCATTCAAGTCCCCAACCAGAAGAACATCACAATCCTCTTTGACCCTCCATTTATATTCCCCACTATAATTTTCCATATCATTAAATAACAAGCAGGAACCACTTCTTGGTAGTAAGGGCTTCCACTAGGTGGGATGTAGGTAGGTATCAGCAAACGTCATAGATTCCACCATACAGGGATTTTGACATCTCAGTATTAACAAATGAAATCGTTTGAAGAGTCACTGTTATACATGTTGGTCAATGTTTTTTCTTAATCATACACAAATACCCCCTGAACAACCGACCCTGATTGGAATTTTTAATAGCAGAGACATGTACTTCACAATGATTGATAAGTGATTAAGACAAGTCAAGCAATGTACCAGATGTTTCCACCAGGCACACAACAACGAAGTCACTCACATATTTCAATAAAAACACTGTCACCCAGCTGACTCACAAGCCCCCCCAATGTTTTCAAACTAAAAAGGTAATATAAGCCCACAAATGTCTGTTTTGGTCACCTTAGAATTACTGTTACTATTTTCATAATTTTCTACTGTAACTTGTTGATAGAACCGTCATCAAACAACTTCATTATTGCTATCACCACCACTGCTAAAAAAAAAAAAAAAATCCATCTTCTGTCACTTCAATAACGCCACCATATAGTCACTATCATCATCCCCACCATCTTTCACCTTCATCATCCCCTTCCTTATTACCACAATCATCTCCATCCTCATCACAATTACCCCATTCCCACTGTTATCATAAGATGTTCTACTAAATACACAGTCACTGCTATCAACTTATCAGTTATTGATATCACACACTGATTTCTTGCACTGGTATGATTTTCATGTGTAGCCCAGATTTGATCTGCATCAGAAACTGGGCCGTCCGAACATCCTAACTCCAGCGTGTGGCTGGCAATGTCATCCCTCTGCCAAACCCCCGTGGGCTGCCCCGTGTATCGAGGCCCTTCACGTCCCTGCTGCTGTAGACCCACCACGCCCACGCTGTCTGGTTTTGCCTTGCTCTGGCTGCAGGTGCATGATCGTCCCGCCCTCAGTACTTCCGTTTCTGGTGGTAATCTGCATGTACTTTCTGTTGTGGCACCGCCACAATCGTTTGATTTTCTGCTGATGACCTGCTTCCGGTGATCCGGAACTGGCCTTGAGGTGCCTGCATACATGTTTTGTGTCTGGGCGCTGTACGATGGTGTGGTTTTATAGGTGTAAATGTACACTGAATCTCACACACGACCTTGTACATTTTTTAGTACGTCCTTTTTGCCGTCTTTCCCGCAAGGAATCAAGAAGAGGTTAGAGATGTTTTCTATTGTATTCTTACATTGTGGGAAAAATCTTCTTTCACAAATATATGCGGTAATTTAAGCTTCTTTGCACATTTCAAAAATCTGTTCTTTCTGTTACAGATTGAAATCTGACCAAAATGGCCTTACTACTCTGTTGCAAATACAATAATAACTTCTCTGATATATTCAGTTCGTTCTATAGCGTCATGCGTACCTTTGCTTCACAGTCAGTCCAAAATTCTGCAGCATTCGAGGAATGCCAAAAAACAGCAGGTTGTTTCGCTGATTTTGACTTTCTGATGTTTCCATTCTTTCTTCAAAGCTGTTGATCTTTTCCAACAAGGCAGCATTCTCTTCCTTCATGTCACAGCATACATCGTGCATGGCGTCTACATCACAATGTAGAGTGAGAGAGAGAGGATGCGAGAGAGAGTGGTTGGAGAAGGAGAGATGAGAGTGGAGGAGAGAGGAGGGTGGAAGAAGAGAGAGAGAGAAGAGAGATAGAGAGAGAGAGAGAGAGAGAGAGAGAGAGCGGAGAGAGAGAGAAGAAGGAGAGAGGGGTGGAAGAGAGAGAGGGTGGAGAAGAGAAACTTAAAAACATGAAAATGGTATTAATGTGGTAGGCTCCTGTAAGGGGGAGTAGGCCATTCACATGGCAAGTGGGGGGAAGGGCAGTTCAAAAACAAAGAAAAATTCAACACATGACGATATCAAAACATTTGAATATCAGCATGGCATGCATCACAATCATGTAAACAAAATTCATTTTTTACAGAAGTCTCAGTGCTATACACTCACACTATGAATATACAATGGACTGGCGAGCAACAGAGCAGCTATGACATATCTTTAAATGGAGTTCCACTCGAACAAGTGGTTGGTAATGGCTACAATTTTCTTTCAGCTCATGACTGACATGATCCATTTTAGTTTATATTTATGTTTGTCCAGTAAATCGTTTCAAAGCATTTCAAGACAGTACTGTATGTCAGTTTCTGAATTTTGCAACCTTGTGTTTCTCGGACTCAGATATTGCACCTTGATGTTCAGAATCATTTTTACAAAGCTACATCACAGTCTCTACATCAGAATGCTTTGTCCCACAAAGGTCTTACAACAACACCCACCCCCCCCCTGCTCCACATCTTCGGAAGAGAGCCCTCCTCCCCTTGCACAACATTTCCTCAACAATGTCACAGACCTGTTTTTCTATATCGGAAGTGATTGTTACTGTCCTTTTATTATCCATGTCCACATGATGGGAATTTTTATTTGTGTTTTAAAAATACCTTGCTGATTGTCACCTGACAGTAGCGCGCAGGCGCAGAGGGAAGTGCATGGCACAAAAGGGGAAAAGTCCAGTCACAGCAGGGGGAAGGTGTCTTCTTGTCAGCATAATAACAGAGACTAGGGTGGTGTTGTGTTGGGCATGAAGAGTCCTGAAGGAGATTAAACACTTTGGCCTTCTTCCTCATGGTCTGCACTGTAATCTTAACAGACTTTAGCTACAGATTCATCAGCCCACCATCTGTCTGTCCCTGCTTGACCCTGCGATGGCACTTATCGTTCGTCGATAGGTAAACACCAGCTGAACCTGCTGCAACACTGCTGTCCAGCTGTCTCAGGAGGGTGATGAAAGGAAGTGGTTTGTAGTCACGTCGCAAAAAAAACGACACCGTAGTTTGACTTCTTTATATTAATTTTGACTGTGCCCTCTTCATTGAACTACTTTTTTGCCTCTGCCGTCGATTTTTGAAGATGAACACTGTATTGTCACGTAACACAGCTTTCAAAAGACATTCCAGAGTTGTTGGGAATCCCTCAACTTGGCATACTGGCTTTCCGATATACTCCCGAAACAGTAATATTTACACAACAGCTGCTTGATTATGCTTCTGGCCTGGCAACCAAATCAAGGAAGCTAATACCAAATTAACAACCGCTAACCCGGTGGGTAGCGGTGAAGAGAGTGAAAAAGAAACAGAGAAAAGAGAGAGAAGAGATAGTGTGGGAAGAAGAGAGAGAGTGGAGGAGATAGACAGAGAGATAGAGAGAGAGAGAGAGTGGAGAAGAAGCAGGGTGAGAAGAGAGAGGGGAGAGAGAGACATAGAACTGAGGGATAGAGTGGAGGATAGGAGTGGAAGGGTGGAGAAAAGAGAAGAGAGAGAGAGGGGGGTGGAGAAAGAAAGTGAGGGTAAAGAAAGAAAGAGGGGATTTCAAGAGAGAGAGAGGGTGGAGAAGAGAGAGAGGGGGGTTGGAGAAGGAGAGAGAGAGAGAGGGTGGGGAAGAGAGAGAAAAAGAGGAATGATAAAAGAGATAAGGTGCAGAAAGAGAGAGGGGAGGGATGGAGAAAAGAGAGAGAGGTGGAGAAGAGAGAGAAAAGAAAGGGTGGAAAAAAAGAGAAAGGGTGGAAAGAGAGAGAGGGGTGTAGAAGAAAGAAAGAGAAGAGTGGAGAAGAGAGAGTAAAGAGAGGTGGGAAGAGAGAGAGTGGGGTATGGAGAAGAGAGAGAAGAGGTGGAGAAGAGAGAGAGAGAGAAAAAGGATGGGAAGAGAGAGAGAGAGAGGGGTGGAGAAGGAGAGATGGAGGGGGAGATGGATAGGGGATGGAGGGGGGGGGGGGGTTGTTGAGAAAGGAGAGGAGAAAGAGAGAGATGAGGGAGAAGAGAGCGAGAGAAGGAAGATTGAGAAGGCAGAAGCGCTCTGAGCACATGTGTGTTGTCCGACCGCGTCGATCGGCGCGGACACGTCCTCCCCCCCCCCACGCTGCGCTCTCGCGGTAGGCCTCCAAGTCCCTCTCTTTAACAATTCTAACTCTATCCTCTCTCCTCTCGACTCGGCGCGTGCTTCTCTTCTCTAATTCTCCAACTATGATTAGCTTTTTATCTCTCAACTTCTGACATGCTTTCTCGTTGCGCGTTTAGTCCGCTCTCGCTCGTCCCCCTGCTCTAACTCTCTATTCGCCACACACTCTCTCTTTCTATGGCTACCCTTTCTCTCTCCAATTATTTTCTTCACATAGTTTTTTGATCTCGCTCGTCTTTTGTATCTCCTCTCTCTCTTCATCATTCTCCTCTCTCTTCAATCCTATCCCTCTTCTTGGCGAGCTTCTGACCCTAACCCCCACGCAATCATCTCTCCCTCTCTCTCTCTTTTTTTCTCTACTCACTCCCCGCTCCCCCCTTCCCCCTCCTCTCCTTCATTCTCCCACCTCCTCCTCTCGTTTTCTTTACTCACGTTCTCTTTTTAAATCCGCTCTCTCCTCCTCTTCTTCCGATCCCCCTCTCTCTCTTTTGCATTCTTCCCTTCTCTCTCTGTGTCTTTAACCCTTTCTTCTATTCTTTCTCTCTTTATTCTCCTCTCTCTCTTTTTCAGTTTTCTCCTCTCTCTCCCTCTTATGCTCCTTCAACTCTCTCCTTTTTCATTCTCCCCTCTCTCTCCCTCACGTGATTCTATCCCTCTCTCCTTTTATTCTCCCCCCTCTCGCTTTTTCTTTTTAATACTCTGCTCTCTCTCCCCTTTCATTTTCCTTCTTCCCCCCCCTCTCTCGTTCTTTAACCGTCAACTTCCCTATCCCCTCCCCTCATCTTCTTTTTCCTCTTCCCCCACTCCCCCTCCCTCCTCTAGTCTCCTTTCCCCACTCTCTCTTTTTTTTATCATTTTTTTCTCCCCTCTTTCTCTCCCTCACTTTTATTTTCTTTTCTTCTTCTGCCTCCGCTCTTTGTTTATTTTCGCCTCGTTACTTTCCGATCCTCTCTCTCATTTTTTTGATTAAGTTCCTCCCCCCCGCTCTCTCTCCAGCTTTAATCTCCCCCACTTAGCTCTCTTTTTTATTTGTTCTCTTTATTCTCCCTCCCCCTCCCTCTCTCTTCTTTAAATTCTTGCTCCCCGCGCTCTGTGCGTTACTCTGCTCTGCTCTCTACCTTCTATCCCTCCACTCTCTCTTTTCTTTACTCTTTCACTGATTCCTCTCCTTCTCTTTATTCTCCCCTCCTCGCTTCCCCTCTCTATTCTCCTCACTCTCTCTTTTTTTCATTCTTCCTCTCTCTCCCCTCAACTTTATTCATCCTCTCTCTATATTCATTCCCTTCTCTCTCTCTCATTTTTTTTGTATTATTGCTCCCCCACTCTCTCTCACTTTTAATCTCTCCTCGCTCTCTTCTTTGTTTAGTTCTCTCTCCTCGCTCTCTCATATTCCCTCGGCCTTCTCTTGTTCTTTTGTAACTCTTCTCTCTATACCTAAGCCTCTCCTCTCTCCGTTATTCTCCCCCCCCCCCTCTCTCTCTTTTTCATTCCCCTCTCTCCCCCTCACTTTATTCTCCCCTCTCTTTATTCTCCTCTCTCGCTTCTCCCATTTTTTTTTTTTATTAGCTTCCCCGCTCTCTCACCGTTAATCTCCTCTCGCTCTCTTTATCTCCTCTTTCGCTCTCTATATTCTCCGCTTGCTCTCTCCCTTTTCATGACTGCCCTCTCTCCTCTTTATTCCCCCTCTCTCTCTCTCTCGAAATCTCCGCCCCACTCATAATTTGTATTCTCCGCTCGCTTCATTCTCCTCGGCGCTCTCTCTTAATTCTCCCGCTCTCTCTATTCTACTCCCCCCTCTCTTTTATTCCCCCTCCTCTCTCTCTCTCTTTATTCTCCTCCCTCCTCCTTCAATTTTCTACTCTCTTTTTTACTCTCCCCTCTCTCTCTTCAGTCTCCTCTCTCTCCTTCTTTACTCTCCTCTCTCTTCTCTCTTTATTCTCCTCCGCTCTCCCTCTTTAATTTCTCCTCACTCTCCCTCTCTCTTACAATCCCCTCTTCTCTTTATTACTACCGCTCTCTCTTTTTCGCCATTCTCCTCTCTTTTCTCCTTCATTCATCGCTCCCCCTCACCCCCTCCCCCTGTTATTCCCCTCTGTAGTGTCCTTTATGAGTCTCCCCCTCTCTGCTATAGAGTGCTCCCAACTCGTCTTATCTATTTCCTCGTACTCTCGCTCGTCTCTACCTCCTCTTCGCTACCCTCGTCCCTATTCTCCTCTTGCTTCGCTTCCGGTCGAGATTTCTCCTCTTTTTCTCCGCTTTATACTCCCTCCTCTCTGCTCTTTTTTTCCATTCTCGCTCGCTCAGCACTCTCTCTGAATTTACTGTTTTTTTTTTTTTTTTTTTTTTTTTTTTTTTTTTTTTTTTGTTTTTGTTTTTTTTTATTTTTTTTTTTTTTTTTTTTTTTTTTTTATTTTTTGTTTTTTTATCTCCTCTGTTTCTGCTATTCCCCCCTTATTTTTTTCTTTATTTTTTTAACATCCTCGTTGTTTGCTCTCCTTTTTTTCTTCTTTCTCTCTCATTGATTTGTTTGGTATATTCCCCCCCTCTCGCTGCACCTTTAATCTCCTCCGTCTCAACTCTCCTCCTATTCTTCACCTCTCACTCTTTATTTTCTCTCTCTCCTCTCTCCTCTCCTCCTCTCGCTCTCTCTCTCTTCTCTCCCTTCTCCTCTTCTCTCTAATCCTTCCTCTTCTCTCTTCTTGATTCTCCTCTCTCTCTCTCGTCTCTCTCCTCTTGCTCTCTCTCGTCTCTCTATCTCTCTCTCCTTTCTTTTCCTCTCCTCTCCCTCTATTCTTTTACTCTCTCACTCCTCGTTCTTTGTCGTCTTTCTCTCTCTTTATAACTTCTTCGTTCTCTTTTTCCTCTCGTTCTATTTCTTATCTTTTCTCTCCCAAAAACCAGAACCTCCAATCCGTGACCCATTAACAACAAAAACCTCCAGTCAAACTCTTTAATAAGTGTGGTGGACCTCATTAAAAACACAACAACCATACCTCCCCACTCCCCCACATCCATATTTTCCGCCCCCCCCCCCATCCCCCCCCCCACCCCCCCCCCCCCTCCCCCAACCCTACCACATCTAACACCCATCCCCCCCACCCACCACCACCCCTTCCCCCACCCCCCCCGCCCCCACCCCAACCCCCACCAGAACCCACGTCCCAGCGCGTCCACCCCACCCCACGCTCCTAGTTTTGCCGGTAAATAAAAAAAAAAAAAAAAACAACCCATAAAACACCACGAATACGCCAATAAATCCATAAAAAATAAATCCTCTCGAAACTGCAAAGCCTTATCACCCAAACCCATAGCCCCAAAAAACTATTGTCTACCAGTTTTTGTCAAAGGAACCCTGATTGCCTTCGTACACCCAACTTACACACACAAAACTGTTACAAAACACAACCCATACAACCATCGATCCAAAGATAAACAGAGGTAGAAAAAACACTCACCGGTGCAAAGTAGTTGATCAGACAGGCACACTTCACCAAACCAAAAAGGAGGACTTCGACTATATACAGCTGATAATCTACTCTTTAAAATACATATTAGTACCTAAAAGCTGCAACAATCGAAGCCGTACCCGAGCAGCACAAACCCACAGAGTGAGTCGCTGTTATACGACTCGTACTATTAATCGACGGCGGACGATCGGGAAAAGCATTGCATTAATAAATGGGTCACCTCACCCCGTCCCCGGCGAGATAAAGCCGAAACGAAATATCTAAGGGTTGAGAATGAATCTCAAGTGTTTTAAATTTTATAATAATAAATATCCTTGTTTACTAACAACACCCCAACTGCGAGTTATTTCTTTCAATACCTAACCAAACATGAGGGATAGAACTACTATAAACCACAGTATAACAAACGAAATCAAACGCTAGAAGGTTGATTAAAATGGGATTTCCCACCCACTTTTTATGTTGGCCATCTACCCGCCATCACTTGCGTCACCATAATACTCAGACGAGGTATGGGCTTGGTGCGGGCAACAATAACTACCATAATAAATTTACCAAACCATAGATCCCAAACCAAACCCCACAACCCAAAACGACTCACCATGATAAAAAACCTCCATTAGTGCAAACAATAAACACCCTCTCCAACCATAAATTACAGTACACCACCAAGAATTCGTCTAAATTTTAGCATACCCAAATTACCTAACCTTAACCGCACATGACCTCATGAGGAAGTACAAAAATCAAGCACAACAAGAATATATGCCGCAGGACGTGGGTAGCCCCCCGTAAATTATCTAACCTGATGCCCCTAACTAAAACCTATCTACCAACGCTAAAATATACAAACTCATTAAACACTGTATTAGCCCACCTACCGAAAACACGGCCGTAAACGGGTTCTGACCCCGCTACCATCCCCACTTAAACACATCCACCAGAAAAAAATATAACAACATCAAAAAAACCAACCCAACCAACAACAAAAACAACACAAACACCCACAAACCACATAGTTTTGAGTATTCCATTTTTTTAAACCCACACAAACTTTTTTCACAGTCCAAACAAATGGACAGATTCACCAGAGCTACAGCAGCTTTATTTTACATGCAAGCCACACAATCATAACCCTACTGCAATTAAGGCTTGATACTTGTGTATATCAAATATCTTAACAAAACAGTTATTATCTTAAAAAAAACACATAGCAAACAGTTTTTCTCTCATTAACTGAAACAAGGGCATTTCATTCTCCCTTTTGGGTGCTTTAACCAAACTAGGTAGACCTACAGAGCAGATGCAAAACTTAATAACTCTTTATTTATAAAAAACTTAATTAAATATACTACTACACTTAAAAAAAAAAAAAAAATTAAAATCGAGTTTTAAAAAACAATTAGAACTCTAGATTAATATTTTTAAGCAATAATTTACAAAATTAGGCAATTAAACAATCATGATCATCATAAAACCATTTTTTTTCCCCCTTTCCCTTCTCCTTTTCCCTGTTTTCTCTAGCTGCTAGATGACCTCCCACCTCCAACCTTTTTCTTTTCTCCTTTTTTCTCTCTATTTCTTCTAAATACTACAAGTATTACTTTTTGTTCAAGGTTGAACACTTGTTCCCATAACAGTGATCCAGATCACCCATCGCTGCTTTCCCCTCCCCCTCCTTTTCTTCTTTCCTCACTACCCGCTACACCACACACACAATCTATCCTCCAACCCTCGGCTGCTTTCTCCTTCCTGCTGCTGCTGCGCTTGCTTTCTCCTCTTTCTTTTCTTGTCACAAGTCGCTCGCGCGCTCTGCTCTGCAGCTACAGCAAACCCCATTCTCCCCAACTTCCCCCTTTTCACCCCTTACCTTCTCATAACTACCCCCCTCCCTCTCTACTTTCCCTACCTTCTACTTATAAAAATTTGTTGATGGACTCCTGAGTTTTGCAATCAACAATTCACTGTCTCCCCTCGAGAAAACAAAACATATCAATATCATCAGCCAGTAGACAAAATAAAAACAAGTTCAGTAGAAAAAATCATTTGTAAAATCCTTGGCAACCCGCAGGTCTTCCTTTTTTCAATGGGTTGTACAGAGCTAATTTTCATTTATGAATATCGTGGAACAGAACAGGACAACATACATCTCATTAGTTTTACTACTCTCTACAATTTATAGATACAGAAGAGGAAACAGACAGACAGAACAGACAGACAAGAACAGACAGACCAGAGAAAGAGAAGGAGAGAGAGAGAGAGAGAGAGAGAGAGAGAGAGAGAGGAGAGAGAGAAGAGGAGAGAGAGAGAGAGAGAGAGAGAGGAGCGAGAATATGATATTTATTAATAAAGGGTTACCGATAAAGAAGCATTCGTTCATGATCACAAGAGAGACAGAGGCAGGAGAGACAGAGACACCAGAGACAGAAAGAGATATAATGATAGACATACGGTTGCATAAACATACATGCAAAAAACAAGACAGAAGAGAGAGGACTTAAAGCATTGCTGCACATCTAAAAACGCGCTGCGCGCCCAACACACACAACAACCCACACAGACACAAACACACACACCAACACACAACACACACACACACACACACACACACACAAGTACGTTACAACAAACAACCCCTTCGGATGAAACTATAAACCGAGGTCCCCGTTTGTCCTGGCTGAACGCAACTCCGCAGAACATCTTGCCACACGTTAAAAACCGACCCTCATTAGGAAGAAGTAGCCAAAGTGTGCTAGCGGGAACGGATGACACAATTTACAACCCTGTATACAACACAGTGAATGGTGTAAAAGAGCAACATGGATGCTTATACAATATCCTCCCGAAAATAACAGATTAAAATGAAAGGATAAATATAAAGAGTAAGCGCTGCGCGCTGCCAGCACATCGTTGCACACTATCACGCACACTAACACAGTGGCACACGCCGACGCAATCACGGACGCACAACAACACACACAACACCATACAATACAACACCACACACACAACCACATACCACACCTTTGCTTCAATCCTTTAAGCCATTTCTAATAAAAATATGGTCATCATACAATTCCTTAAAATACAATACCCAAGGGCGACAAACACTATTCCTGGCAGCAAGATGTTTCCCTGTGCGTTCTTGACTCGCTGATAAATGAAAAAAAAATCGCAACTGCTTTTATAGTCCGACCTACTAACCGAACATTTCATCTAGATGGTGTGTGTGTGTGGGCTGTGTGTGTTTTGTGTGTGTGTGTGTGTTAGTGTGTTTGTGTGAGTTGGGGTTCGGTGCAATTCCAATGCGTGCGTGCGCCGGCATATGATAGACATATGGTGTGTGTGTGTGTGTCTCTCTCTCTTCTCTCACTCTCTCATCACTCTCACTCCTCTGGAAGGTTGGCAGATGGTTAAGAAGTTCGCCTAGCCAAACAGTAAAACCGCGTGTGGTTAGGGATCGATTCCCCAGCCCTCGCCCTCTCTATCTCCCAGTTTGACAAAAAAATTCAAAAACTGAAAATCAAAGTCCATCTCCGTGATGAGACTAGAAACCCCCGAAGCCCCCGTGTGCTAACTGCACGCAGGACATATTGCGCACCACGTTAAATTTCCTGTCCACATAATCGAAAGAGTAGGGCCATTTTGTGCCGGTGGGCGAGAACGGATGACAAAATTTTAACAAAGCCGCATACACACGGGACTAATGAAAAAAAGCACATAAGAATAAGTGCTTATTCCACATTATATCCTCGATATAAAATAATAAACAAAAAATCTAATTAAAATAAAATCTCTCTCGTCTCTTCTCTCAATCTCTCTCTCTCCTCTCACCGCCTCTCTCCTTCCCCTCCCACCCCTTCCCCTTTCCTTCCTCTCCTTTCTCTCTGTCTGGGTGTCTGACTGTCTGCTCTCATCTCCTCTCTCTCTCGTCTCCCCTCCGTTCCTCCCTGATCCCCTCCCCCCTCAGTCGCTCTTCATTCTCTCACTCCCTCACTCACTCACTCATCCCTCCTCAACGTCCCCTCCTCCACCCTCCCCCATCTCCCACACACACCATCCTCTTCTCAGTCACACTCCCTCATTGCCCCTCCTCCTCTCATTCTCCTTCTCTCTCCTCTCTCTCTCGTCCCTCTCTCGCTCTCATCCCTCCTCCCCCCCCATCGACACTCCAAAGACAGGTTTTTTTTTTTTTTTTAAAGTTATATGCCCTCAAAAAAAAAAAAAAAAAAAAAAAAAAAAAGATGTATTTTACATTGTGGATGATTTTTGATATTTTCCTTTTGTTCTTTGAAACGGTTTCCCCAAAAGTCCAACCCAATCCCCTCGTCCCAACCGGTCCGTGGGAAACGAAAACCACAGGGGTCAATGCTGGGCTTTATCTTGTCTACTATAAAAAAAACGGGGCTCTGGTGCAGCTGTGACTGGCCTAAGCAAAGCCTAACAAGTGGATATAACAACGCTAAAAGAAAACCTGAAAAAATAGACACAAACGGACGGATACACCAACGGAAAAACGACCCTCGCAATGGAAACGAGACAAATCGAGATAGAAAAAACAGTGACTAAACAAATGGTGAACAATGGAACATCAGCGGCCTACAAAAAAAAAAACAGGAACCCCAGAAAATGTGGAATTCATGACCAAAAGAAAGAAAACATTACATCTCAACATCTCACTCACCTGTTACACAGCAACTCTAAAGCATTAGGTATCAAGTGAGAAGATTATTCTTCTTTGGCAAAAATTGTTTTGAATCACCTGTAACCTGTCATATCTGTTTCGGTCACTGATTGTACTATACATTCCTGGTTACACATATCAAACTAGTCCTTTGCTTAAACAGATTAAGAATACCTTGACGTCACCAACACCCTGTTTTAAGCCATACAAAGCTGAATCCTGCATCACATAAAATTTGTCTAATCATAGAATCCCAACAGTTCTTTCCTGATATTATCCCATGTCAAGCCAACATTTGATAAGCATTAAATGGTAAGTCAGTTAGAATTCCTTTGCAATAATTTGATCCAATTCTCTTAAGAGTAATTTATACATGAGTTGATGTATAGAGAATATCGACAGCTCACCATATATCATTTTATTGGAGTTTTCAATGTTACACGCCAAAAACTCCTTGCAACGGCCATCATTGTATACTTTCTCTATATTGTTCAATTAATGTAAACCCCCCATATCTCGATGAATATAGTAAGATTGGCTGGGCTGTATTTTAATGTCAAAGATTCTTGAAAAGAGAGAGAGAGAGAGAGAGAGAGAGATATAGAGAGAAGAGAGAGAGAGAGAGAGAGAGAGAAAGGGTGGAGAAGGGAGAGAGAGTGGAGACGAGAGAGAGAGAGAGAGAGAGAGGAGCGAGAGAGAGAGAGAGAAGAGAGAGAGAAAGAGAGAGTGCAGGAGAGAGAGAGGGTGGAGAAGAGAGAGAGAGAGGAAGAGAGAGAGAGAGAGAAGAGAGGAGAGAGAGAGAGAAGAGAGAGAAGCAGAGAAAGAGAGAGAGAGAAGAGAGAGAGAAGAGAGAGAGAGAGGAAGAGAGAGAGAGAGAGAGAGAGAGAGAGAGAGAGAGCAGAGAAACTCGAATTTTAGTGTCCTAAGACAACAGCCCCATACAATAGGGTGGACATAAGATGAAAGGAAAGGATGCAATGAGTACAAATCACGAGTAGAAAATTTTTAAGCAAACATTTCAAAGACGTTACATAACAAATTTCGAATTCTGCTATCGTACACATACGCAAACTCACATGTACTCTCCGCCACACATACAAAACATGCGCGCACACATTCACACATGTGCATGCCATGCATGCACACACACATACATACACACACACACACGCGTGCACACACACACACACATACACACACATTAGATACAGGTTATCAATCATAGAAAGAGAAAACAAACATATCAAATTCCGTTTACAATGATCAGGACACAAGCTAATAACATTAATGTTGAGAAGCGTTTAGCTGTTTCTTGAACATAAATATATACATCTACTAGAATTAAAGATGACATCCTCATTATTCCGCTGCTGAATATCTTTGCCAGCAGGAACATTATATGGAACGCTTTCAGCAACTCTGGGATGTATCTGACGGATATCTTTATAAACAGGACAGAGAAACATCACATGCACTTCATCTTCTAAACACGTTTTTAAACAAAATGGACACGTTCTTTTCTCATCAATAGACGCATATCAAATTTATGAAAATTTATTTCCGATACTCCAATTCCAAAACGCGCCAAAGCAACTCTATAGTAATTAAATAATCTATGTCAATGTACCTTCTCTCTCCAGACAGCACTTATCTTCACAATATAAACTACGGGTCACATTTGCTTTCAAAAGAAGAAAACAACTTTTGAACAGAAACACATCTTTTAATCTCTTTTTGAAATCGCAATGAATGGTTTTTCATTGCCTACACTGCAAAGGTCCAAGACATACGAAAAACCATTTAGGCACATCAGATTACGGATATATGTCGACCCAATTTGCACGACCCGAAAATAATGACGTTCCATCAGCAAAAGTTGTAAGCACATTTAGCATACTTGGAGTCGTGCTGCTTCCAAAGAAGCTTGAACCAATATCGTGAATGCAGCTTGCTGCCGAGTTTATGTACAGGGATGTCTTCCTAGTTCCCAATACACTACGTGTATTTGGCGCTCTTAATGAGATTTTCTGGAATCTCTTGCATCAAACAAGTGTAATTTTCTAAGGAGTCATATTTTTGTACCCTAAACTTCGATCCTAGAGTAACATAGTGGACTTGTGCATCAAACATTTTAAAGAAACTTTGGCAAGATACAACGCAATCTGGAAAGGCATTTAAAAAAATGTATGAGACTGCTTTCTTTGCCTGGCATATCCTGTCATTCACTGCTATAGTCCAGCGTCATCTTGGTGGACATGGTACTACCCATGTACTTGTATGAAATCACGACTTCTAATTTTTCATTCCATAAACCAGTTTTTCTCTTAATGCTAAAAACCCTCCTTTTCCTGAACACCAATTACTTTACTTTCTTCCCAGATTAACTTTCAAGCCTAGCCCCTCTCTGATGAGGAAAACAGCCGTTGAGTTGGATTCAGTAAGCCAATAACAGAGTATGACAATTAAGACAATATCGTCAGCAAACATAAAAATGAACAACTTTGTTCAGTTTGGTTTACAAGCGATATTGCATGCTTCCCGTAACTCAATATTCATGTGCCAGTTTCATTCATAAGAAAAGAAAAGAGTATTGTGAAGCAACACAACCTTGTTTTAGTCCTTGACACAATAAAAAAAATCTGAATATTCATTACCGTTTCTTACACACATCTTGACAGTATCATACATGCTTCTTAAAATGTTAAGCATCTTACCTTGTACCCCTGCTCTGAGTAAAACAGACCACAACACAGGACGTTGAATACTATCGTATGCTTTACAAAAATCTATATAAGCCACATACAGTTTTGCATTATTCAAAAACTGTTTCTGTATACAAGCATGCAGGGTGACCACCATTCATACAATCTTTTGTTAAGAATGGACTAAAAAACTTTGCATAATGAGCTAATCAAAGATATTCCCCTATAATTACCAGGGTCATCAGTTTTTCCCTTTTTGTGTAGTGGCACAATTATACACTTGGTCCCTTCAATGGGTAAACACCTGTGTCTACATACTAGTAAACTCCTAAGGAGTAATGGCATGAAGCACCCACCGATGCCTTTTAAGCATTCATATTGAGAATGCCATCAGGACAGCGGCCTTCCCATTACCTAGATGTTCTAACTGCTGTTTCAATCTCTTCTTCTGTTATGACCCAGTCCAGAAACTGGTCCCCCTCTCCTTCCCTGCTATAACATAGTCACCACTTGCCCTCTTGTTTTCCCCAGCGCCTGCATTCAGTAGCACATTAAAGTGTTCACATGCCATTCTCTGTAGTTATTATTTCACTCACAGAGAGCAGCCCTCTCGTTATTTTCCTGATTGATTTGACCAAAATTGTTTGGATCATTCAGTGAGTTCATGAGTGCCTCAACTGGATCTTTTTATAATCTTGTGCATAATGTTTAAGCGTATTTTATAGTCTTTTCTTCTTTCTGATAACATTGTTTGCCTCCTCTTTTTTGTTTTCTTATACTTCCTTAGTTGCCTTCTAGCAAGCCTTTTCTTTTCCACACATTCTTGGTCATACCATGGAGAAAATCTTTTGGACTTCCCAGCTCCCCCCCACCCCTGCATTTTTAATCATGCCTTGAGCTGCATGTTTCATGATGCTGTTAAATACTTCAAGTGACTCATCTATGTCTACTGTGGTGAGCTGCACAGCTTCTTGCACTTTATTTTGGAATTCTGCAGATATCATATATTCAACAAAACTCTCCTTCTGTCTTCATTCCAGATTATTTTACTTACTGATTCATCTTCTTTGTGACTGTCCTGTAGTTGGTTTAAGCCAAATTTATGGGCATGTGGGATGATTCTATCTTTCCTCCACACGTAAAGCAGTTATACTGTCAGCTAGATACAAGTAGATTTACAATAATCTACACACTATTGCCTTGAGGGCATAATGTCATAAACGTACTTGATTCATGGTACATTACATGAACGTCATGATTTTTAAATCAAAAGATACACAAAAATCAAGAAAGCAAAATCAAAACCATATAAGGAAAACATCAATTACACTCGTCCATGAAACATCATATCATCACAGTCTTCAGTTTGGTGTGAATTATCTAAGGTTCGCTGTGTGTTTTACCTGGTAATCAGCAGTCCTTGCATTCAAGTCCCCAACCAGAAGAACATCACAATCCTCTTTGACCCTCCATTTATATTCCCCACTATAATTTTCCATATCATTAAATAACAAGCAGGAACCACTTCTTGGTAGTAAGGGCTTCCACTAGGTGGGATGTAGGTAGGTATCAGCAAACGTCATAGATTCCACCATACAGGGATTTTGACATCTCAGTATTAACAAATGAAATCGTTTGAAGAGTCACTGTTATACATGTTGGTCAATGTTTTTTCTTAATCATACACAAATACCCCCTGAACAACCGACCCTGATTGGAATTTTTAATAGCAGAGACATGTACTTCACAATGATTGATAAGTGATTAAGACAAGTCAAGCAATGTACCAGATGTTTCCACCAGGCACACAACAACGAAGTCACTCACATATTTCAATAAAAACACTGTCACCCAGCTGACTCACAAGCCCCCCCAATGTTTTCAAACTAAAAAGGTAATATAAGCCCACAAATGTCTGTTTTGGTCACCTTAGAATTACTGTTACTATTTTCATAATTTTCTACTGTAACTTGTTGATAGAACCGTCATCAAACAACTTCATTATTGCTATCACCACCACTGCTAAAAAAAAAAAAAAAATCCATCTTCTGTCACTTCAATAACGCCACCATATAGTCACTATCATCATCCCCACCATCTTTCACCTTCATCATCCCCTTCCTTATTACCACAATCATCTCCATCCTCATCACAATTACCCCATTCCCACTGTTATCATAAGATGTTCTACTAAATACACAGTCACTGCTATCAACTTATCAGTTATTGATATCACACACTGATTTCTTGCACTGGTATGATTTTCATGTGTAGCCCAGATTTGATCTGCATCAGAAACTGGGCCGTCCGAACATCCTAACTCCAGCGTGTGGCTGGCAATGTCATCCCTCTGCCAAACCCCCGTGGGCTGCCCCGTGTATCGAGGCCCTTCACGTCCCTGCTGCTGTAGACCCACCACGCCCACGCTGTCTGGTTTTGCCTTGCTCTGGCTGCAGGTGCATGATCGTCCCGCCCTCAGTACTTCCGTTTCTGGTGGTAATCTGCATGTACTTTCTGTTGTGGCACCGCCACAATCGTTTGATTTTCTGCTGATGACCTGCTTCCGGTGATCCGGAACTGGCCTTGAGGTGCCTGCATACATGTTTTGTGTCTGGGCGCTGTACGATGGTGTGGTTTTATTGAAATCTGACCAAAATGGCCTTACCTACTCTGGTTGAAAATTAAATTTAAAAAAATTTTCATCTGATTTTTCAGTTCTTTCTAATGCGCCCCGTACCTTGCTTCACAGCCCCAAAAATTCTGCAGCTTTCCGGGGGAATCCCAAAAAAAGCGGTTTTTCGTGATTTTGACTTTCGAGTTTCCATTCTTTTTTCAAGCTGTTGATCTTTTCCAAAAAGGGAGCATTTCTTTTTTCATGTCACGCATACGGGGCATGGGTCTACATACATGTAATGAGAGAGAGGGGATGCGAGAGAGAGAGGGTTGAGGGGGGAAAGGAGAGAGGGAGGAGAAAAAGAGGGGGGAGAAGAAAAGGGGGAGAGAGGGGGAAAGGAAGAGAGAGAGAGGGGAGAGAGGGGGAAGAGAGCGAGAGAGAGAGAGAGAGAGAGAGGGGGGGGAGAGAGAGGGGGGGAGAAGAAAAACTTAAAACTTGAAAATGGTTTTGGTGGTTTCTCCGTAAGGCCATTACATGGGCACAGTGGGGGGGGGCAGTCAAAAAAGAAAAATTTAACCATGAAATTTCAAAAACTTTGAAATATCAGCATGGAGGCATCCCTAGGGAACAATTCTTTTTTTTTACTGTCCATCTTCACTCCACTATGAATATCAATGGACTGGGCGAGAAACGAGCAGTTTTGACAATTTTTTAAATGGGTTTCCCCCCAAACAAGTGTTGGTTTTGGCTAAAAATTTCTTTCGTCAGACTGACATGATCCATTTGTTTATTTTTGTTGTCATTAAAATCGTTCAAAGCATTTAAAGCAGTACTGTAAGTCAGTTCTGATTTTGCACCGTGTTTCGGACTCAATTTTGCTCCTTGGATGTTCGAATCTTTTTTACAAGCTACATCACGTCTACATCAGAATGATTGTCCCAAGGTTGCCATCCCCCCCCCCCTCTCCCATTTGGGAGCCCTCCCATTTTGCACATTTTTCCCTTTTTAAATGTCACAACTGCTTTTGGGTATTTGTTATGCTGTTTCCCATGTACAGAGGGTATTTTTTTTTTGTGTTTTACCTTGCTGTTGTACTGACGTGGCGCAGAGGAATGATGCACAAAAGGGAAAAGTCATACGAGGGGAAGGTGTTTCTGGTCAGCTCATAACAAGACTGGGTGGTGTTGGCTGAAGGCCTGAAGGAATGAAAACACTTGCCCTTTTTTTCTCATGGTCTGCTCTGTAAAACTTCAGCCCTCCTTCTGTCTCTGTGACCTGCGAGGGCACTTTTGTCGTGGTAACATGCTGTCTGCTGTCTCAGGGTGATGAAAGGAAGTGTTTGTAGTCAGTCGCCCCAAACGACCGTAGTTTGATGCCTTGCCGTCGATTTTGAAAGGATACACTGTATTGTCACGTAACACAGCATTCAAAAGACATTCTAGAGTTGTTGGGAATCCTTCAACTGGCATACTGACTCCGATATACACCAGAAACAGTAATATTTACAACAGCTGCTGAGTAATGCTTCTTGCTGGCAACCAAGCAAGGGAAGCTACCGGGTGTAGCGGTGTAGAGAGTGAAAAGAACAGAGAAAAAAGAGAGGGGAGATAGGGTGGAGAAGAGAGAGAGGGAGGAGAGAGAGGGGAGAGAGAGAGAGAGAGAGAGAGTGGAGAGAGAGGGGTGGAGAAGAGAGAGGGAGAGAGAGGACATAGACTGAGGGATAGAGTGGAGGAGAGAGAGTGGAGGGGTGGAGAAAAGAGAGAGAGGAGAGGGGGTGGAGAAGAGAAAGTGAGGGTTTAAAAAAGAGAAGAGGGGGATTTCAGAAGAGAGAGAGAGGGGTGGAGAAGAGAGAGAGGGGGGGTGGAGAAGGGAGAAGAGAGAAGAGGGTGGGGAAGAGAGAGAAGAGAGGATGGAAAAAAGAGATAAGGTGCAGAAGAGAGAGAGGGGGAGGATGGAGAAGAGGAGAGAGGGTGGAGAAGAGAGAGAAAGAAAGGGGGGAAAAAGAGAAAGGGTGGGAAGAGAGAGGGGGTGGGAAGAAAGAAAGAGAGAGAGTGGAGAAGAGGGGGAGTAAAGAGGAGGGGTGGGAAGAGAGAGAGGGGGATGGAGAAAAGAGAGAGGAGGTGGAGAAGAGAGAGAGAGAAAAAGGATGGAGAAGAGAGAGAGAGAGAGGGTTTGGGGAAGAGAGATGGAGGGGGGGGGTTGAGAAGAGAGAGAGAGAGAGGGGGGAGAGAGAGAGAGAGAGAGGAGAGTGGAGAAGAGAGAAGGGTGGAGAAGGCGAGAGAGAGGGATCGAGAAAAGAGAGGAGAGAGGGGGGGAGAAGACCAGAGAGGGTTAATGGAGAAGAGTGAGAGAGAGAGAGAGAGCGGAGAGAGAGAGTGGAGACGTGAGAGAGAGGCGGAGAAGAGCGGAGGAGAGAGAGTGGAGAAAGAAGAGAGAGGGAGTGGAGAAGAGAGAGAATTGGTGGAGATGGGAGAGAGGGGGGGTGGAGAAGAGAGAGGGAGGATGGAGAAGAGAGAGGATTGAGAAGAGAGAGAGAGGGGGGTCGAGAAAAAAGAGAAAAGGGTGGGGGAAAAAGAGAGAGGGAGGGTAGAGGAGAGTGAGAGAGAGAGGGTGGAGAAGAGAAGAGGGGATGGAAGAGAGAGGGGAGGGAAGGAGGAGAGTGAGGGGAAGGGTGGAGAAGGAAGAGAGGGGGAGGGAAGAGGGAGAAAGAGGGTGGAGAAAAAGAGAGAGGGGGATGGAGAAGAGAGAGAAGAGGGGGGAAAAGAGAGGTGGGGAAGAGAGAGAGGGGGGAGAGGAGAAGAGAAGGATGGAGAAAAGAGGGGGGTAGAGGTGTGAGAGAGAGAGGGGGGAGAACGAGAGAAAGAGAGTGGAGAAGATAGAGAGAGGGGGTGGGGAAGGAGAAAAGTAGGGTGGAGAGAGAGAGGGTGGGGAAGAAGAGAGAGATGGGGGGGTGGAGAACGAGAGGGATGGGTTTAGAGAGAGGAGAGGGTGGAGAGAAGAGAGAGGGGGAGAAAAGAGAGGGGAGGTAAGGGAGAGGAGAGAAAGTGGAGAAAGAGAGAGGGGGGGTTTGAGGATAGTGAGAGAGAGAGGGTGGAGAACAGAGAGGGAAAAAGAGTGGAGAAGATAGAGGGAGGGGGATGGAGAAAGAGAGAAAGATAGGGTGGAAAAAGAGAGAGGGTGGAGAAGGGGGAGAGAGAGATGGGGGGGTGGTGGAGAACAGGAGAGTAGGGTTGAGAAGAGGGGGAGAGAGGGGGAGAAGAGGAGAGAGGGTGGAGAAGAGAGAGGGGGAGGGTAAAAGGAGAGTGAGAGAGAGGGGGGGTGGAGAAGAGAGAGAGGGGGATGGAGAAGAGAGAGAAAAATAGGGTGGAGAAAGAGAGGGTGGAGAAGAGAGAGAGAGATGGGGGGGGGGGTGGTGGAGAACAGAGGGGAGATGGGTTGAGAAGAGGAGAGAGGGTGGAGGGAAAAAAGAGAGAGAGTGTGGAGAAAAGGGGAGAGAAGGGGATGGGAAGAGAGAGGGGAGGGTTTGGAAAAAGAGAGAGGAGAGGGTTGAGAGGAAATAGATGGGGGTGGGGAGAGAGAGGATGGAGAAGAGGGGAGAGAGAGGTTGGAGAAGAGATTAGAGAGTGGAGTAGAAAAAAGAGAGGGTGGGGAAAGAAGAGAAAAGAGAAAGGGGAGAAGAAGAGGAGGGATTGGGGAGAGAGAGGGGGTCGAGAAAAGAGAGAGGGATGGGAAGAAGGAGAGGAGGGAGAAAGAGAGAGAGGAGGGGGGAGAAGAGAGAGAAAGAGGGGGAGAAAATAGGAAAGAGAGGATGGAAAAGAAGAGGGTGGAGAAGAGAGAGAGGGGGGGAAAGGAGAAGAGAGAGAGAGGTGGAGAAGAAAGATAAAAAACGGTGGAAAAGGGGGAGGGGGGAGAAAAAAAGAGCGTGGAGATTAGGAGGTGGTGGGGAAAGGGGAGGAGAGGAGTAGAGAAGAGAAGTAAAGGGGAAAGGGGGAGAGGAGAGTGTGGGAAAAAGGGAGAGGGGTGTAGAAAGAGAAGAGGGGGATGGAGAAGAGAGAGAGAGAGGGGGGGGGGGGGGAGAAGAGAGAAAGGGGGGGAGGTGGAGAAGAGGGAAGAGAGGGGGGGTGGTGGTAAAGAGAGAGATAGGGGGAGAAGAGAGATAAGAGTGGAGGATAGAGAGAGAGGGTGGGGGAAAAAGAGAGAGAGAGAGAGAGAAAGAGGGGGAGGGGAGAAGAGAGAGGGAGAGAGAGAGTGAAGGATAGAGAGAGAGGGTAAAAAGAGAGAGAGAGGAGAGAGAGGGAGAGAGAGAGGAGAGAGAGAGAGAGAGAGGAGAGAGAAAGTGGAGGTGAGAGAGAAAAGGAGAGAGGGGTGTAGAGGAGAGAGAGAGACTTCAGACTTCAGACTTCAGTGGTTTATTCATGTAAGCCATAGCCCCATATGAAAGGGGGCAGAAAAAAAAGAAAATAATGTATATGCGTATACAACATACAAAACAGCACATAATACAACTGTACCAAAGACATGAGAGCCTAAGACGTAAGTTTTTCTCGTAACTGAAAAGCCTTATACAAAAACAGAGCCATATTGTGAACAGTTTTGTCATGGACTGATGCCGTCAGCAAACTTAACTGTTACAAACAAGGTCGTGCATAGATTTTCTGTGGAATAATCTTATACGCAAAGTAGTGAGAGCAGGACACTTCAAAACAAAATGGACTTCGTCTTCAGCTGATTCTTTACATAGTGGACATAGCACATCGGTAGCAGAGACTCGTCTATAGCGGAAGCATGTGCATTTATGTCCGATATGCCGAACGAATTTCTAGTGAGAAGGGAATCTCAAGTGTTTATCCATGTTTACTGAGTGGTATTTCTTTACTACATGTGTTGAACTAAAAAAACCCTGTATACATCGAATCTATCGCTAGAGTTGATATGGTTTTCCCACTTTTGCCATCTACAGTCAACCATTCTCTGACGATAAATACATTTTCTTGTCCTACCCCTTGATATATCCATGCATATCCAAGCCCCAGTTCAGATAAACATATTCGTATATTAGATACCCAATTTACTTTACCTCTTGAGTCTAAATCAAGCAACATGTTATATGCCTGTCGTGGTAGCCTATCGTTATTCATCCTTAATAATTTAAACCAGTACTGTATGCACCTAACGGCGGAGGTAAAGAAAATAGGGTATCTGTTTGTTTCTCCATATATCAAATTTGTTTGGTGTTTTCCTTTTTTATCCCTCAAAAATTTTCGTCCAACAAATGGAAGATTCACAAAGCTCAGCAGCTTTTACATGCAAGCCCACAATTCAGAACCATACTGCATTATAGGCTGTACTTGGTATCAAATATCTTAACAAAAAAGTTATTATTTAACACAAACAGTTTCTTCATTACTGAAACGGGCATCTTTGCTTTACTAGATAGGTCCCTACAAACAGATGCAAAACTTAATCGAGTTTAACAAAATTAGACCTAGATATTTTAAGCATTTACAATAGGCATTTAAAAACATCATCTTTTAAAACCATTTTTTCTAGCTGCTAGAGGACCCCCCTTTTTTTTTTTTCTACTTTTTTATTTTTGTTCAAGTTGATTTTCCCTGTTCCCAGTTCACTCGCTGCTTTTTTTAAAGTTTTTTGGGCTGATTTTTGAATCAAGGCACTGTCTCAGAAAAAAAAACAATTTTCATCAGCCAGGGGACAAAAAAAAAGTTCAGTGGGAATCTTTTGTAAATCGGCACCTGGTTTTTCCCTTTTTTCAAGGGGTTTTTGAAACTGCTAATTCATTATGAAAAAGCGTAAACCCGAAAGGATTTACAACTTCTCTTTTTTTTCCTACTCTGCAAAAATTTTAAAAGATACAGAGAGAAAACAGACAGACAGACAGACAGACAGACAGACGGGACAGAGATAGAGAGGGGAGAGAGAGAGAGAGAGGGGAGTGAGAAGAAAGAAGAGGAGAGGAGAGAGGAGGGGAGAGAGAAGGGGAGAGAAAAGAGAATATTTTATTAAAAAAGGGGTTACAAAAAGATAAATTCGTTCTTTCCGAGAGAGACAGGGAGAGAGACAGAGACAGCCAGAGAAAGAAAAGAGAGTTTAGATACTACGGTTAAAATAAACATACAAAAAACAGACAGACAAAGCATTGCTGACATCTAACGCGCGCCCCCCAACACACAAAAACAACACAAAAACAAACAAAACACACAAACACACCCCACACCCCAACACCAAAAAGGGTACACCCTTGGAGAAAAAAAAAACCGAGGTCCCGTGCCCTTAACGCACGCAGAACATCTTGCGCACTACTTTAAAAAACCCCCGTCCCTTTGTTAGGGAGTAGGCCTTTGGTGTAGCGGGAACGGATGACACAATTTAAAAAACGGTTTTCCACAAGGAATGGATGTAAAAGAGCACATGGATGCTTTTTCTATTATCCTCGAAAATAACGTTTAAAATTAAAAGGATAAATTTAAAAAGTAGCGCGCGCGCACGCCCCACCAAAAAACAAAAACCACACCCCTTTAAACCCCCCACAACCACAAAACCACACAAAAAACAAAACCCCCACACAAAAAATACACACCCCTTTGCTTAAACCCTTTAGCCATTTCTATTAATTAGGGTTTCACATTTTGTTTTAAATACTTTCCAAAGGGGCGACAAACACGTTTTCCTGGCGCATGTTTTGTTTCCCTTGCTTTTCTTGCCCCTTCGCTGAAAATGAAAAAAAATCGAAACTGCTTTTTTGTAGCCCTTCTCCCGGGTACTTTTCATCTGAGTGGGGTGTTTTTGTGTGGTGTGTGTGTGTTTGTGTGTGTGTGTGTGGGTTTTTGTGTTGTGCGCGGAATGAATGCGTGTTTGGGGCGCTTTATTTTTAAAGTTTTATGGGTTGTGGGTGGGTGTCTCTCTACTCCCCTTTTCTCAACCCTTCCCCTTCTTCTCCCCTCTCGGGGGAAGGGGCAGGAGGGTTTTAAGATGTTGCCTGCCCGAAAACCGTGGGGGTTGGGGGTTTCCCCGTTTCCCCCACCCCCCGGCCCTCCTTTCCCATTTTGAAAAAAAAATAAAACTAAAAATTCAAAGTCCTTCTTTTGAGACTAAAAACCCGGGCCCCGTGGGCAAACGCAGCAGGCTTTTGGGGCACACTTTAATTTCCTGCCACTTTCGAAAGTGTAGGCCATTGTGTGCCGGTGGGAACGGATGGCCCAAAATTTAAAAAAGCCCCCTCAAAGGGGGGACAAGATTGAAAAAAAGGCAAAATAATGCTTTTTCCATTACCTCGTTTATAAAAAAAAAAACAAAAAATAATTAAAAAAAAAATCTCTCTCTCTCTCTCTCTCTCTCCCCTCTCCCCTCTTTTTCTGTTGTCTTTTCCGTCTTCCTCTCTCTTCTCTTTCTCTTTTTCTCCTCTCTCTTTTCCCTCCCCTTTCTCTCTCTTCTCTCTCTTCTCTTTTCCCCCTCCTCTCTCAGTCGGGTTTTTTAAAGTTTTATGCTAAAAAAAAAAAATTTGTATTTTACATTGTGGATGATTTGTTTTTTTCCTTCTTGTTTTTTGGGTGGGGGTTTCCCAAAGCCCCAACCCCTGCCCCACGTCGGGGGAAACGGAAACAGGTCAAGCTGGCTAACGGGGGGTCGGTTTAAGCTGTGGGCTGGGGCCCAGCAAGCCCAAAAGGGGATTTATCAAACCCCCTAAGGAAAAATGAAAAAAGGGCCAAACGGAGGATACCAAAAGGGGAAAACCCACCTCCCCAATTGGGAAAGGAAAATTTGAGATCAAAAAGTGACTACTTTGGGAAAATTGGGAAAATCTGCCCCGGGTAACAAACAAGGAACCAGAAATTGGGGAATTCATGAACCCAAAAAAGATCTCCCCATGGGCATTTCAGCACTAGGGAAAAAAGAAAGGATCGAAAGAAATCCTTCAAACTTTTTTTCTCATCTTGGGGGTGGAGTCAGGGAAAAACCCTGGCACGCATTGGGGTGGGAAATTTTCCCACACCCGACTAGCAAGAACCCCTTTTAGTACAAACGAAAACGAAAGTTTATTTTAAAAAAGGTTTTAAGAAAGCCAACCAAAAACCCTCCACAAAATCCCAAACATATGCACCGTGTAACGATTCGTACTCGAAAAGGAAAAGACCCCAATTTTTTCAAAAGGGTCTCCGACCTCATCAAAGCACCCCTGACAAAGAGGAAACCCGGGATGTCATGGGTGTTTCAATGGCAGAGTTTGGGGAGAGAAGAAACCCCTGGAAAAACATCTTTTACCCCCCAGTGCCACAGGCACCTTTTCAATTACAACGGGAAACGTGCTGGAACTATGTGCGAGCATGATCTTGGGTCATCACCAACACCTTTTTCCAACCCAGCCCCCCAAATTTAACCCCGGTAAAAATGGCGACTTTAACATCTCGTCTCAAATTCCCACTTTATACTTGCAAGATCTAGAACCTTACGCCTTTAAAGACTCAAAAACCATCCCCCAAAGCCAACCTTGACACTGACCCAGGCCTTTCATTCCCAGCCTCCATTTCTCAGAAGAAGAAAAAAACAACTGCTAGGGGGGGAAACCGCCTGAAAGATCAACCCCCTCAAACTGGAAGAAAAGAATGCAAGAAAAAGATTCACATGCTATAAAGGGGAAAATTGCCCCCTTTTTTAAAACCCCTTCAAATGGAGCAAGTCTGGGATTTCCTTCAAACCAGCCCCTTTTTTAAACCTTTTGGGGAATTTTTCGGGGGCAAAGAAATTTCGAGGTAAAAACAGGGAAAACTACCCGCTTGGTGGGGAACCAAGGGGGTTAAAGGGGCCCCCTCAAAAAAAAAACCAAACTATATATAGGGTTGGGCCAAGACCAAGACAGAAGAGGACTACGAAAATAAAAAGAATCCAAGAAGAAAAAAGAAAACTTTTTGTGAAAGCCCCCCCAAAAAAAAATCTTGGGGATTATGGAGAAAAAGTTTAAATGAAATTTTCAAGAACTCCCCCCAAAAGAATTTTTTCCCAAAAAGGGGGAAGACGATGAGAAATTAAAAGATTTTGGGCCCTTTAATTTCCCAAAAACAGTAATGAATGATGCCCAAAAGGGTTAGGGCCCCGCACCAAAAAAGAGGAAATTCTTTAAACGATGGAAAATTACTTTAAAGATCTTTTAAAACCCCCCTGGAGTACAAGCTTCCAGCTCTCAGTTCTCCCCCGCTATAAAAACCAGTTAGAGCCCCAAATCCCTTTAACTGAAACAAAAAAAGCAATTAAAACCAAGGGCCCAAAAAAGGCCCCAAAACGGGAGGTTTAACCCGGGATAAAACTGAAACCATCCTTGCATGCGGAGAAAAGGGAGTTAAGTGGTCACCATCATTTTTCCCGAAAGCATGGGGAAAGGGGGAAAGTTTTCCAATGCTGGGAAAATTTAAAAAGTGGGGCCAATTTTGGGAAAAGGGGCAGCAAAAAGAGACTGCAGCACCTTTCAGGCATTTCCTTTGAGCCATGTAGGGGGAAAAAGTATTCAAAGATTCTGGAACAGCGCACAAGAGCCAAAACAAACAATAACGGGGAAAAGCCCAGTTTGGCTTTCCCGGGAAAAGGGAAAAGGGTCACAGATGCCATTTTTTCGCACTCCGGGCAGGTTTTGTGAAAGAGCCCTCGAATACAACCAAAACCTGCATACAGTATTCGTTGACCAAGAAAAAGCTTTGGAAACCCGGGCAAAAAAGACAAGCTTGGAAGATCCGGAGCAGTACGACGTGAAGGGGGGTTTCTTATAACATCAGAGCAATCTTTGCCAACAGTTTTGGCGCAGTCCAAAAGCCCGGGGAACTCCGACTGGTTCCCGATAAACATCCCGGGTCCCGGCAAGGGGTTTCGTACTCCTCCCCCCTTCCCCTTCGTGATCTACATGGACCCGATCACAAAGGAAGCCCCCCCAGTTCCCTTTAGGGCCCCGAACCCAAAATATTATTTGGCGACCCTTCCCTGAGGAAACAGGACAAAGCACTTTCAAAACACACAGACCAACTCAACCCCCAAGCTGCGAGGGGGGTATGACTTAAGGGGGATTTCACCAAAAAAAAGTTATTTTCGTCACAGAAATCCAGGAAAAAACTGGGCATCAAAAATTTAAAGGCACCCCCTGAAACAGACCCCAAAAAATTTTTAAATACCTTTGGCACCCCTTCACTGAAGATGGGAAAAATTTTACAGGAATAGAAAAAAAGATGCCAGAAAGCAACGCATTTAGTTAAAAAACTTTGCCCCCCTTCTAAAAAAATTCCCGCATCCCCAAAGAGCACCAAAGGAAAAATCTAAACGCCATCTTGGGTTTCCAAAACTCACATTCCATGTCAGACCTGGGCCCTAACAAAAGCCTTAGAGAGAAAATTGGTCACATGTGAAATGCGCTGCCTGAGAAAAGCTGTCAACAAAACCAGACGCGACAAGATCAAGAATGAGGTGATCAAGACATGGTCGGACTAACACCAATTCTCCACCATATCGAACAACAAAGGATCAGGTGGTTTGGTCACCTAACCAACCAGCCATACGGGCATACACCACCAAAATAAATAATACAATGGCTGGAAAGCCAGAGGTAGACCAAGGAGACGATGGAGCGACTCTGTGGCTGACACCCTGCGAGCCCATGACCTGTCACTCCATCAAGCCTCCAGCCTAGCTGCAGACAGACGTCTGTGTCTCCCCGCGACGCCGAAGGGCACCAGCGGAAGATGAAAGAAGAAAGAAGAAGAAGAAGTTCTTTGAACAAAACTGTGTTCTTTGTTGGTTGGTTGAGAGGGGTTTTGTTGGGGTTTTGTGATCTTTTGCTCAAAAGGCTGGTTGTTAAAAAAGCAGGTTTGCTTATGTCATAACTCTCTGTAAATAAATTCATTCAATTCAATTCAATTCAATTCAATTCTCTGTCTCTCTCTCTCAATGTAAAAAAGCACATGGGTTCTTATTCATTATCCTCGAAATAAAAGAATTAGTCATTGTCCTTGTGATTGTCTGTCTCCCTCCCCCTCTCTGTCTCTGTCTCTCTCTGCCTCTATCCTGTCTCTCTCTCTCCTCTCTCTCTCGCTCTCTCTCTCTCTTCTCTGCATTGTATGGACACACACACACATGCGTTTATACGTGTGTGTGTGTGTGTGTGGTGTGTGTGTGTGTGTGTGTGGTGTGTGTGTGTGTGTGTGTGTGTGTGCTTACATAACATGCGATTTACCATATCTGTGTGCCAACGGACCAGTTTACATGCCTGTGAGTGCAGAGGTGGATATCTCTGACGTTCAAAATTAATCCAATAGATAGATAGATAGATAGATAGATAGATAGATAGATAAATAGATAGATAGATAGATACACGGATAGATAGATAGATAGATAAATAGATAGATAGATAGATAGATAGATACACGGATAGATAGATAGATAGATAAATAGATAGATAGATAGATAGATAGATAGATAGATAGATAGATAGACGGATAGATAGATAGATAGATAGATAGATAGATAGATAGATAGAGAGATAAATAGATAGATAGATAAATAGATAGATAGATACACGGATAGATAGATAGATAGATAGATAGATAGATAAATAGATAGATAGATAGATAGACGGATAGATAGATAGATAGATAGATAGATAGATAGATGGATGGATGGATGGATGGATGGATGGAAAGATGGGTAGATGGATAGATAGATAGATAGATAGATAAGTAGGTAGGTAGACAGATAGTATTGTTTTGTGTTGTGTTGTTTTATTCGATTGTACTGTATTGTATTGTACTGTATTGTATTATATTTTCTTGTATTTCATTGCATTGTACTGTATTAAAGTATATTGTATTGCATTGCAATGTATAGTACACCACTGTAAGTCACGGCAGAATTATCTGCGTGAAATTCGGGCTGCTCTCCTCGGGGAGAGTACGTCGCCACAAGAGCAGCGCCACCCTTTTTTTTCTTGGTCTTTATCTGTCTGTATATGTATTTGCTTTCCTATCAGAGTGGCTTTTTTTTTCTTTTTACAGAATTTTGCCAGGGACAACTCTCTTGTTGTAGTGTAGTGTAGTGCAGTGCAGTGTGGTGTAGTGTAGTGCAGTGTAGTGTAGTGCAGTGTGGTGTAGTGTAGTGTAGTGTAGTGTAGTGTGGCGTAGTCGGTGGATCGGTGGTCTAGAGGTAACGCGCCTGTCTAGAAAGCAAAAAGTCCGGGTCGGAAAGTGTGCGGTGGTTCGTATCCCGTCTGGGCCCTAAACTTTTCCCCCATCCATTAGACCATGAGTGGTGGTCTGGGCGCTAGTCTTTCGGATGAGACGATAAACCGAGGTCCCGTGTGTTACAGAAAATTATGCTAGCGCACGAAAAAGAACCCACGGCAACAAGAGAGTTGTCCCTGGCAAAATTCTTAGAGACAGAAAATGAAAGAAACATCATGGGTGGCACTGCTCTTGTAGCGACGCACTCTCTCCCCGGGGAGAACAGCTCAAATTGCAGGCAGAGAGAACTGCCGTGACTGAAAGTTTCATACAGATGCCCACACGAATCTGACATGTCTTGCTGACCTTGAAAGCAGAACTGTGAACACAGCCAGAGCAACAGTGACCACAGAGGGAGGGCAGTGCACAGAGAGGTGCCACAGTGACACAGACACACCTACACTTCTACTGCCACTTGGACATCACACCTGTTCTGTGTCCACACACATTGTCAGGCGTGGTCAGTACAGCCTAAAACTTCACTGCCTCTGAAGGTGACCAGACACATGTACACAGTCAGAACAAACACCATGGCTGACAGATACACAGCTAGGTTTGATGCACAGAAGACAGATTAGCGAAGCAGAAGCCATCATGGAATAACAACATGAGAATTATACTTGATTATAGACGCCTCCTCTCACCTTTCACACAGGTCTTTGCTTGCTGTGCAATACACTGAGGTAAGCCTGTCTGTGTGTGGATCGGTGTCACTGTGTTCAGTGGTGCATGCTTGGTGACTGCAGTAATGGTACACAGCCACTCCTCACAATAGCATGTGAATAGGGCCTCTGCCACCCCATCCCACACACGCCACCTCTCCCTCCCTGTCAGCCCCAAGTATAGCCATGAGATCAGCTTTCTTTTCAACTGACAGCAATGCAGTGTCGTGTCTGCCTCTCTGCTCAGGAAGACAGGGTCTACTCATCAGGTGGCCACTAGAGTCACTGCTGTCTCTCTGTCAACACAGCAACCACAACAGTAAGCTGGGTCTAGTCATGGGGCGGTTTTCCCATGTCCTTTATATTTTGATGGACATAATACAATTCACTGTTCACTGGTCCCGTAACCCGCCAGGATCGTAGGGGCGCTGCATGGTGGACGAACGGTGGACCAGCTGGCTCCACTTAACGCGGTCGTGGGCAAGTGCCTGGGTGACACTGAAGTCCTCCCCTGTCCAATCACGGATGTCATCGGCCCACTTTCTCCTCTGTCTGCCCCGTCTTCTCTTCCCCTGGACTGTTCCTTGCAGGATGGTCTTTGCAAGTCCTTCTGAGCGTGTTACGTGCCCATACCATCTGAGTTTCCTCTTTTTCGCCGTGGTCAGTAGGTCTTCATAGTCCCGCGCACTTGTTGAGTGATCATTCTGCGGACTTCATTGTTGGTGACATGGTCCTTGTATGAGATGCCAAGGAGCCTTCTGAGGCATCTCATTTCTACTGCTTGGATCCTCCTTTGTAGGTCTGCGTTCAGTGTCCATGCCTCACATGCGTAAAGCATGATTGAGGTGACTAGCGCGTTTAGTAACTTTACCTTGGTTCCGAGAGGGATGTTTCTGTCTCTCCATATGGTCTTCAGTCTTGCTATTGCTGCTGCTGTTTGTGCCGCTCTTGCTAGAATTTCGGTCTTCGATCCCTCCTCACTTATGATGGCTCCAAGGTACTTGAAATTGTCAACTGTTTCCAGTTCTTTTCCGCTGAGAGTGATCTTGGTGGTGATTGGCTGGGCACTGTTTGACATGAGCTTGGTTTTCTCGGCGCTGATTTCCATGCCGTATCGTAAGGATATTTCGTCCAGTTGCTTCACTAGGTTGGCCAGTTCCTCTTCATTTCCTGCAAGACCGTCAATGTCATCGGCAAACCTGAGGTTGGTGATTGTTCGCCCTCCAATGCTGACTGTGCCTGTGTGGTCTTCCAAGGCGTCAGTCATGATGCGTTCGATGAAAATGTTAAACAGTGTCGGCGACAGCAGACATCCCTGTCGGACCCCAACTGAGGTACGGAACCATTCCCCTACCGTGCCCTGTACGAGTACTTCAGATAGACAGAGAAACAGACACACACACATACATACACACATACACACACGCACGCACGCAGGCACACATGCCTATGGGAGAGAGAGTTACATCTCTACTCAAAAAGCACGACCTCGACCCTAACATACTGAAAAATTACAGGCCTGTTTCTAACCTATCTTTCATCTCCAAAGTCCTTGAAAAAGTAGTTCTGAAACAACTCAACAGCTATGTTCATTCAAATAGTCTCCTTCCCGCATTTCAGTTTGCCTATCGCGTCAACACAGCACTGAAACCACCCTAGTCCATACGCTAAACACGCTTCGAAACGCTTCTCACTCTTCCCGACTTATCTGCAGCATTTGACACTATAGATCACTCTATCCTTCTCTCCCGTTTCCAAAATACGTTTGGTATCAAAGGTGCAGCCCTTACCTGGTTTAGTTCATACCTCACTGACCGATTCCAGATAGTCACAGTAAACAAAATTCAATAATTTCCTGCAAAACTGTAATGTGGAAACCCACAGGGATCAGTTATGGGCCGTGTTCTGTTCACTCTCTACACTGTTCTACTCTCATATATAGTAAAGCGTCACCAGATCAACCATCATTTCTACTCTGATGACTCTCAGATTCAAAGCAGTGACACTCCTGAAAATCTGCCTTCTCTCTTGACAAATATGTCACTCTGCCTTCAAGACATTCAAAACTGGATGATACAAAATAAGTTACAGCTAAATGCAGATAAAACCGATGTCATGATTGTAGGGACCAAACACAAACTCTCTTCCATCACATCAGATTCAATAGCATTTTGGCAATACGTCAGTTCGGCTATCCACTGCAGTTAAGTATCTAGGTGTTGTTATTGACAACAAACTCTCTATGCAAAAATTCATCACCCAGACCTGCCAGTCCTACTACTATCAATTACGGCGTATAAGTGCAATCCGAAAGTAACTGTCCACTGATACAACATTCAAACTTGTCACATCTCTTATTCTTTCACGTCTGGACTATTGTAATTCTCTTTTGTCTGGTCTGCCAGCATCATCTATCCACTCCCTTCAACGAATACACAACTCTGCAGCTCGATTAGTCCTCAAAAAGAAAAAAATCTGAACATATTACTCCTCTCCTGCTATCTCTCCACTTATTGCCTGTGCCACAGAGAGTAAATTACAAGATTAGTACCCTCTGTTACAAATGTCTCCACAAAACAGCACCCTCCTATCTCTGTGAATGTCTTCACCTGTACAATCCTCGTTCCCTCCACTCTGCTGCGATACCATGGGCTTACGAATATCTAACAACCAATCCACT
>CM054162.1:41942811-41955664 GCA_028751875.1 Rapana venosa
GACTTATCTGCAGCCTTTGATACCATAGATCACTCAATTCTTCTTTCTCGCCTCCAAAATACGTTTGGTATTAACGGCACAGCCCTCACCTGGTTTACTTCATATCTCACAGACAGGTTCCAGAAAGTCATTGTAAACAAAATTCAATCAAAACCTGTCAAAATGGAATGTGGAGTCCCGCAGTGTTCAGTCCTGGGCCCTGTTCTCTTTACTCTCTACACTGCTCCACTCTCACATATAATAAACAGCCACCATATTGATCATCATTTCTATGCCGATGATACTCAGCTTCAGTGCAGCGATTCTGTTGAAAACTTGCCTTCCCTCCTGACAAATATGTCTTACTGCCTTCAAGACATTCAAAACTGGATGACTCAGAACAAGTTACAACTTAATGCCGATAAAACCGAAGCCATGATCATAGGGACCCAACATAAACTTTCCTCTATCGCACAAAAACACCAATAGAATTCGGCAATACGTCAGTTCCTTTGTCCAACTCTGTGAAGTATTTAGGAGTAGTTCTTGACAATACACTCTCTATGAAAAAATTAATTACCCAGACCTGCCAGTCTTGCTACTATCAATTACGGCGCGTAAGCGCGATTCGCAAGTATCTGTTCACTGATGCAACTTCCAAGCTTGTCACATCCCTCATTCTTTCACGTTTAGACTACTGTAATTCTCTTTTGGCTGGCCTACCAGCATCATCTATCCACTCTCTTCAACGCATACAAAACTTTGCAGCTCGACTGGTGCTAAGAAAGAAAAAATCTGAACACATCACTCCTCTTCTGGATCTCATCACTGGCTGCCTGTCTCATAAAGACTGGAGTTATAAATCAATACCCTCTGTTTCAAATGTCTCTACAAATCTGCACCTCTTATCTCTGTAACTGTCTTCATCTGTTACACTCCATCCCGTTCCCTTCGTTCAGCCGCAGATACTTTGTGCTTTCGAACACCCAGATTCAAACAAACCACTGTTGGCCGTCGCTCCTTCTCTGTTTCTGGTCCATCCACCTGGAATGACCTCCCTCTTTCACTTCGTCAAAAGCCTTCACTTGATACCTTCAAATCCAGCCTCAAAACACACTTATTTCCTACCTGAGACTTTCCCCCACATATCTGTCCTAATTTTCAACAGCATCTTTCACCTTCTAAGTGTTGTTCCGAGTGTGTGTGTGTGTGTGTGTGTGTGTGTGTGTGTGTGTGTGTTGTGTGGTTGTATTGTTGTGTGTGCGTGCATGCGTGCATTACGTGCGCGCCCATGGTTTTTGAAATCTGTTGTTCATTATTTTTTAAGGAGGGTTGCATGGCTGTAAATGATTGAGTGCAACCGTTTTCGATTTGTTGGGTTTTTTTTACAAGATTTAGCGCTTATGAATTCCATTTTATTATTATTTTATTATTGTTGTTATTTTGTTATATTTTTTATTATTGTTATTATTATTTTTATATATGGATTTTCCTGAAATATACACACACACTCTGTCAATCTGTCTGTCTGTCTTTCTGTCTGTCTCTCTGTCTGTCTGTCTGTCTGTCTGTATCTCTCTCTCAACTTTTATCGTTTTGCTTATAGTTATAGTGTATCCTGATAAAGGATTCATACTTCATATTTTCAATACTTTTTTGTGCTTGTCAGCTGTACTTAAGTTTTAATGAATGCTCTATTTCAATATCTTATTGTTATATATAACAGCTATGTGGACCATTTGTAGATGTTTATTTTTATGACTTATTAAGTTTGGTTGTTGCTATTTTTCTTGGTTTTGTTGTTGTTCTTCTTCTTTTGTTGTTTGTTTTTCTCTTTTTTTCTTCTTTTGTTGTTTGTTTTTTTTTGTCTGTTTTTTGTTAATTTTGGTTGGGGGATTTGGGTGAGTTTTTTTTAAAGGGGTTTTCTTTTATTTGTTTTGGAGGCACCGTGGTCAAGGGTTTAGGCGGGTCACTCGTGATCAGAGGTCGCGGGTTCGATTCCCCGCTCGGTCTGGTGTTGTGGGCCTTTGGGAAGACACTTTAATCCTATTGTCCTCACTCCAACCGGTAAAGTGGGTACCAGCTTGCTGGGGAAGTATCTTGGGGACAGATTTCGTTCCTGTCACGGGGTGGTGAAAAACCTCGTTCGCTTAACGCTACAGAACCGGGGTAGCTCCGGCTCTATGGGCCTTCTGGCTCAAGAACCCCCTACTTTTTTTTTATTTTTTTTGTTTGTTTGTTTTTTTTTGTTGTTGTTGTTTTTGGGGGTGGGTTTTTTTTAAAAAAGGGTTATTTTCTTTGCTTCTACTGTGGAGAGTATAAGTATTGGGTTTTATTAAGAGTACCCCTCGGGTGGGGATGGATGTAAAAAAGCACAGAGTGCTTATTCAATAACCCGAAATAAAAGAATTTTTCATTGTCATTTTCTTCTCTCTCTCCTCCTCTTCTCTTCTCTTCTCTCTCTCTCTCTCTCTCTCTCTTCTCTCTCTCTCTCTCTTGTCTATCTTTGTCTGTCTTCTCTCTCTGTCTCCTCCCTCTACTCTTTTCTTTCCACCAACCCCCCCCCAACGAAAATTTAAATACGGGTTTCCGGGGGGGAGGGGAGTTTTGGATACAAAATAAAAAAACTTCTTTTTTTCAATTTCCTAAAGGTTGAATAGTTAGGTGTTTTTTTTTTAGAGTGTTGTTATTTTTATCGTTGTTGGGTTTTTCGTTCGTTTTCGTGGTTTATTTCTTCCCTTATTTGCGATTGTTTTTGTTTGTTTGGTGTTGTTTGTATTTCTTTAAAAGTATACAGCGTTTTTTTTTTATTTTGTGTTAATATTTTTTTCATTATGCGAAAGTTTGTATGAGTGTGTAGTGTGTGTGTTTGTGTGTGTTGTGTGTGTGTGTGTGTGTGTGTGTGTTTTGCAGGTGTTTGCGCACGCCCGTGCGTGTGTGCTAGCCTGCGCGCGAGTTCAATTTTGTCTTATGTTTACATCTACAAATATAGATATTTATCGGATATTTTACGTTGCATTAATTATGTGCTTTTATATTTTGCAGAGAGTTCATTTGCATACACGTGTCTGTGTAATATAGTATCAACGTCAGTGTGTGACTGTGGGTAGATAGTTATTTCGTTTCTGCTTACTGAAAAAAAAATCAAGTTATTTATAAAGCGGTTTTATAGGTATGGTATAGTATAGTAGAGTACACACACACACACACAAATCTTATCGATAGATAGATAGATAGATAGATAGATAGATATAGATAGATAGATAGATAGATAGACAGATAGATAGATAGATAGATAGATGATAGATAGATAGATAGATAGATAGATAGATAGATAGATAGATAGACAGAGAGAGAGAGAGAGACAGAGAGACAGAGAGAGAAAGACAGAGAGACAGGGACAGAGAGGGGTGATTGTCCGGGATGCATTTAATTCACAGCCACATAACATGCATTTTCGAAAAAAAATGTTAAGTATTTTGTGCATGTATGATTATTTCTGATAGGCACTTGAATACATCTGAACCTGTGGGAGTTGTTTGGGTAAGACCGATCAAGTCATTACCATGTAAGGAATGTGAGAGGGGAGAGAGGGGGCGCGGTAGAGAGGGCAGAAAGAGAGAGAGAGAGAGGGAGAGAGAGAAGAGAGAGGAAAAGGTCATATGTGGTGTGCATCCGAGATCTTGTGCACATACTCTGAGAGAGAGAGAGAGATAGAGACAGAGACAGACAGACAGATTTCTATGTGATGTGTAGCCGAGATCTTGTGCACATAGAGAGTGAACTCGAACTCGAACTCGAACTCGAACTTTAGAACTCGAACTTTTTATTGAGAGTAAATGGATAAGCTCAGGGCTTTTTTACACCATGCTCTCAAAAAAAACAAACAAACAAAAAAAAACAACAAAAAAAACCAAAACCAAACACACCAACAACAATCAAAAACCACCAAAAAACAAAACAAAAACCCAACAACACCCCCCCCCCCCCCCCCCCCCCCGCCCCCAATCCCCAAACAAACCCGCAAACAATCATTATCAACAGTTTTAAAGACACCAAAATGAAATTCAAAATTGATTATTATAATCAAACACTATAAATGAAAAACTAGTACAATGACGATGAATGTCATACAAGGGAGACAATGGAGAAGGAAAGAAAAACAAACAAACAAACAAACACAGACAAACAAGTATTTAAAAAAAAAAAAAAAAAAAAAAAAAAAAACCCCCACCACACACACACAACCACCGCTCAGAAACCACATTACAGAGAGAGACAGAAAGAGACAAAAGACAGACAGGCAGACGGACATACAGACAGCGGCAAAACAGCAAAGGATATAGAGAGTGAGGGGAGGGGGGGGGGGGGAGTTGCTTACAGAGTTATGGACAGTGTGGGACAGAAATAGATCAACAGGGAAAGACAAAAAACAAAACAAAACAACAACAGCAAGAGACGTGAAGAATGAAATCGCATTAAACATGAATTGTGTGCTAATGACTACTACAGATAATTAAACATGAATTGTGTGCTAATGACTACTAGAGATAAGGATTTCGAACACAAAATGAAATTCCAATCAAAACATTTCAAAAAGATTCTGTGATATCCTTTCTTAAATGAAGACAAACTAGGCTTCTGTTTAAGATAAATCGGGATATTGTTCCATAGCTTACTACCTAAAATAAACCAATGATGACATGAAAGTCTATCCTGGGGCGGGGAATAAATAGAATACTTTTACCTCGAATAACTCTGATAACAAATTTATCTTTACAGATAGGATGGGTAAGATTATTCATAATCTTGTACATGAATACGACTTTATTGAAATGGCATTTCTGATTTAATGGTAAAATATTGAGTTTTTTGTAATCTTCATTTTGCAAAGTAATTTAAGGAGTATTAATTTCATGGAGCGTCTGTAAATACTCTAAAGTCGTTTTAAGCAGTTTTTACTCGCAGTCCCAACATGTTGAAGAAATAATCAATATCTGGTTGTATGTATCCAAAAAAGAAACAACTTTCGAGTGTGCTCATCAAGGAAATGCTTTATTCTATTGAGCTGAATATCTTTTGGGATTAATTTCTTTAAAACAATATTGAAATATGGCTCGACCAGGAAAGATTATTGTCTACATTAAGGCCAAGAAATTTTATGATTATTAACCTCTTCTACTATCTGATCATGAATTTTCAGACTTCTTGACTAGACTTCATATTTTGTTTTTTTGTCTCGTTGTGACTATCATGAACTTAGATTTTTTAGGATGAAGAGCCTTGTGGTTCAGATCAGCCCAAGAATTTAGTTTATCTATATCTTTCTGTAGAATATTACATATAAACATTTGCTTTTTTACCTTAGTATGAATAGTCGTTTCATCTGCAAATAGTTCACAAGACGATGAATATTTAATGGAGATCATTAATATAGATAGAAAACAACATTGGCCCAAAAAACTGACCCCTGGGGGACACCATTGTTATTGGCATGAAGGAGGATATTGCACAGTCTTGAAGAACTGCCTGCCGTCTACTTTTAAGAAATGAGGATAAAAGTCTAACTGAATCTGAACATAACCCATGCAAAAACAAGTTTCTTTATTAGAAGATCATGGTCAATGGTGTCAAAAGCCTTAGCAAAATCAACAAAAAACTACCCCAGAAAAAAGATCATTGTTAATATTTTCATCCCATTTTTCTATTAGGTTAGTAAGCAGAGTGTGACAAGAATGGTTTTTCATAAATCCGCTTTGCCTAGGATGAAACAGATTGTGATTTGTAAATACAGCTGAAGGTTATTCTTAAGATGCTTTTCAAGAGGCTTAGACAATGAAGACAGGATTGATATTGGTCTATAGTTTGGGGATCTTTTGGGTCACCAGATTTGAAAAGGGGCAAAACTTTGGCATCTCTAAAGCTTGAGGAAATTTACATTTTTCAATTGAAAGATTATAAAAGTATGTGATATGCTCAGATATTATGGGTGCTGAAACCTTCAATATTTTATGTCTAGATTGTCCAAGCCCCTTGCATTTGAGTGTTTTTTGGGGAAAACAATTCTTTTTATACTTCAGAACAGTGATTAACATTTAAAATTGATCTAGATTGTAATTTCTGGATCCACAAAAGTGTTTAAGTGCAGACAGATCATTAATGTTGTATTGTTAGCTAGAATTACCTTTTCGCCTACTGTAGCAAAATGCTTGTTTATATCTTCAGCAGACAGACAGTTAACAGAAAGAGGAGTGATGTAGATGTTTTATGAGCTAGCTGATTGATAGCTTTCCTACAGATTTTGGGGTCTTTTTTTGATGAGAAACAGATCACTAAAATATTTCTTACGAGCGTTCTTTTCTTTGCTGTTTTTTATTTCTTTGCTTTTAAAGTCTGCATCTTTTCTGTTGTTCTTAACAATTTGTCACGTACTGCAATGGCAGCATTAATTTCGGCAGTAAGCCATGGTGGTTTATCTTTAAATTTAACTCGTTTAATTCTAGTGGTGCGTGTTTGTCAAATAGGAAGAAAAGTTTGATACAGGCAGTAAGTGCTTCATCGGTCAGTATACTGATAAAACATTTAAAAAATTAGCGTTACATAGATCAGAAAGAAATCCTTCAGCATCAAACAACTTACAGTTTCGCAGAGAAACAATTCTTGTGATTGCATCTAGGTATCCTTTTACCTTTTTTAGACCACGTTAGACATATTGGATAATGATCGCTTAGGCCAAATGTTGGAACAGATGTTTTATTATATGATCCATATTTTGGGGACATAGACATGGGCAATTAATGTTTCAGAGTGAAGTGTTTTTCGTGTTGGGGTTTGAATCAGCTGTGACAAATGATATAATTCAAACACACTCCTCCACTTATATGAGGTTTAAATAAATCAATGTTGAAATCTCCTAACAAAATTATCTCTGTTGAATGGTTTGTACATCGTCCATCATGGGTTCAAAGCGATCAAAACCCAAATGGTACGTTCATCCGGATTTCTATATATAAAAGCCTATTAAAAATGGTTTTATTCCTTTCAAGTAAATTTCAAGCCAGATACTTTCCCAAAGCCATGTTTCTCAAATTTATCAATTTCCTTGAAATTAACTGATTTATGTACATATGCTATTAATCCAGTTTCTAATTTGCTTTTGGGATCTCTTTCTGATGGTAGTATAAATAGGGTTTGATACGATATTATCTGGGAAAATACATCTGATAAGCGCGATTCGCAAAACAAAAGCATGAAAACAGTCATTTGAATTGACAGAATAGGACCCATGTCGGGTACTTGTTTAATAAATGAGATGTTCAGATAACCACTTTGAATCCCATTTTTGTTAACCATTTTTTGTTTATGAAATTATTTGCCATGTTGCAGGTTCTCTTAGATTAAATTTAAATAAATTTAAAAAAACGGGTTTAATGATAAAAGGGAATAAAACAAGCAATTCAAACAATTTTTAAATGACAAACCCCAGTCCACCTCAGTGTGAACAATTTAAACAAAGAAAAAAGATTTCGACTTTTGGTTTTCACCAAGCAATTTAGGAAAATACTTTTTCTTTACACAGACTGCACACCAAACAGCAAACAGCTCACTCAGACACTTACATTAAGGACAAAGCTTGAAATTTACAATGCAACTGCAAAAACAAATGGATGCAATATGGGAATTTAAATTGAGAGAAAATTATGAAATAGTACCAAACAAGTACTCATCAAAAATTTTAGCACAGATTTAGGAAGGAAGGTTTTCACAAACCACAACCTTCACTGCAATCACAAATAACTGTCACTTCCTGGAACATATAACAGTGAGGGAGAGAGAGAGGGGGAGAGAGAGACGGAGGGAGGAAGAAAGAGGGAGGGAGATAGAGAGGGAGAGCGAGGGAGGGAGAGAGACAGACAGACAGAGACAGACAGACTGAGACAGACAGACAGATACAGAGATGTGTAGCCGAGATCTTGCACACACACTTTACACTGAAGTCATTCATGAACATAACTCTGAACAAAGACCATGATCAAGTTTTTTCTTCGTTTTTTTATTTTTCTTGTGGCAGATTTGTAGATTACAGATTTGTAGAACATTTCACATTTGTAGAACATTTCAGACTTGTAGAACATTTAAGATTTGTAGAACATTGCAGATTCGTAGAACATTTCATATTTGTATCCCATTTCCTATTTGTATCACATTGAACATTTGTGGAACATTTCAGATTTGTAGAACATTTCAGATTTGTGGAACGTTTCATCAGATGTGTATGACATTTCATCAGGTTTGACAGCCCTGTGTACAAGTCATTCTGCCGTTTCCCTTTTCTATCAGCTGCGAGCCGGCTACCCAACCCTAACTCCAGCCTCTCTTTTTTGGCTGAAGGGGGAGGTAGGCTTTTCCCAATGCTCTGACCAGCAGTGACATAATGACAGACCCACTGACTTTTCCTTTGCTTTTGAATTTCTCATACCTTTTGAACAAAAATTACCAGAATGATTGTGTTCATACCTAGTATAGGTTTCAAACACAGAAGTGGCAAAAAGCGTTTCAGTTCCAGCCGTGTAATCTTTACAGACTGAAAGCACAGACACCTTGAATGGGTAAGTGCAAAACATCAGCTTGTATGTTTTAAAAAGTTGTGCAAGCTTGTTATTTTTCTCAGGAAAGAAAGTCAGTTTGGGTAGCCAAGTGTCAGTGGTGTGTGCTCACCACTTTAAAACAAAAACCAAAAAACCCTACGAAACATGTTCAGGTTATTTATCAATTGTGTACAGGGCTGTCAAGAAATACAGGGAAAAATGGAAGCAATGCTGATTACAACTAACATCTTAGTGTGTAAATCCTGTATCATCACATAATGAAGGTCATCAAAATCGGGTTGTAAACGTGTATTCTCAGCTTCATAAATTTCCAGTCAGCCTATGTTGGAATAAAAAATATAATCTATAGCTACAATTGGCAATACAGGAAAAGATAATACCCAAACTGTTATCGTCTGCATTTAAAAAAAAGGCGTCAGCAGTACACTGCTTCACTTTGCACTTAGTACTTTAAAATAAGTACAATCCAAAAAGACAAAGAAAAACAATGAAGGAAAAACTTGAGGTAATTAAGTACAAGAAAACTCTACATGTTTTAACACAATGCCAAAGTTGTGAATGACAATGTTTTTTAAAAGACAAGCCCTTTAAATACAAAACTAGCTGTCCACCAGCACTGCTTGCTGAAAGGCACGTTTCTCTTCAGCTTGAACACAGTGATTTAAAGCTCCCACACACAAAGAATATAGCCAAGTGTTTCGTACAACTGATTGTAAAAGTTTACGACCAACTATCAAAAAACCCAAACAGACTAAACTACATTTTCTAGTTTTACACAACCCAGGTTTCATTTGGGCACAAAGGTGAAAGCAATGAGACAGGCTGAACAAAAACCGACAACCTGTACCTGTACCAATTTTATCATCTTTTTCCCGTTATTCTTTGTATAAAAATCAAAGATTGCTAGGAGAAATGCAGATGGAGCAGTCTATCAATGGGCTGGGAGTGCTATGACCTGGGTAATGGGCATGTCCCTGACCTACGGCAAAGCTAAAGGCAAGAACGAAATAAGATAACAGGACACACACTACAAGATTTCCGCAATCTTATGCCCATTATACAATGACATACAAAAATGATTTCTGGTTCAAGTTTGTAAAGCAAAGACGAAAACTGCTTTTACTAATATAAAAAATAGGTAAAGATACTCCCATAGCCTATGCGGTCGTTGGGGAGCGAGGTGTCAAAACTCAAGCTTCTCTAAGGGCCATAATCTTAAAGGCTGCGTCCATCTCCTCTCCCTGGCTGCTTTACCTTCCCTGCCCCTAAAGACGGCAGGCATCCATTTACAACTGGGTGAACTGGGGAACTGTACTGAAGTCGAGACGCACGAACGGTCGACCTTCCCCACGCTCAACGCTGCTTAACCTAAACTTGGGGAGAGCGAGTGCTCTGACCACTGAGCTATCTGGCTTTTTCTAAGGATAGGTGGCTAAATAAAAGGCACAGGGACCGTTTTCTTTTATACAAAATACAGTGGGTTTTTTGTGCCACGCTTCAATGCTTTACCTCCATCATTTCCAATATGACGGGGATTTTTTTCTTTACTATTTAATTCTTAAATCCGCACATCAAACAGCTGAAAAGATTTCTTTAGCAGAACTGGCGGGGAAGATAACCTGGTGATGACAAATGCCTGTGGTATACCATTCCGTAGATGTACATGCAGAACACACACACAACAGACACACACACACACACACACACACACACACCACACACACACACACACAAAAACACACACACACAAACACACACACACCCCACACTCTCTCTTTTCCTCTCCCTGCATTCTCTTCTCTCTCTCTCTCTCTCTCTCTCTCTCTCTCTTCCCTCTCGTCCTCCTCCCCCCCCCCCCCACTCTCTCTCTCTGTCTGGACACACCACTCTCTCTCTCTCCTCTCCCCTCTCTCTCTCTCTCCTTCTCTCTGTCTCCTCTAACCCCTTCTTTCCCTCTCCACTCTCGCTCCCCCTCTCCGCGCTCTTGCTCTCTCTCCCCGGCCACTCTGCCTCTTTTTCTCCTCTTCTCCCTCTCTCTCCTTTCCTCTCCCTCTCATCTTTTCCCTAGCTCGCTCTCTCTCTCGCTCTCTCTCTCCCCTCTCTCTCTCTCCCGCGCGCTCTCTCTCGCTCGCCTCTCTCTCTCTCTCTCGCGCCTCTCCCCCTTCCGCTGCGCTCCTCTCTCGCTCGCGCTCTCTTCTCTCTCTCTCTCTTCTACTCTCTCTCCTCCACTCTCTCTCTCTCCCCTCTCTCTCTCTGAGGGGGAGGGATAGCCTGGTTGGTTAGAGAGTTGTGCATCGCGCTCGTGATCTGCTGACCCGGGTTTCAGTCTCGCTCAAGTGGAAACTTTCCCTCTGGAGTTAACATCAGTGCCAACTCTACTCCTCCAACAAGTTCTTCGGATGCGACTATAAACTGAAGTCCTGTGTGCAAAAGGCATGCAGAACATCTTACTCTCACCCCCACCCCTCCTCCCACCAACGGCAAGAAAGAAACAATTTGGAGCCATTGTGTCAGCTTACAACCATTTTATCTTCCTGCCATGTGTGTCCACATGTGGGGGCCAGGGTTAGGGTTGAGGTTAGCCAAGTGCCAGTGCCAGTGTTAGTCAACAAGCATGCAAGGGTTGTCTGGTCAGCTGGTCGGTCTGAGGGACATGTGGACACAACTAGCTCTTAGACAAATGGGTGTGTAGCTGTAGACACAACGGTACATAGCTCACAAAAGCATGGAGCTGTGAATCAAAATAATCAGTCCTGTGAACAGGTAAGGCTGTTCACTGGACTTCGGTGTTTACAAATTTCTCAGGTGTACTATCTTTTTCCTACCCCGCCGAAAAGTCTTTCGAATAAGACTGTAAACCCAGGAAGTGCCCAGTGTGTGAACGCACGAAGAACATCTTCAGCACACGTCAAAACCTTTTCCGCGTTTCCAAAGTGTACGCCTTTGTGTGCCGAGTGGGAAAGGGATGACTACTCTTCACAAAAAACTGCATACACTAGGAGACTGGATTTTGTTTAACAGCACTCGGTAAGTGCTTATTCCATTATTGTCAAAATTGAAGCAATTTCAAGCCGGGAGCATTTTTGAGCAAGTTACTTTAACAGTTTCGCTGTCGCCATGAAATCGGAGACACTTTGAACAAGCACCATCGTTTAACAAAAAAAGAGTCCAAAATAAACGGTGTCAGAAAAATAGCCAGCCTCTTTTTTTATATCTCAGGGTTCTACCCCACCCCATCCTAAGCATCCCTTTCCCTTCCTTACCTCTCCTTCCAACCGGGGTACCTCCTCCCAAAAACACACACACGCTCGTAAGCACACAAACACACGCGCACACAAACACACGCGCACCCACGCGCACCCACACACACACCAGCACACATGTCAGCACACACACACGAAGCATGCACGCACACACACACAAACACACAGACATACAGAGAGAGATAGAGAGAGACAGAGAGAGAAAGATAGACCGAGAGAAAGCATGGAATGGTATACCACTGGTAAAATCCATCACTCAGATTTGTTGACAATACCCCGAAAATCGTTACCAATTTTGCTATCATCAATAAAAGCATCTATCTTCCGACTTGAACTACTCTCTCGGATTTCCAATGAATCATTTACTTCAAAGTTGAACTGCTCTCGGAATTTTGCAAACCAACAGTTCTGTGTAGAGTTATCTCATGGCCAGGATCCTTTGTAAAGTTACTTCTGGATTTTTTTAAAAACTCCGGGCTAAAATTATCGACTATTCAATTGTCTTATTGTCCAATTTCGATTTTTGTGGTCTCCGACACTGAGTTTCCCAACGGCTGCATAATTCATGGAACATATTTACCTATTTTCTATCTTTTAAAAAAAAATCCCCCATTGGGATGTGGGGTAGTGTCAGTATAAATAGCTTACCCCCTTCTGGAAATTCTGTGCAAATAATTTCCCTCTTTTCTATCCCTCTCAATGTTTCTGCCTTGTTCCTTTTCTTCATGTCATCCCCTTGTCTATAATTTTCCTTCTTGGTCCATTCTCCTGCCTTTTTTTTCCAGAAAGGCTTAAATGATAACAGTTATCTCCCATGCTGAAGTGGGATGTGCCGGACCCGATTTGACAGGCGCTTGACGGCAGCGCAACGCATTTTTGCTCAAATGACAGACAGTTGTTACTGTCCGAGGTTTTGAGGAAGAAGGAAAGAAAATATAAAGTATTTCGAGGGATAGGTTATCGTGAAGGTATTTTCCTAATCGTTTGGTTTGTTCCTGGGGT
>CM054162.1:41956164-42003664 GCA_028751875.1 Rapana venosa
TCCTCCCCTCTTGGGGGTTTTTGGGAAAAAGGTTTTTTGGTTTGAACCACCCCACACCCCCAAAACACAAAAAAACACCCCCCAAACAAAACACACACACCAAACAACACACACACACGCAGCACGCATAACCACACACCCCAACAACACACCACACAAAAACACTCACATCCCTTTAAACATACAGGCATATAAAATAAATAAACACAACTCCACCCAACACACCCCGCAAAGATGCCCCCACACAATCACACACAGGCCCCACACACACAAAACACAAAACAGGAACAACACGGCACACCCCACGCGGCACCGCGCCGCGCAACACACATAAACATAAAACACACAAAACCCACAAACAGGGTACACAGATCTATACGCAATTATTTCTCTCTCTAACAAACACACACACACACACACACAAAACCCCAAAACACACACCACCCCAACTCCACACACACACACACACACCCCCACACACACAAAACTCTCTCTCTCTCTCTCTCTCTCCCCTCGCTCCCCCCGTCCCCTCGCTTGTCTAAAATCAGTAATGTGAAAAAAAACATTAGTTTAAAGAAAAAACACACGCCACCACACATGCGCACACACACACACACACACACCATATACACCCACGCAAAACCGCTACACACATTGACACACACACACACCACACACACACACACACACACCCCACACACAAAACCCCTCAACACACACACCCCACCCCCACCCCAAACCCCACACCACACGCACACACACACCACACCACAACACCCACACACACACAACACACACACCCCACACATACACACACACAAAACCACACCACACAACACACCACACCACCCACACAAAACCACAAAACAAAACACCCAACCCACACACCCAAAACACACACAACACACCACACGCACCACCCCAAAACCCCACGGACACACACACCACACACAAAAACACACACACACCACAAAAAACCCCCCCAACACACACCAAAAACCACACCACACACACCATCACCAACACCACCCACAAAAAAAACCCACACAAAAAAACACACAAAACACACCACACACACAAAAAAACCCCCCCCCAACACACACACGAAACCACCCCCAACACACGCACGCAACACACCACACACCACACACCCCAACCCAAAACACACCCCACCGCGCCCTAAAAATCGTAAAGTCTCCCAAATTCCCATTTTTGGGGATTTTTTTACTTTTAAATTTTAAAATAGGTTTTACCCTTTTTTATGGTGGGTTGAGCAAAAATTTTTTTTACTAAGCATAATACTTAAACAGAAAACCCACAATGAAAAACACGTTCGCAACGCCGCTCACACACACACACACCCCACACAACACACACACACACACACACACACACACAAAAAACACACACACAAAACTTTAAAAGGGAAAAAAATTGGGGGGGGTCAAAAAAACTAAAAATGAAAAAAACGGGGGGGGGGGGGGGGGGGGGAAAAAAAAAAAAAAAAAAAAAAAAAAAAAAAAAAAAAAAAAAATAGAAGCCAAGAAAAAAAAATTTAAAAGAAAAGAAAGTGGAAAAGAAGAAGGAAAAAGGAGAAAAGTAAAAAAAGAACATTACAAAACTTTTTAAATTGTCGGGCCCAGAAAAAACATCCCTGACGGGGAAAAGGGGGGGGGGAAACCCCAAAAAAAATCCCAAAAAGGATCCCCCCCAAAAATTTTTCAAAGGGAAGTTCCCCGGGGAATCCCAAAAGAATTAAAAAAAAATAAGCCCAAAACCCCCCTTTGAAAGAAAAAGGAAGAAAAAAACCATAAAAAGAAAATAAGAGAAAGATTAAAAGGGGAAACAAGGAGTTTTAACCGAAAATTACAAAAAATTTCCCCGGAAAGAAAAAATTGGAAAAGAAGGGGGAATTTTTTTGCCTTCGAACCTTAATGAATGATTTTTTTCCCCAAAAAAATTCCCTAAGAAGGGGGGGAGTGAGAAGGAGAAAAAAGGAAGAACAAAAAAATAAATTTTTTGGGAAAAAAGAAAATAAAAAAAAGGGGGAAAAAAAAAAGGAAAAGAAAAAAGAACCTTAACTCAACTTTAACTTGGGGAAGAAAATTTCCCAAAAAGCCTTTGGGCCCAAACCAATAAATTGGCTGCTTATATTTTATGGAAAAATTTTGGGCCCTTAAAAAAAATTTTAAATTGGGTTAACCAAAAGCCCAAAAAAAAAATTTTTTCCATTTTTCAAAAATTTGCATAAAAACCGGGGTATTTCTTTTCAAAAAGCTTTAAACCTGGGTTTAAGAAAACCATTTAAAATGCCTGAAAACAAATCAAAAAAAATTAAAGGACATTATTTTTTTCTAATTTAATTCCTTACCATTTTTTAATGGGGCTGGTGAACCATAAAAGACTTAAAATTTTTCCCCTGTTTTGTTTACCAAAAAAGGGCAAAAAAGCGGGGTAAATAAACCCTTTCCTTAAAAAACAAAAATTTAAACCTTTTCTAAATTTTCCCAAACCCCTTGATTAACCAAAAAAACCCCAAACCCAAATTTTACATAAACCCAAAAAACAAATTTTGAAATTTTTCCCCTTTTTGAAATCCAGATCTTAAAGCACCCAAAATTTTTTTAAAAACCCTTGATCATCCAACTGCCAAAACCTTAACCCCAAAACCCCCAAAAGACCCCGCCTTTAAACTTGAGGAAGAATCTTTTTTCACAAATAAAAAGATTTTTAAAAATTTTTTTTTAAAAAGGTTAAATGACTCTTTTAAACCCAAATTTTAAAACCAAAATGATTTTTCACAAAAAAAAAAAAAAAATAAAAATTTTAATAAAAAAAAAACCCAAAAAAAAAAAAAAAAAAAAATGTTTACAGCTGCACCCAAACCCCCAAATTTCCACACCATAAACAAAAGGGGGTTGTATTTGTGCTTTCAAATATTTTAGGAACATGTAAAAAGCATTTTTTCTTCAAAAAACTTTTTTTTTGTCAAAAAAAATTAACAATTTTTTTTACTCGACTTGCCAGATCTTTAAATGGGGGGTTGAAACTAAGTTTTGTAGAAAAACAATTCCAAAAATATTTTTAAAAAACCTTAAAATCACAAAACTGATTTTTCCCTTTGGGTCCCAACCTTTTTTTCGGGGAGCACTAAAAAAACCAACTTTTTTTTAATACAACAATTTTACTCTTTTTTCAGTTTAAACCCTAAAGATCAAGTGTTTGTTGCGGGCACGGGCTTAAGCTTTTAAAATGCTTTGTAACCCTAAAAAATTTTCCCCAGAAAAAGCGGGATGACATCACCCGCAAGCAGAAAATAAACAATTCTGGGGAAAATTTTGGGGGGAAATTTGGGCATCATTTTATTTTTATAAATGACTTCTAGGGCCAAACTTTTTTAATGAAAACAGAAAAAAAAAGAGGGCACATACATCTCCCTTTTTAAACCCCCGAGGTGTTTAAAAATTTTAAATGTCGTAAAGCTTAATCCAATTTTATTTTTGCTTCTGACATTCTGATAATGGCTCTCAAACAACTAAAAAATTTAAACCCTTCAAAACCATTTTTCGGGAGAATGGCCAAAAACAAGTTTTTTAAAACAGGATCAAATCCCTTTTTAAAAAGCCCAATAATTGCTACATAGAGTTTAAAGGGTTTAATGAGCAAATTTTTTTCCCGGGATACAGGAAAGAAAAGTAAACAAAAGATCTAAAGGGGAAAAACCCCCCTTTTAAAAAACCAGCTTGGTTTCACCTTTTAATTTTGTTTTCTTAACCCTTTCCCTATAGTCTTTATTAATGATGGTCTGTACAGCTTACTACTTTCCCACAAAGGAGTTTCCCCTGTGTTTTAGGGTTATCACATCGCCCTTTTTTTGTAAGTTGAATGATAGATTCAGGGCCCCGTTTCTGGAAAAAGGCCCCTTTCCAAAAAATTTTGTTTATAATTTTTTGGGAGAAAAGTACATTTTCACCTCCAAATTTTTTTTTAGTAAATTTTCCCCAAATTTTTTTGTCGGTTTTAGTGCTTAAACGTTTTAAATTTTCTAAAAAGGGGCCCAAAATATTTCACCCCTTTTGATTTACGATCAAAAACTTTCCCCAAATTTTTTTATATTCCCCCATCAGTGTTCATGGGGTGTTTTCTAGAGTTTTTTCCCAAACGGGGTTTGAAGTGTTGCAACCATTGGCCCCAGATATATTATTCTTTGGTGACACTTTCTAAAAAAAGCCTTTTAAATTTTCTTCCAGAACCCGAAATTGAAAGTGATGGAAGACATTTAAAACTGCAATTAATTTTTTTTTCTACCTTTTTTTATTCCTTTCAAGCATGAAATTTTTATTCCCCCTTAAAAATTTATTAAAATACAGGTTTTTGTCTTCTTTTTTTAACGTTTTAGCGGAAAAACTTCAAAAGTTTTTTGACCCTAAAATTTTTATTCCCTTACATTCATTATCAAATCAAAGTATCTTTTTTATAGACTTTTATTAATATTTAAAACCCGTTTCCCTTTTTAAAACATTCCCGCACTGGTTTCTATTATACATTAAAAAAATCTTAAAACTTCATCAATGTTTTCTCAATCATCTGGAAAGGGGTTTTTGAAATTGTTCACACCCAAATTCTCTTCACAGGGTTTTCTTTTAAACTGAAAGTTTGTTTTCAACTCATACAAAATTTTTTCCCCAACGCTGACTCCTCCGTTACCACACATTTATTTATATAATGGATTTAAAAAGTAATTTTTAAACCCGGAAGGGGATCAGAATCAGAACGTTAGCAACCCAACCCAAAAAACATGAGTAAAAATCTGAGAGGGAAAAAAACCTTTTTGACACAAAAAAATTTAACCCTTAACAAATGATCCTCCCTCAGAAAAGAAAGCGTAGCATCCCAGTTGGCACCATTACCCCACACCCCTTTTTAATTTTTAACCCCCAAAACTTTCCAAAATTCAAAAATTTAAAATTTCCATAAATTTTGGGTAACGAATCCCATCAAATTTTTGATTACAAATGAGAAAACTGCTTTTTCTATGGGGTTTTGAATTAAGTCATTTGCTATATGGTAGAAAAAAAAGTTTGATGTCCTGCTGTTTTTAAATCTCCACCCCAGTATTATACTATTTACCCAATGTCCCAACGAAATTTACAAAAAATTCTTCCAGCAAAAGCAAAACCATTTTTAAATTTTCAAACAGTTTTTAAAATGGTTAACTTTTCAGGTGGTATATTAAAACATACAAGTAATATTTTTCCTTAAAAAAACCCAAAAAAGATTTGTAAAGAGAAAAACACAAATGTTGGGAAAAAGGAACATCCAAACACTTACAAGGGGGGGAAAATCTACTTTTTTAAACAAAAATAATCCCCTCGGAAACATCCCCTTGATGAGTAACTTTAATTTTCCGGGCTTTTTCAGAAGGGCCCTTTTAACCACTAAAAACATTCTGGTAATTTTTCAGGAAAAGTTTTTGACAAACAAATAAAATCGAAAACTACACACTTTAAAACAAAATCCTTTTCAGAAAACTTAGAAAGAACCCGTTATGTTCCAAATTTTAAAAAAAAAAATTTTTTTTTTTTTAATTTTTTTAAAAAAGGGGGAAAATTTTAAATAACAAAATTTTTTATTATAGCTAGCCCCCCTTTATTTTTAAAACAATATCATCATTAAATAAATCTTTATTCCCCTACAAAAAAACCTTTTTAAAAAAATTTTTCCCCCCCCAAAAAAACTTTGTCCTTTTTTCTTGCAAAGCTTTTTTCCTCCTTATTTTAGGGGGAAAAAAAAAAAAAAAAAATTTTTTTTTAGATGGGAAAAAAGAAAAAAGGGGGGAAATTTTAAAAAAGGGGAAAAAATTTAAAAAAAAAACCCCCCCCAAAAAAGGGGGGGTTTTTTAAAGGGGGAAAAAGTCTCAACACAGTAATTTATCTACTTTAACCCAATGTCACCACCACGATGACTAAACATTATTCCTTGCATAGCAATTCCATTATCATTGTCCTAGACATTGTTATAAAATGGTGAACTTTCAGGTGGTATTTACACATACAAGTAATATAGTCCTTGAAGTACTCAACCCAAAGATTTGTCAAGAGAAAAACACATATGTTGGAATAAGGACATCCAAACACTTCCAAAGGCGCAAAACTTCTTACTGTATTTAAACAAACTAATCCTTCGGTATCTCCTTGATGAGTAACTTTATTGCCGACTTACAGAAGGCCTTATAACACTAAAAAACTTTGGGCTGGATTATGTTCAGGAACGGGTTTTGGACAACAAATAAAATCGAAGCTACCACATAAGATACAAAATCATTGTCTAGTAAGCTTAGAAGCAACCCAAGTTATGTTTCCAGATATTAAAAAAAAACATACGTAATTTTGTTTCATTTGTATTGTATGATCCATTGAGTGGGTCAACATCATTTAAATGACACTATACACTATTATATTGATGAGACTAGAAACAAATTTAATTACTATTAATCAGTTATGTCATCATCATTTATTAATAAGGGATCTGTATTGGAGGGCCGCCTACAAACCAGACAATTCTGGGGGACAGATGTTAGTCCTAGCCCTAGTAAACCTTGGTTTGTCTAGTCTTTGTCTTGTCTTAAAGATAGCTTCTTTTACCTCAACTTGATGATCTTTAATGCAGGAGGGGAGAGAGAGAGAGAGAGAGAGGAGGAGGCCGAGAGAGGAGAGAGAGAGAAGGATGAGAGAGATGAGGAGAGATGGAGGAGAGAGAGGGAGGAGAGAGAGAGATGGGAGAGTCGTGTGTGAGAAGAGAGAGAGAGCCAGATAGACCGGACAGCTTAGACTGAACAGAAAGCTAGATAACTAGGCATCTACAAAGAGTACAGACACACAGACTCAGACACACAAACTAAACATGCAGCGTTGAGTGTGAGAGGAGAGGAGAGAGAATGAGAGATGGATGAAGGAGGGATTGGAGATGAGGTTGTGAGAGAGGGAGAAGAGGAGAGAGAGCGACGAGAGAGGAGAGAGAGCCAGACAGTACAGACAGCTTACACAAACTGAAATCTACTAAGAGACAGTCAGACAGACACACAACACCAAAACAAAAAAGACAAAGGGATAACACACACACCACTCACAAACACACACACACACACAAGAAAAGAACACTTACTAATCTCAGAAACAAGCCAAGCCATGCTGCACATGACCAAAAAAAAAGCCAACAAAACAAAAAACAAACCCCCAAAACCAAAAACGTTGTTACTTTACATTTGTAGGTACAACTCACGTGCTTTACCCCTCCACACACTGCACTACAACACCTGTAACACTCTACATCTGCACTGGACACAACTGTTTGCCTTAACATAGAACAATGTAGATATATTATAAGCCATTGTTTCCGTGACACGTGGGTTTTTCCATCACTTTTTTGTTGTTGTTGGTCATGTGATGACACACCTGGCAACATTGCCAGTTGATGTTGGAAGTGGACCCTTCAACAGCTTGAGATTAAGGGCTAAAAATAGACTGTGACCTTGATTCGTTTGTCCTTTGACACAGAGCCAAAATTATTCCTGATCATTTTTATGGGGTATAGTAAGTCCTACAGGTTGGAGAACAAATAGTGCCCCCATACTGACAAGCCCCTGGATGTTTTTGTTGTTGTTTGTTTTGCCTCTCTTCTCTCTCTCTCTCTCTCTTCTCTCTCTCTCTCTCTCTCATCTCTCTCTCTCTCTGCAGCATTGTTCGATTCTTGCTTGGATGACAGTGTGTGTGTGTGTGTGTGTGTGTTTGTGTGTGTGGTGTGTGTGTGTGTGTACTACGTACGTGCGCATGCGTTCGAGCGTATACGTGTGTGTATGTATGAGTGCATGTGTATCTGTATGTGGTGTGTTTGTGTGTGATTGTGTGTGTGTGTGTGTGTGTGCGTCGTACGTGTGTGTGTTTGAAGATGTGGATATGCATGTGTGTATAGGTATGTGTGTATATGTGTGTGTATAAACGTGAGTGCGCGTGTTTTGTGTGTGCGTGTGTATGTATGCGTGTGTGTGCGTGCGTGCCTTGTGTGTGTGTGTTGTGTGAGAGAGAGAAAGAGAGAGAATAGCTGTAGGCTACATGCCACCTAGATTGTCACGAGTCTGTCACGTGTTAGCCGTGTAAAAATTGCACATGCCATGAAAAAAAGGAGAGAAGAGACATTGTGACCTTGTATTCTTGTCGCAGACCAGTGTTGTTGTAAAAAGTTGATTTTGAAAGTGTACAGTTTTTTGTGGAAACTCCTCCACCTTGACAATTTCCTTATGAAAAAAGGATTTGAATCTCTACGTAACCATGTTCTGGAATCCATGACATGATGACTATTTGGGCTGAAATTTGTTATGTTCTCGGTATTTGATATTATGTGTTTTGTGCCCAGCCCCCCTCCCACTGTCCCCTTGTGAATGGGCATCTTGCTTATCACAATAAACCTTTGTCATTGTCATTGTCATTGTCATTGTCTCTGCAGCATCACTACCCAGTCTGTACTACGTGGTCAAAAAAACGAACAAAAATCCCCAAACCTGGCCACAAAGCTATAACATATCATTCCTTTGCTAAATTTGATGAGAACCTTTTCCTTTTAGATTTAAGTAACTCCATTCTTTCAGAAACATTCAGCATTAATGATCCAGACTTAGCCATAGAATTTTGGAAAAAAACTTTTACTGCTATTTACAACAAACATGCCCCACTAAAAATTTAGGATCAAAAATACCCAAAAACCCCTTGGCTCCAAAGGAAAGAAAAAGGCATGCTATCTTAGAGACCTTTTAAAAGAACATACATACTTGAAGAGTAAAAAAAAAAAAAAAGAAATGCCATAAATCAAAAAACGGAAAGAAAAAAAGAATATTTCCAACTTTACTACTACCAAAAAAACCTAAAGATGTATGGCGAGCCAAAAATAAAAACTAAAAAACATGCATCTTCCAAAAAAAATGTAATCAAACGTATGCTGAACAATTTAAACAACTTTTCATTAATGTCTTACAAAATTTTATTAGAAATGAAAATTTAAAAAAAGTCCAATAAACCAAGAACTAAAACAATAATTAAAAGGAAATATACTTCCTAAAAAATTCCTTCCATTTTGTTTTTTCGAGGTCTAGGGTTATCTAATCCCCTAAAACAATCAAGAATGCGTGGTTTTAGGAAAAAGCAGAATATTGAAGCACACTCCAGTTTCACGACACCCTAACAAAAATTTTTTAAACCCTTTGTCTTGAAAAAAAAGTTTTTCCCCCAATGCTTCAAAACATTTTAAGTAATCCCCATTTTCAAGTCTGGTGACACTTCAGACCCTTCAAACTATGCCCAATTTCCATCATATCTATCCTTTGAAAAAACCGGGAAAACAACATATAAATAAATACAAGTCCTCATTTAGTACCCCAAACTTTTTCCCCCAAATCAGTCGGATTTAGACAAAATCACTCATTTCATATGCCGTTGTTTTGAAAAAGAAAAAAACTGGATATCAAACATTAATGACAAAAAAATTTTTTGGGTACTTTTGTAGATCTCAAAAAATTTTTGGGGACAAATTGCCACACTTTTCTAAAAAAATTTGGCCCGTGCCATTTCTCTACCAATACCTTAAAACTACTTGCATCTATCTAGAAAACAGGCAATGGTGTGTCTAATGGCAACTAATCCAAACTAAAAGCCCCCATTATGAATACCAAAAGGACCCAAATTTAGGACCTATTCTTTTCTCATTATACATAAACAACCCTTCTTTTCTTACACAAATCCAAATAACTTTTGCCATCCTATTCATACGAGCACAATAACCCAAAAACTCCTTAAAAAAAGCAACAAAAGCGTTGAATTTTTGAAAAACCGAAATAAACCATATTTTTATCCCCAAAAAAAAAGAAAAAAAAATTTTCACCCATTATACCAGAAAAACGTCAAATTCCCCCATAAACTTTTCCCCATAAATTTTAAAAAAAAGTAATTTAAAAAACCTACCCCACCACAAACTTGTAGGGGTAAGAATTATAAATTATTTGGGTTAACTCCCCAAATGCAAAAAAATTTTAAAAGGTATCCCAAAAATTTCTAAATTAAATTTCTGATTTTATTAGAAAACTTTCTTCAATTTTTAATAAAATCCCCTTAACATGCTTTTTACCCGGGGGGTCCTTAGGAAAATTATAAATTTTTCGGTCTGTTAAAGTGCCCCCCGGGCCCCTTTTTAAAAAAAAAACTTAAAAATTAAACTACTATCTCAATTAAAAACCCCCCCTTTTAAACCAAAGTTAAATTCAAAATCTGTTTTTTGGACAGAAGGCCCTTTTTTCCTCTTTTTTTCTTCCCCCCTTTCCCCCTTTTTTTTTTTCCTTCCGGGGAAAACTTTAAAAATTATTAATTATCACCCCAATGCGGGAACTTTCCATTTGTTAAAACAACTAAATTTAAAAAATTTTTTTAAAAAATCTTTTCCCTCCTTTTTAAAAAATAAAAACCAAATAACCCTTAAAAAAAACAAATTGAAAAACCCCCTTAACTATTGTTTTCTTTGACAGAAATTTTCCCGTTTTCCCTTTATTTCTTTTTTTTTTTTCTTTTTTTTTCTTTCTTTTTGGGGTTTTTTTTTTAAAAACCCAAGGGGCAAAATTTTAAAAATCAAACCACAAACCCAAAAAAAAATTTTCTTTCATTTCTTTCCCCCCCCCCCCCCTTTTTTTTATTTTTTGTGTAGGATTTTAATTTATAAAATTTAAAAAAAATAATTTTTTTTTTAAAAATTTAAAAAAAAAGTGTTTGTGAGCTTATTAAAAAATTTTACTGAGGTTTTTTTGGAGTTATATTCGAATTTTTTTTGTCATTTTTTTTTTTGTTTGAGAAAAAAATTTTTTAAAAAAAACCCCCAAAAACACAACACACACCACACCCCCCCTCTTCTCTCCCTTTTCCCCCCCCCCCCCCCATTGTTTTCTTAAATTAAATGGTTTTGTCATTTTAGACTTTATATTTTTTTCTTTTTGTAATGATTTTTGGGGTATTGGATTTTTTATTATCATGATTTTTATTTGACGAGTTTATTTTTAAAAAGAAATTGAGGGGGGTGACATGGTGTCTTGAGAATTTAAAAATTTTGTTATCCTTAAAACACACACACACCACACCTCCCTAAATCTCGCAGGTGTGTCAGAAAAAAATTTTTTAAATTTTTTTAAATGAAATAAATTTTGGAGGGGGGGTTTAAAATCACCATATATCATTTTTTGTGAGGGAAAGTTTGTCAAAACCTTAAAAATTCCATTTCAAAAAATTAATATCAACAAATAAATTAAAATTTTTCATCCTATTCCGGCAAAATTCATCCTATTCAAATCAATTGAAAAATTTTCAAACGCACTTACAAATTGCCTTGTTCGGGAAAAACCCCCCCCTTGTGCTGGTGTCATGTGGGTGTCCATTTTTCCTGTGACCCTTTATACCCCCCAACGGTGGGAACGGGGCGGTTTTGGGAGTTGTCAGTAATTTTGTTTTGATTTTTTTTAAATATCAAGCCCAAAATTATGAAAAAATTTAACCCCCTTAAAATAAAAAACTTTTTCGTGGGTGAAGGTCCTGAGGCAAAAATTCCCCATTTTCCTTCCAAAATCAAGGGAAAGTCAATGAAAATCGATTCTCAAAATTTTAAACCCCTTTTAACCCGTTGGGGAATTTGCCCTCCTAAAATTTTTGCAAAAAAACATTTAAATCAGACTTTTTCATGAACTTTAAAAGGTTTCCAAATTTCTTGTATTCACCAAGGGGGGGGAGGGTTTTTCGGGGGAAGACTTTGGGGGTTTAAAAATTGAAAAATCAAAGAATTTTTCTAGCTTTCCCTGAAACAAGAAAAAAATAATTAAAAAAATTTTCCAAACCCTGGGGAAACAACCTCAATTTTTTCCCGGGTGGGGAAAACGTCTCCGTTGAAAAGATCCCAGAAACATTTTGGTGCAAAGACCCCCTCCTTCAAAACCCAATTATTTGTGCTAACACTATGTGCAATTTCAACAAAAAAATTTTTTCCTTCCATAATTTCCAAAAAAAAAACATTTTGGGCCCCCCCCCCCCCCCCCGGCAAAAAAGTTTTTTTTCCACCCCCCCCCCCCCCCCCCCCCCCCCCCCCCAAAAAACCCCCCCCCCCCCCCCCCCCCCCCCCCCCCCCCCCCCCCCCCCCCCCAAACCCCCCCCCCCCCCCCCCCCCCCCCCCCCCCCCCCCCCCCCCCCCCCCCCCCAACGGGAATTTTTTGGCTATTTTTGGGGAAAATTCTGCAGATTACCCAAAAAAAAAATGACATAATTTTTAACATAAATGAAAGTTTAAATGCTTCTTTTGGTTGTTTCACAGTTTTTAATAGATGACTGTATTTTTTTTTTACAAATTTTCAAAATATGTTACGAATGCTGAAAATAAAAATTTTTTGAAAATTGGGGTGGTATCTAAAGGGGTTTGAACTATTTTCAACTAGCCCCCTTGACGCATGTGATGATTTTTCACCAAAGTAAGTTCCCTGAGCGGTGAACCCCATTGGTCTTTTTTTTCTACAAAGATTTTTTTTTAAAAGAAACATAACACTGAGGCCCCTGAAAATCCAAAAAGTATACTTGTTACTGCAAAAAAAATTTGGGCCAACAGACAAAAATAGGAAGCTTAGGTCAAGGAAAGCAACTGTGTTAGAAAATGTTCCCCAAAGGCCAAAATATTTTCCCCTTGAGTTAACCCATAACTTTGTTTTTTTAAAAAAATTCGTAAGTCTCCCGTTCTTAAGTTGGGCAGTCCAGTAAAGGAGAGAAGTCCCGAAGCTTCGGCAAAAACCTAAATGATTAATCAGTTACCCAAAACCATTCCCCTCTCAGGCGAGGACTCTATCACATGTATGCGTTTTTCCCTCTACCCAAAAGCAACGACCGGAAATTAAACCCAATTTCCTACAATGTAACTGGGGGCAAATTCTTTGAGGAAACGGCTGATGGGGTCGGCCTTAAAAGAACCGCAAACAAAGTACAGCCAGGTCCCACAAAGGAAGGGTAAAAGAAGTACAGCAAAACCTGGACTTGGAACCCATAGAAAGCACAAACCCAAAACCCTCCTCTTTTAAAACTTTGCCAAAAATTTAAAACCCAACAAAACCATGCTTTTAAAGGGGTTTCTTTTTTGAAAATTGATCCATAAGACTGACCCTTGGGGGTGGAAAGTTAAAGATCTGTGTTTTTGGGAAATGAAGAAAAACAGACCTGTCAACATGGCTTTCTACCTTCCTCTTAGGGGCAAAATAAAATGTGTAGTTGTCCCTTTTGGTGTAAACAGCTGCAAAAAATTTTTTTTCGGTGTCATTTCAGAAAAGGAATGGACTGCCCTTTAAACAATGTTTCCTCCTTCCCCCAGTCTGCAGTCAGTATTTTTCCCTAATCCCCTAGAGGTCGACATCATCTTTAACATTCCATTTTTCCCTTTCAACAGAAACCCCCGAAAACAGTCTGTCATCTCAAACACCACATTCTTGATTACAAAATATTTCAAAAAAATTTCGGAAAATTTTCTGAAGGATAATCAAACAACACCGAAAAGATGGCTGTGTTTATGATATTTGGCATAAATATTACCATTAAGACCAAAATAGGACATTTTACCACATAGCAGGTATATAACCACCTGCTTACCCAAAGACAAACAGGGCGGTGTTCCCTTCCCCCAATATTTCTTCAACAGGGTATCTAAGACATTTTTCACCTTACCAAACAAATTTGGAAAGAAGGGGCCTCTATCCTCCAAAATCCCCCCTTTTCCCTTCAAATCAAAAAACTTTCCGCAATGCCAAATTTGGTAGCTGAACCTTTTTTTTGAGTTTTCCCCCCCTTTTTTTTCCTCCCATTCAAATCGGGGGCCCAATAAAATATATCTAATTTTTTGGGTTTCTTTTGTTTAAAATTATTAATAAATTTTGGGGAAGTTTTATTTTCCATCCCTCTGTCATCCTGAAAAAAACTTCCCTTTTCCAGAACAAGTTTTCTTAAAGTTTTTCCTTAAACCCTTTTTTTAAAGGGAAAATTTCCTTTTAATTTTTTATGGGGTTTTCAAATAATACTTTGGGGTAGAATTAAATTTTCCTTTTTTAGGTTTTCAGGTTTTTATATTGATTTTGTTTCTTTTGTGAAAAAAAAATTTTAATTGAATGTGTGTTATTTGAAGTTTTTTTTGGTGTTCCTGTGGGGTGTTGCCAAGGGGGAAAAAATTTTGTTTTGGAATTTTTTCAGACAAGGTTCTTAAAAGGTTTTTTCCCTTTGGAAAAGTTTTTAAGAGATTTTTGCAATTTTGTATTTTAATTCACTAAACTGGGGTTTTTTTGGCGTATTTTTATTAGGTGGTTTCAATTTTTTTAATTTTTTTGGGGGGGGCTTTGTGTTTTTAAAAGTTTTTTGACTTTTTTCCCTCCCCATATTGTTTTTTTGGTGCCTTTGTATGTAAGGGGTTTACTTTGACAGAATCTGATTTGTGTTGAAAAACTGTAGGGGGTTAGTGATTAGATGTGCGTTTAGGAATTTTATTTTGTTTTGGGGATCATCAAAAATTTTTTTGGTTAACTAAAGGGGCCCTTTCGAATTGGTTCTTTCTAAACCATGCAATCCAAAAAGTCTAAATATCTTCTTTTGTAAATTTTCAGGGACAAATTTCCCAAAAAAATTTACCTACCTTTTCAGACAATGACTTTCGGCCCAGGAAATCCTTTGCAGAGACCCCTTTTTAAAAAACTGGTATGTTGTTTATATTTATAAATAGTTTTTGAGTTTAATTTTGAGTTTTCTTAAAAAATTTTGGTTGTTTTTAAACTCAGACCCTCCAGCCCAAATTTTTTATGTTTTTTTAAAAAACCCCCAAAAAAGCGAATGGATTTTTTTCACTTATTTCAATGATGGGTAGCATAGATAAAGATTATGTTGATAAAAATTTTATTGGTGATTTCAATTTGATTTATTAAAACCCAATAATCATTTGGGTACAGACATTTGAATCTTTCAACTTTTAAAAATATTTATAAATAACCCAATTGGTGTCACACATATTTCAAAACTTTAATGAATATATAAATAAAAAAAGAGATTTTAATTTTTTTTCACTTTCTTTTTTGTGTAAAAAGGGGAAAAAAGTGGCATAAAAAAAAATTCCCGAAAAATAAATTAAAACAAATTTTTCTAACTTTTACTTTTTTTTTCAAAAAAATATTTATTTGGGGTATTTTTTTTTTTTTTTTTTTTATTTCTACTTTTTTTTCCCCCTTTTTTAATTTTTTTTAAAAATTTTTTTTTCAACCCTTTTAAAAAACTAAAACTTTTAAAAAAAAAAAAACTACTCGTATTTTGGGTAAAAAATTTTTTTTCCATAAAATTTTTTTTAAAATAATTTCCAAGAAAAAAAAACTTAATTATAACAACGTTAAAAAAAACCCCCCCCCTAAAAAACTTTTTAAATACCAAAAAACAATTAAAAAACATTTGGAAAAAACCAAAATTTTTTTCCTCATTTTTTTTTTAAAACAAAAAATTTTTTAAATAAAAAACCAAAACTTCCCTTTTTATCCCTTAAATTTTAAAAAACCCCTTTTCCTTTTAAAAACCCCCAAAAATTCCTTTTTAAAACCAAAATTTCCCCAAAACTAAAACCCTTTAAAAAAAAAAAACCCTTTTTTTGGAACAAAAGGGTTAAAAAACCCCTTTATGGGGTTGAATTTAAAAAATTTTAAAATAAACCCTTTAAAACAAAAAAGGTTTTAAAAAAAAAATTTTTAAACAAATTAACTTTATTTTCTAAAAAAATTAAAATTTTAAAAAAAACTTTTTAAAAAATTTAAATTTTTTTAAAAATTTTTTTTTTTTAAACAGATTTAAAAACTTTTTTTCCATTTTTAAAAAAAAAAAAATTTAAAAAATTTTTTTTTTTTTTCCCAATTAATAAAAAATTTATTTTTTTTTTTAAAAAAACTAAAAACCCCCAAAAAAAAAATTAAATTTTTTCCCTTTTTTTAAACATATTTTAAAAAAAAAAAAATTTTCCCCCAAAAACAAAAAAAAACAAAAAAAAACCCCCTAAAACCCCCCCAAATATTTCCCCCCAATAAAATTTTTTTAAAAAATCTTTCCCCCCCCCCCAAAAAAATTTTTTTGTTTAAAAAGATTTTAAAAAAAATGTTTTTAAAAAATTTTTCCCAAAACCCCCCCCCAAAAATAAATTTTAAAAAAAAAAATTTTTGGTTTTTTTAAACCCCCCCCCCCCAAAACCCCAAATCTTTTGGAAAAAATTTTTAGGGTTTCCCCCAAACCCCCCCAAAAAATTTTCCCTTCCACCCTTTTAAATTTTAAATGAAAACAAAGGAAAAAAAAAGGGAAAAATTTTTTGGTTTTTAAAAATTTTGAATTTTTAAAACCCAAAAAAAAAAAAAACAAAAAGGTTTTTTTTTATTTTAAAAATTTATTTTGCCCCCAAAAGGCCTTTTTGAATTTATTAAAATTTTGAAAAATTTTAAAACTTTAAACACAAAATGTGGGAAATTTTAAAAAAAAAACCCTATTTCTAGTTTACCCCCTTTCCCCCACCTTAAAAAAAAATTTTATTCTTTATTCTGAGAGCCCAAAAGGGCATCAAAACAAATTTTTTCCCGTCCCCCGTTTTTCTTTTTTGACTGGCCCCCCCGGTTTTAAATTTCAAAATAAATTTTAATTGATAAATCTTTTATGCCCAAAAACCCCCCTGAGCCCAAAATTACAAAGAATTTTCCAATTTTCCCCCAGGGAAAAAAAAACTAAGGCCCCTTTTTCAGTTTTTAAACAAATTTATTGACCGAAAAGTCCCAAATTTTTAAAAACGTTCATTTAAGTTTCGTTCAAAATTTAAAATTTCTTCAAAATTTTATAAACTAATAATTTTCTTGGGTTTTTTTATTTGTTCTCAAAGAATTTTAAATTCCATTCTAAATTTAAAATTTTAAATTGTGGGAAAAAAATTTTTTTTTCATTTTAGTCTTTTTGGGTTGATCACATAGGGTTTGCCGTTAAAGTTTTCCCCTTTAATTTATCATAAACCCCTTCTTTTTATTTAAGTAAAATTTTTTAAAACAGATTTAAAAAATTTTACCCCCTTAAACAAAATTTTTTAAAAAAAAGGTTAAATTTCCCTTTTCCTTTTAAATGTGGGGGGGGGGGTTTTGGCCCTTTTTGGGGTATTGGGGGGTTTTTAAAACCCCCCTTGTTTTTATAAAGGGGCGGTACCTTTACGTTTTGGATAATTGGGGGATTCTGAAGCCCCCAACCCTCCCCTTTAAATTCCCCGCTCCCCTCTTTTTTCTGGGGGTTTGGGGTTTTTTCCCCCCCCTTTTCCCCCCTTTTTAATGGTGGGGATTTTGCTTTAAAAATTTTTATGCCCCTTTTTGAGAGATATTCAAAAAAGATTTTCGACAAATTTTTGAAATTTTTTTTTTAGACTTTTTCCCGTTTTTTTCCCTCTTTATTTCCCCTTTTTGGAAAAAGGCTAAAACCCTTTTAAAATAAAACAAATTTTCCCCGATTTTTTTTTCCCCCTAAAAACCCTTTCCCCTTTCCCCCCCAAAATGTTTTAAATTTTGGTATTTTCAAATTTTTCCCCCAAATTTTTGGGCTTTTTTGGATAGTAAATTATTTTTAAAAATTTATTGCATTAATTTTTTTTTGTTTTTTTTAATTTTTTTGGTTTATTTTAAGATCTTGTGTTCTCTTTTTTCTCCCCTTTCCTTATTTTTTTTCCCCCCCCCCCCCCCCTTTTTTTTTCTTTTTTTCCCCTGTTTTTTGTTTGTTTTTTTTTTTTTTTTTTACTTTTGGTTTTTTTTGTTTTTAATTTTTTGGTGGGGGGGTTTTTTTTTCCCCTGCTTTGTTTGGTTTTTTTCCCCCTTTTTTTTTTGTTTTTTTGGTGGGGTTTGGGGGGGGGGAGTTTTTTTAAAATTCTTAAATTTTTTTTGGATTAAAAAAAAAAGGGGGAGTTTTGAGTTTTAATTTATTTTTGTGTTTTTTGGGGGGCCCCCCTTTTCTTCTCTTTTGAAACCCCCTTATTAAAAAAAACGGGGGTTTTTTTTTTTTCTTTTTTGTTTTTTTTTTTTAAATTTCTTTTATTTTTTTTTTTTAAATTTTTATGATTTAAAAAATTTGGGTTATTTATCGTTCATTTTGAGAATTTTTTTTGTACCTCCTAAATAAAAAATTTTTTCCCACCCCCCCACCCAAACAACCCAAAAAAAAACCCCCCTCCCTCTCTCTTCTTTTCTCTCCCTCCTCTCCTTTCTCTCTCTCCCTCCCCCAAACCAAGCAATTTTTTATTTAATAAAAAATTGATTTCTTCTTTTTTTATTTTTTTTTTATTTTTATTTATGGAATTGATTTTTTTTCTTTTTGTTTTTAAAATAGGTATATTTTAAAAAATGAAGGTGTTTGTTTTTTTGAATAATTTTTTTTCTCTCCCCCCCCCTTCCTTCTCCCTCTCTCTCTCTCTCTCCTTTCTTTCTTTTTTTTTTTCTCTTTTTCTTTTGTTTTTTTTTTTTTTGGGTTGTTTTTTTGTTTTTGTTATTTTTGGGTTTTTTTTTTTTTTTGTTTTGGGGGGTTTTTTTGGGGGGTTTTGGGGGGGGGGGGGTTTTTGTTTTTTTTTTTTTGTTTTTTTTTTTTTTTCTTGTTTTTTTTTTTTTTTGTTTGGGGGGGGGGTGGGGGGTGGGGTGTTTTTTTTTCTTTTTTTTTTTTTGTTTGTTTTTTTTTTTTGGGGTTGTTTTTGTTTTTTTTTTTTTTTTGGGTTGGGTTTTTTTATTATTAAAATTTTTATTTTTACATATTTTTTGGGTTTTTTTTTTTTTTTTTTGTTTGTTTTTATTTTTTTTAATTTTTTTTTTTTATTTTTGGGTTTTTTCTTTCCTTTTTTTTATTTTTTTTAAAAATTTTTTTTTTTTTTTTTTTGGGGGTTTTTTTTGTGAAATTATTTTTTTTTTTTTTGAAAAAAAACCCAAACCCAAAAGTAATTTATCCTTTTTTTCCAAAAAAAACCCCCCCAACCCCCCACTTCCCTCTTTTTTTTCTCCCTTTTTTTCCCCCCCCCCCTTTTTTTAATAAACCCCACCCAACCCCACCAAAAATTTTTATGGGGCGGGGGTTTTTTTTTTTTTTTTTTTGTTTCTTCTTTTTTTTTATATTGGGTTTTTTTTATTTTATTTTTTCTAAATTATTTTTGGTTTTAAAATTTTTTGGGTTTTTTGGGGGGTTAAAATTTTTTATTTTTTTTAAAAAAAACCCCCCCCCCCTATTTTCAAAATAAAACCCTTTTTTTTTTTTTTTAACAAATTTTAAAGGGGTTTTTTCATTTTTGCAAAATATTTTTTGGGGGTTTTTTTTATGATTTAATTTAAATTTAGTTGTTTTTTTTTCTTTTTGGGTTTTTTTCGGGTTTTTTTGTTTTGTTTTTTTTTTTTTTCCTTTTTTGTTGGGGTTTTTTTTTCTTTTGTTTTTTTTTTTTGGGGGGGGGTTTTTTTTTGGGGGCGGGGGGTTTTTTAGGGGTTTTTTTTTTATTTTTTGGTTTGGGGGGGTTTTTTTGGGGGGGTTTTTTAAAAATTTTTTTCCCCTTTTTTTTGGTGAGAGATTCCGGGGTTTTTTATTTTTTAAAAGATCCAAAAGGGCGGGGAAAAGAGTTAAAAACAAGGTTCTTTTCATTTTGAAAAAAAAGAATTTTTCTTTTTCCTTTTCATTCTTCCCCTTTCCCCCCCTCTTTCCCCCTTTTCCCCCTTTCCCTTTTTTTCCCCGGACGAGAAAGATTTTTATCTATTTTTTTTTCTAAAGATTTTAACAGGGTTAAAGGGGTAAGAATGGGTTTTTGTGGGGGGGGGGGGCTTCATAGGGGTGTTTTTTTATTTTATTTTTTTAATTTTAAATAGAGATTTTTTAATCGTTTGGGAAGAGCGTCGCACAAGGGGGATTTTTTTTTTTTGTTAGTGTAAACCCACGGGGACACAAAATTTGCCAAACCGGCCGTGGGGGTTTTTTTTTGTGATAAAAAATTGGGGAACACATAGTTTTTTGTTAAGAAAGATAGGGAAAATAGATTAATGTGGGGGAAAAATTTGGGTAAACTGTTTTTGGTTTTTTTTTTCTTTGTTCCAAAAGGGAAAAAAAAACCCCCCAAACCGAAAATTTTAACCCCCGGGCTATTGCCACGGGTTTATAAAAATGAAAAGAACACCCTTAAAAAAGTGGGACCCTTTTTCCCCAAAAAAAATCCCTTTTAACAATTTAACCCCCTCACAGACACAGAAACCAACCCCAGGACCCCCCCCATTTTTTAAGGGGGACCCCCCCAAAACCTTTCCCAATTTCCACCCGTCTGGGAAAACGCGAAAAACTTCTGGGCCCGCGTTTTTAAAGTTTTTGAACCCCGGTTAAGGACGGCCCCCCAGAAGGTGAGGTGCCGTTTAAGGGGGACGGAAAAAACCCCTTTGAAAAAACCCCGTAAACAAAAAATTGTGGGAAAATTTAAAAAAAGTTTGTGATGTATTTATGAAAGGGAAAAAAAAAATTCTTTTTTTAAAGGGACACAGGGGCCCCGCAAACAGAAAAAGCCCGAAAAGGGTTTTAAAAAAGGAGAAAAAAAAAAAGGTTAAAACCACCTAAAGGTGGAGTTTTTTTAAAGGGAGAGAGACGATGTAGTATATAATAAAATGGTAACATACTACTACTAACTAATGATGATGATGATGATAATGAGATGATGATGATGATGATGATGATGATGACGATGATGATGATGATGATGATGATGATGATGATGATAAAAGAACAGTGTTTTTTAGCGCTTTTCTTCTTCCCTTTTAGAAGGTAAGCACAAAGCGCTAAAAAAAAAAACCCAGTCAAAAGCAATACACTCGAATACATAACACAAGCCACTCATGCACTACAGTGAAATAAACAGACTGGGATACGTAAACAACGCTTCCAAAACAACAAACGATAACAGACACAAAACATGTAAACAAACCACATGAATCATATGTACCTACCTACTTACAAATACACACACATAGACACAGACACACAGACACACACAGACAAACAGACAAACACACACACACTCACGCGCGCACGCACGCCACACACACACACATGCACAATCCTTCGGATTAGACTATAAACCGAGGTCCCGTGTGCGAACGCACGTAGAACATCTTGGGCACACGTTAAAACCCGTTTGGTGGATCGGTGGTCTAGAGGTAACGCGCCTGTCTAGAAAGCGAAAAGTCCGGGTCTGAAGTGTGCGGCGGTTCGTACCCCGTTTGGACCGGAAATTTTTCCCCCATCCATTAGACCATGAGTGGTGGTCTGGGCGCTAGTCTTTCGGATGAGACGATAAACCGAGGTCCCGTGTGTTACACGTAATTATTTAGCGCACGTAAAAAAAACCCACGGCAACAAGAGAGTTGTCCCTGGCAAAATTCTTAGAAAAAAGCCACTCTGATAGGGAAACAAATACAGCTGCAGAAAAAAAAAAAAAGGGTGAAAGGGTGGCGCAGCGCTAAGTGGCGACGCGTTCTCCCGCTCTCCCCGGGGAGAGCAGCCCGAATTTCAACTTAAAGTGGTATGAAATAAAATCTGAGCGCTTTGATTTGTTGCTTTACAAGATTCAGCGCTATATAAATTCCATACATTATTATTTATTATTATTATTATTATTATTTATATTGTGTGCCGGTGGGAACGGATGACAAAATTTACAAAACTGCTACACACGGCAACTGGATTAAAGAAGCACATGAGGCTTATTCCATTATTCTCGAAAAAAAAGAAAAGAATAAACAACACACACACACGCGCGCACACACAAACACACACACACACACACACACACACACACACACACACACACACACACAACAACTAATTATCAACATGTACTAGCATGTCTTTATCAGACATATGAGACAACAACAACAACAACAGCAGCAGCAAAACCCAACCAAATAATAAAAAGGAGTATTGATCATGGTTTCAGATAAATTCATATAGACATTTAACACTTGCACGACAAAGTATTGCAAGTTTTTGCAAGCATAAATATCACTTTAAACCAGTCAAGTCGAATCAAAATGCACTTGAATCATCCCATGAAGGGCAATTACAATACTGACAAGCACTTTGATACGTATCATAATCTCGAAAGTCACAAGAAAGCTACATTTCATATTGGCTGAAACACTCCAAGATAGCTTGAAAAATTGTATATACATATATATATATATATATATATATATATATATATATATATATATATAATATATATCATATATATATATATATATATATATTACCACGAATACTCAGTTACAGTATAAGTATTTTATCATAAGGTATCTTTTATAGCAAGATTCAGCCAAATATTCAGCAGAATGAATCGCTCCCTATTGTCCTAGGACGATCTACGCTTATGTTACTTAGGGTAAGCTGACGATGTCTTTTCTAATGATCTTCTTTCTCTGTCGTTGTTATTGTTGTTGCTTGAAGTCTAGTACTTCTGTCTGTTTTTATTAATTTCAGTGATTCAATTTTCACCCTAATGTTTCATTGCTCGAAAATGCACTGGAGTGTAAGTGTCACAGTGTGTATTTTTGCGAGTGCAAAGTGTAAGATAAACTTATCCCAATGACAGATTTTCAACAGGATTTTGGGTGTGTCTGTTATCTTCAGTTTTCTAAGAATCCGGTTTTAGTGTGAGTGTAATGTTTTTTTAAAAAACCACACCAAACAACCGAGTTATCTGTCTCCTGGAATATGAAAATTGCTATCGGGGATAGTGTAGCCACCGCGCTTAGAGCGCGCGCGCGCACACACACACACACAACACACATACACACACACACACACACAAACACACACACACGTGCAGACACACACACACACACACACACACACACACCACACACACACACACATTCCCACAGGCATAGCCCCTACCCCTGCCCCTTTTTAACACCCTCACCCTTCCCCGATTTACACATACATCCGTCTAATATCACTTATAGTGAACAGATGCTTGTATACAAGAAAAACACACACACACACAACAACAACAACAGCAACAACAACAACAACAACAACAACAACAACAATAACAACATCAAGAAGCCTCTTGCAATACGGCAGGTATTTACTGAACAAGCTCCCACGAAAGATAAAATGTATTACAAACAAAAATTGTTTTGAGCCGCATCTGAAGAAAAACAACAAACTATCCAATGAATAAGTGATTTCATTATGTTTCTTGTGACTGGAATAGTTGATACACTGTTGTTTGGTGTGTGTGTGTTTGTTGTGTGTGTGTGGTGTGTGTGTGTGTGTGTGTGTGTGTGTGTGTGTGTGTGTGTGTGTGTGTGTGTGTGTGTGCGTGCGTGCGTGTGTGCATGTGTGTGTGTGTGTGTGAAAGTCAAAGTTTATTGTGACTGGAATGATTGATACGCAGTTGTATGTGTGTGTGTGTGTGTGTGTGTGTGTGTGTGTGTGTGTGTGTGTGTGTGTGTGTGTGTGTGTGTGTGTGTGGTGATGTGTGATGAGTTGTCGCTATTGTCAGTGAAACTCCAAGTAAGTGTATAGTTTGTATACGTCCGTGTATTAATCTATGTTGCGCGGAAGAACCAGATGGATAGAGGTGAAAAGGAGTGGTTGACATGGTGGTTAGATACAGGGACCTGATAATTCAATAGAAGGACAGGATAGCCTGGTGGTTAGACTGATTGCCTCGTGATCTGCTGACCCGGGTTCGATTCTCGTTCAAGAGGAGTTTTCCTCTGGAGTTAAACATCAGTGCAGACTCCACTCCCCCTAAAAGTGCTTCGGATGAGACTATAAAACCGAGGTCGTGTGCGAACGCACGCAGCACATCTTGCCCGCACGTTAAAACTGTTCTGCTTTTCGGAAGAGTACGCCATTGTATGCCGGTGGGAACGGATGACAAAATGGACAAAACTGCATACACACGGGGACTTGATGTAAAAAAAAAAAGCACACCAGTGCTTATTCCATTATCCTCGAAATAAAATAATAATATTTTTCGTGGTACTCCCTTTATTGACACTTTTCTTTCTTTCCCTTTCCTCTGGTTTGTTGTTGTTGTGGTGTAGTTGTTCTTTTTAGTGTTGGTGGGTAATTGTTATTTATATTTTTTTGTATTTCTTACGTTGTTTCTTTTTCGTTTTCGTCTCAATTTTGGGGGATTTGTTTTGGGTGTTGTTGTTATTGTCTTTTTCTTTGTTTCCAATGCACGACTTCATGCCATGTAAAATAATAAAAAAGGAGCACACACACACATGCGCTCGCACGCACGCACGCACACACACACACACCTGCGCACGCACGCACGCACACACACACAAGTTTGCCCTCATGCACGTACGCACGCACACACACATACACAAGAAGACACATAATCAAGATGGTGATGATGACAAATCGCTGTATACTTCTTGCTCAAAGACGAAAATGTCCCGTAGGAGAGGCTCAAAAAGCCAAAACTTTAGTCAAAAATTTAGTTTCAGTTGAATAATCTCAAAAAGCTTCAAGAATATGAAATCTACAGAAGGTGTTGGGGAGCTGGACGAAAGTCGGCTTCAATGTTTTTGTGATCAAACCCAGAAGGGTCAGACATTACTTTGCAGTGACTGTGCCAGACCAGTCCACTCCATATGCGCAGATCTACCGGCATACCAGCTTGCTATGTTCGTCAAAACAAGTCCAAACTTCACATGCAAGGACTGTGTTTTGAACCATGTTAAAAGTGATGTGCTTGTGAATGTAGAAACGGAACTTAGATCTGTTTCTTCACCTGCGAAGACAGACAGTAATGCAGAAAGTTGTAGATCTAGACTTAGATCTTCATGTAAGCAGCAAGATCTACAGATTGATGATGTCAGGCCTACAGAACAAGGAACAGCAGTGAACAGTCAGAATGAGACAGTGACTGAAGTAAAGAACATGCTGTCAAATTTCATCCACATTTTCCAGGACGTTGAGAGTGAACGACAAAAACAGTTTACTCAACTGATGGCTGCTGTGACTTCAGGTGAGAGCATGAAAAAGAACACAAGACAGTACATACACAAACTGACATTCCATCTGTCACCCCTAGCCCCAAAACCCAATCTTGTGTCAACCCCCCCCCCCCCCCCCCTTCTTATGCAACTGTTGTAAAAGCTGATCCACCCAAGTTGTATGTTGGAGCAAGACCCGGCAATCTTTTACAAGAGAACACTTGACTTACTTGACTTATGCCTCTTGGTTCCTTGGGGAACATAGGGCTGCAACAACACCCCTCCAACGAACTCGGTTTTGGGAGATCCTCTTCAGCTCGGCCCATGTCATTCCGGCTGCCTTCGTTTCTTCGTCAACACTTCTGCGCCAGGTCTGTTTTGGTCGACCAACTTTCCACTTCCCTTGTGGATTCCAGTCAAGGGCCTGCCTGGTGACACTTGACGCAAGCCTGCGGAGTGTATGGCCGACACCTGTGCTGTTTTTGCAGTTTCGTACAGGGTTCTGATGTTCCAGGTCCCTATCCTGGTTGTTGACTTGGTTGTTAGAAGAGTTGTCAGTGCACTGGCTTCCGGAAGGCTTTCACCAGCACGCGTCATAGGCTCTACCAGAGAGGACTCTTCCCCAACCATGTCGCTCGTAAGAGGTAATGTTGCAGTTTCCGTAACAGACTAGTTTTAAAGTGAATGGGTCGTTAGCCCAATGCACAACCCCCAACCTGGAGGACCAGGGTGCATCGTTTAGTCTGGCTCCTCCCCCCCCAGACCTGTTGAGCATGGTTGAACCTGCCAGAGGCCGAAGCCCCCGCCCACATAGCTCTGGGGGTCATTGAAGCACGCAAACCATCCCATCACGACAAGGTAACACACCATCGGGAAGACAAGAGAACAACCATGATGAAAATGATGTCAACAAAACTGTAAAACTATCCAGTAAGACTAATGACGTAAAAATACAGAGATATTTAAAAAAATGAAAGAAAGAAAACCAGAGTTGCAAAGAAAACAAGCATGCCCCATATAAACTGAAGACCGCAAAAAAAAAAAAATCCATGAAAAATCAAATGACGTCAAAGCTTCTGCTGAAAGAAACAAAACGCAAAATCTGGATTCCAAGCCTCAAGTACAAAATTCCAGTTCACAACTCCCCAAAGTTTTAATCTTGCATGATTCAGTAATGAGCCAAATAGATGGAAATCGATTGGGAAACTCCTATGGCTTTCATGTTGTTACTAAAAAAGCACATACCACTGAAGAATGTCTGTCTGTCTTAGATGGATACACTACGGAAGATCATTTTGATGTAGTTCTCCATCTGGGTGTAAATGATCTGAAGAAAAACGATGATGTCAAATGTTGTGCTCATTCTCTGGCTTCTTGTGTTGAGGCTGTGCAGTCCAGGTGGTCAACAGCTTTAACTGTCATAAGTAAAGTGGCTCCACTGACCATCCCTGAGCTGTACGTGAAGAGAGAGCTGTATAATGCTCACGTTTTCTCTCAGATGTTCAACATTGACAATATTTCATTTATGTCATGAAAACTGAAAAGCCAATTTGAAAGTGTATATGACAGATTCAATTCATCCTTCAGCCAGAGGAAGCAGTGTTCTAGCCATCTAGTAAGTAGTCAGGTAATGTATGGTGGAGTGAAGTTGCCAGACAAAAGAAAATACAGGCTTTTAAAATCTACCTCAAAGATAAAAGTAATGAAAATAATAAAGACAACATGAAAAAATCTAAGAATCACTGCAACAGGATAATAGAAGAAGCACCTAGAACATTTTGGTTCGTTCAAAATTAACATATGCGTAAGAAATTTTCTTCTCTGCTCCAAAATATCTATTAAAAAATCTACAAAGCCTACAAACTTGCACTCGGTGTGCCGGTTCATACTGCGACACTGAGTGTATATGCCGAAATTGGAGTGTTGCCTTTTGAATCACAAATGAAGCTTGCTTCAGCTACATACATCTTGAGAAGTCATAGAAATCAAAATTCAAGTATGCCAGAACTTGATTTAAAGGCTGAATCCCATTATCCCAAACGAGCAAAAACAATAAGTTCTTTAACTCCGATAGGGAGCTTCACATCTGACCTGTTTGAAAACTCAGGTGTGAATCCAAATAATGTTGCTCCTCGATTGTCGTTCAGCGTTATTCTCCATGGGAGCTTAACATTGCCAAATTTGACATAGACTATGCTGACCTTAAAAAGGATGATGGGCCTGTCCTATCGGCCTTTGTTAGATCTCATCTACATGAACATCATGATAATCATTTGAAAATCTATACAGACGGCTCTGTACTTGATAGTAATGTTGCAGGTGCTGGATTTGTAATTCCAGCTCTGAAAATTGAAAGGTCTTATTACATTGGAAAAGACTTTTCTATTTTCTCAGCAGAGCTTGATGCAAGTTGTGATGGCGTTAAACTTCCTGCTTAATTTTCCTTTCACCTGTTTACAAGTATTACTCTGTGTTGATTCCAAGTCTGTTCTACAGTTTTTACAATCCTTTAGTACTAATATAAGAGATGAGATTGTGACTGAAATTGTTCATGTAATTCATTTTTTGTCCACATCTGGTACTGTATACAATTTTGCTGGATTCCATTCCATTGTGGTCTTTGGGGAAACGAATGGGCAGATCGCACAGCTAAAAGGGGTGCAATGAACAATGCAAATTCAATCAAAATGCAAATGCGCTGTCTTTACAAGAGGGACGTTGTCTTCTAAAGAAGACTTGCTGGGATCAGTTTGGCACTCTATATCATGAAACTTATCATTCAAAAGGAAGTGCAAGACCTAAGTCTTCTTCTTCTTCATGTGCCAGGTCTGTTGCAGACATCGGCGATCATGGCCTTCCATTCCTCTCTGTTGTCAGTTCTCCTGATGAGTTCATTGTTTGGGGATTCTTTCCTCGTTGCGGAGCTATTCAGACTGTCTGTGTATTTTGTGCGTTGTCTTCCTCTGTCTTTGGAACCACAAATCTTTCCACACAATATTTGCTTTTCTATTCCATCAGCTCTGTTTATGTGCCCAAAAAATTGTAGTTGTCTTTTTCTGATGGTGTTGAGTAGGGATCTTTTGTACCGGGCCATTTCCATTACTTTTTTGTTTGACTTCTTTTCAGTCCATGATATTCTCATAATTCTTCTGATATACCACATTCTGCTGCTTCAAGTCTTCTTTCGAGGTCTTTTGTCAGCGTCCAGCATTCACATCCGTACAGAAGGATGGACCATATGTAGGCTTTCAGAGTCTACAAAGTCTAAATACAAAGGTTTCTCTGATCAGAACAAATTGTGTCATAGACTGTTGAAAAGTCTGATATACAGACTAAGGCTCGATGCTCTCAAAACGAAATTCAGTCGCAATGTGTCATGTATTTGTGGTGATCAGATTACGCCACAACATGTTATGTTTTGTTGTGATCAGTTGAAGCCTTTTTTGCCGGCTTGGTTGTCTAACACTGAGTCCAGTCGGTCGGTTTATATAAAATATATTTGTTGTTCCTGTTCAAGTTAAAATTGATTTCGTTTGATTTCTTAACATGATATAATTCTTTTTTAAACATCACAACTATGTAAGCCTACAAATTCCTAGCTGATGTATAGAGTATACAGTACCTATGCACACACACACACACGCGCGCGCGCGCACACGCACAAACACATACATATACCTTACACACACATGCATATACACCCAAATACACACACCACACACACACACACACACACACACACACACACACACACCACACACACACACACACACACACCACACAAACATGCTCACTAACTCGAAGGTATCTTAAATTTCAGTTTGAAGTCTTCTTCTACTTCTTCTTCTTCTTCCTCTTCTTCTAACTCTTTGACAGCAACTATAGCTGTCTGTCATATAAACGAAAACGCGTTGCGCTGCCATTAAGCGCCTGACAAGTCAGGCCCGGGCATCCGACTTCGGCGTGGGGGAGAAATGCTATCTTTGGAAGTCTTTCTGGAGAAGAGAAAAAGGCAGGAGAATGGAGCAAGAAGGCAGAAAGTAGACAAGAAGGAGGTGACAGGAAGAACAGGAACAAGGAGGACACAAAGAGAGGGAGAGGAAAAAGGGAATTCATGGCGCAGATTTTTCATAAGGTGGGGATGCTATTTATACTGACAGGTCCCCCCACCCCGCATCCCCACAGGGTAGTGTTGAAGTTAAGATAGGTGAGAAGTGACGATGAGAACAGCTGGAGAAGCAGCAGCCTTGAAAGGAAGAGGTCATGCTTCTATGTCAACAGAAACGAAGTAAACGAGTGTTAGTGTGTGGGTTAGTCTTCAAATTCATTTAACGTCTTTTCACAGTTGTGATATTAGACGGGGCAGGGGGAGGGGTGGGGGAGGGGGGGGGGGGGGGGCAGCGGGATGAGAAGGAGGGTGTATGAGTGTCAAGACAGGAAGGTGTAGTTGGTACTGTACAGGAGAAGGAATTTCAGGGGATCAATGCATGCGAAATGATAAACAAAATTTAAAAATAAAAAATATAGAAAAACAACAACCAAAATTATAGAAAAAACACCGTTACATTACTAACCTATTGAACTACAATAAACAACAGGAAAATGCAATTCTAACAATTTCTAACAAAATCAGTAATTCCAATTAAAAATGTAAATAAAATTTCAACTACTGAATTTCACGTGAAAAAATCCAAACCTATCTTAATGTGTGCAACCCCCTTCCCTGCCCTCAAAAGAAACCCAAGAAGCTAGTGTTAGTGTGTGTGGGTTTTTTTTTCGTGTGTGTGTATGTGTGTGTGTGTGTGCGTGCATGCGTGCGTGCATGTATATGTGCGTATACATGTGTGTGCTTATGTGTGGATATATTATGCATTTATTCGCTGAAGATAGATTTTTCATCCCCTCCACCTCCCCCCTACATGCACACCCTGTGTCAGTGTGTTAGTGTGTGTTTATGTGTGTGAGTGTTTGAGTGAGTGTATGTGTGTGCGCGACCGCGCTCGTGCGTGCGTGCGTGCTTGCGTGTTCGCTCGTGCGTGTGTGTGAGTGAATGTGTGTGTGTTGAGTGTATGAGTGGGGGGCAGGGAGGATGGGGGGGGGGGGGGGGGGGGAGGGTAGTACGTCAAAGTCAAACTATTACTGGCAGATGGCACACTGTATAAGCAGTCTATTGTTTTGGTGTTGTTTTTTTCTTTAAAAACGAGCCGTCCACCTCACTATATAAATATACAGCAAGAACAACAGCAACAACACGAACACAACACCCAGACAAGGAACACAACAGAAGGAAGCATGAGTGCATGTGACTTAACACTTGTGACTTTATGACTAAGCCAGGTAGTGGTGATGTTGGGCTGCATTCTTTTCCTTGGCTCCTATAAGTGCAGAGGACCGCGGGGAGTGGAGGAAGCTGGTTGCAAAAATCCTCAGGGGTGCCGCCTATGGGACTACGGGATTTTTAAAAGTTATTTTTTTATTCTGTTATTTCGAGGATGATAGAATAAGCGCTCATGTGCTTTTTTTTCACCCAGTTCCCGTGTGTATGCAGTTTTGTCAATTTTGTCATCTGTTCCCACAGGCACACAATGACCTACTTTTCCTAAAAGCGGAACGGGTTTTAACGTGTGCGCAAGATGTTCTGCGTGAGTTGGCACACGGAATCTCGGTTTATAGTCTCATCCGAAGGACTTTTGGGGAGAGTGGAGTCGGCACTGATGTTAACTCCAGAGGAAAAACCCTCTTGAATGAGATTGAACCCGGGTCAGCAGATCACGAATACATCACTCTAACCACCAGGCTACCCCGTCCCCTGGTGGGATAGCTTGGGATAGGTGAAGGTGAAGTATGCGTGCTGGCGTTGGGATAGTGTGTAGTGGTGCTTCTCTGTGATCAATGGTTTAGTCTGTGTACTGTTTTTATGCATGGTGTGTAACTCACGACAGTTGATCTGTTGGTGAGATAATGATTATAAAGTATTAAAATTGAACTGAATTGAGAAAAAATAATATCAATAGAAGCCCCAGCCCATAGAGAATACTAATTTGATAATTCATTGTCTGATTATTTGATTCACTCACACACACACACACACACTAACACACAAATATTCGCACACAAATACACAACTACGCACGCGCACACAAACACACATATTAACACACACACGTGCGCACCCACGCACGCACGCGCGCGCGGACGGGTTCGAATCCCATTCAAGGAGATATTTTACTCTGGAGTTAACATCAGTGCCGACTCCACTCTCCTCAAAAGTCCCTCAAATGAGACTATAAACCGAGGTCCCGTGTACGAACGCACGCAGAACATCTTGCGAACACGTCAAAACCTGTTCAGCTTTTCGCAAGAGTAGTCTATTGTGTGCCGCTGGGAACGGATGACAAAATTTACAAACTGCCTGCACACGGGAACTAGATGTAAAAGAGTTCGCGTGCTTATCCCATTATCCTCAAAATAAAAGAATAAAAAATTTTTAAAAACATTTGAATTACCCCCCCCCCCCCCACCCACACACACACACATACACACACACACACACGGATGAGACTATAAACCGAGGCCCCGTGTGAGAACGCATGCAGAACATCTTGCGAGCACGTTAAATCCTGTTCTGCTTTTCGTAAGAGTAGGCCATTGTTTGCCGGTGGGAACAGATGACAAAATTTACAAAACCGCATACACACGGGACTGGAGTAAAAAAGCACATGAGTGCTTATTCCATTATCCCTGATATAAAAGAATAAATAACACACACACACACACACACACACACACACACTCACACACACAGGGCACATTTTTCACCAGCTGTTTAATCCCAGTGAGGGTCCGCAGAATGCCTGTCAGACGATTCTATTTTGTTTTTAGAAATTATGGTATGCTGAATTAAATTATAATTATATTATACAAAAAGTACTTTGAATATATTACGTTGTTCTATTAAGTAGGCCTGCCGCATCAATACCATCTACAGAGAGTTGTCTGCCACTCTTCTGTGGAAGACGGCCTCGGTTTGTTGGAAACTGAGCGAAGAGAGGTAACTCGCCTCTAGTGTCAGTGTGGACGGTTGCCTCCCTGCTCAATCTGGCGTTGGTAGAAGTGGGCTACACACCAGCTTCACTTGTTGTCACTTTTCCTTCTGTTTCCCTATACTACTCTGCCATTCATATCGTGCAAAATAAGGCATCCACAGAAAAAATAACCCAACACTTTTGGTGAATGACTAGCCTCTGACTCAAAACTCATGTGATTTTGCCCCAAACTAGTAGGTTTGATTTTTTTCAAGCAAACACTATACCTCATCAGTCCTTTGTCGTCTACTAGCTTTCTAACCATGCTAGGCATGCACGAGGTCAACACTGTAGGAACTCAAGCAGTCCTCACTTGATCCTTTTCAGCTTTCTTGTGACTACCTGGTATATTGCTCTAAGTCCTCAATCCCCCAAAATAAGTACACAGCGCATTTTTCATACCTTTAAAAAAATGTAAAAAATCAGCAGATTTTTTTTTTAGACTAGCACTTTATAGAAGATAATACATGACTCGGAAACTTAAGGTGGAGTGTAGCCTGGTGGTTAGAGTGATGCGCCCCTAATCTGCTGACAGCGTCCCCCCCACCCCCCACCCCCTTCCAATCTCGTTCAAGAGGAGTTTTCCTCTGGAGTTAACATCAGTGCCGACTCCACTCACCCCAAAAGTACTCCAGATGAGACTATAAACCGAGGTCCCGTGTGCAAACGCACGCGGAACCTCTTACGCACATGTTAAAACCCGGTTCGGCTATGCGGAAGAGTAGGCCATTGAGTGCTGATGGGAACAGATTGCAAAATCGACAAAACTGTATACACACTGGATGCAAAAAAGGACATGAGTGCTTTATCCATTATCCTCGAAATATAAAAGAAGAAAGGACAGGGTGGTGAAAACACTGACAATAATTATAGGCTTGCACAGCGTACTATACAATTGCATGGCACTGTCGCTGTAGGATTGTGCTATTTTTAGGGTGGCCCACGGCGCCAAAGTGGGATGACTTGTGACCACCACAGTCTCTGAACCGGATATCTCCGCTGGGAATATAATATAATGTCAACCAACCAGTCACACTGAAAACGAATTGAGCAAAATCTTAACGGTTCGAAAAAAGGCTATGGAAAAGTAACATGAATTTTTTTTTTACAAGCTTAAGGTCGGCTTCACTAGTAATTAAAATATTTTCTGTTTAATCTTATCCTATAGCGGAGAGAGAGAGAGAGAGAGAGAGGAGAGAGAGAGAGAGAGGAGAGAGAGAGAGAGAGAGAGATTATGCATAACAGTGACAGCAATGTGTACACACATTATGAATGCATGTAAAGCGCTTTAACATAACAAAAAATAACAATGCACATATATACGAACGTAACTGTAGCAATACATGCAAAAGTAATAAAGCACATATATACAGACATAACTGTAGCAATACATGCAAAAGTAACAATGCACATATATACGAACATAACTGTAGCAAAACATGCAAAAGTAACAATGCACATATATACGGACATAACTGTAGCAATACATGCAAAAGTAACAATGCTCATATATGCGAACATAACTGTAGCGATACATGCAAAAGTAACAATGTACATATATACGAACATAACTGTAGCAATACATCGCCTTTAAAACAACTAACGATGAACACGATGAGGATGATGTAGCTGCTATGGAATGCGTCTGCTTTGAGAATACTCTACCCTTCCTATCAAAATATATCCCGGCGTCAACCGAGCCCAAGAGAGATACAGACACCTGCAGTGTTGGTCAGGTAATTTGATCAAAACTCTCAAATTCGAATCCGTTCAGTGGATGAAGCTCGACTGTGTGGTCCCAGTCTTCCCACTGAGCCCACAGCACACTCACGCTGGGTAGGAGCCGGCCGGAGTCCGAAACAATTTCTATACGACTCTTATGGGAATCGAACCCACGACCTTCCAGTCCATAACCCAAGACGCTAACCTCTGCGCCAAGGCGGCTGGTCAGAAGAAGGTTTCGGAGAGATTCCGAAAAAAAATCGTTATGATTCTAATGGGATTCGAACCTGCGACTTTGCAGTCCGTAAGCCAAGGCGCTAACCACTGCGCCATGGCGGATGGTCAGGGGAAGGTGTTTGTCAAGTACAGGCTCTAATCACACACACAACATAAGGGTCGATTTTGTCACATTTGCAGGCTGAGAGAAATACGAAATACGAAATTTCATTTAAAGAGGGTAGTAGATTAAGTACAATGACTTTTTTCATCCAGCCCTCAAAAAAAAAAAAAAAGGGGGGGGGGGGGGGGTTGGGAGTAAGTTTAACATCAAAGCACAAGCAATATGTTTGAAAGAAAAAATAATGGAAAGGAAAAGAGTAAAGGAAACAACAAAAGAGAAAATACACCAAGAGAGAGAGACAATGACAATGACAAATTCTTTTATTTCGAGGATAATCAATAAGCACTCATGTGCTTTTTTACATCCAGTCCCCGCCCGTAGGGATACATCTTAATAATAACCCAACACTTATACAGTCTCACAGTAGAAACATGGGGAAATAACCCTTTTCAAAGCAGCCCTCCCCCCTCCCCCCCCCCCCCCCCCAACAACTCCCCCCTCCCCCAGCCGAAAGCAAACTAATAAAAGAAAACCCTAAAAACACCCCACCACCACCACCACCCCACCCCCAAAAAAACAACAACAACCAACCCACAACCAAAGCAAACAAACAAAAGAGAAAGAAAAACCAAACCAACAAAAGAAGAAAAAAGAGAAAAAGAAACAACAACAACAACAAAACCAAGAAGAATAGCAACCAAACTTAATAAGTCATAAAGATAAACATCTACACATTGTCAAATGGTACATATACTTGTTACACATAACAATAAGATATTGAAATAGGGCACTCGTTAAGACTTAAGTGCAGAGGACAAGTCCAATAAGTATTGAAAATATAAAATATGAATCCTTCATCAGGATACACCATAACTATAAGCAAAACGATAAAAGGTGAGAGAGAGAGAGAGAGAGAGAGAGAGAGAGAGAGAGAGAGAGAGAGAGAGAGAGAGAGAGAGAGAGAGAGAGAGACAGACAGACAGACAGACAGACAGACAGAGACGGAGACAGAGTGCGTGTGTGTGTGTGTATTTCAAAGATAACATCCAATTTATAATTCCCAAAACAGTACACGATCACCATCAACACTCATTTTTTATTATACTCGTTTCAAATTATATGTCATGATAATGAAATAAACTCAATACTCATATATTCACACAATAAAAACAAGAAACAAAACAAAAGAAGAATCTAAACCTATACAGTCATTGAGGGAGAGAATGTGAGTGAGAGAGTGAGTGAGTGAGTGAGTGTGTGTGTGTGTGTGTGTGTGTGTGTGTGTGTGTGTGTGTGTGTGTGTGTGTGTGTGTGTGTGTGTGTGTCAGGGATAATACTAAATATATAATACTCACAGAGCACACGATCAACAACACCAACACTTTTTAATTATACTCATACAAATTGAATGTCATGATAATAAAAATAAGTGCAGTACCCATACACTCACACAATAAAGAGGGGGGGAAACCCCAATAAAGTCATAAAAAGAACATCTAAACATTGTAAGTAATAGAGACAAATTCTTTTTTTTCCAGGATAATGAATAAGTACTCATGTGCTTTTTACATCCAGTCCCCGCCCGTAGGGTCACATGTTAATAATGAACTCAGTACTCATACTTTCAAACAGTAGAAGCAAAAGGAAAAAAAAAACTTTTTAAAAAAAGAAAAAGAGAGAAAAAGGAAACAAACAAACAAACAACCCCAGACAAACAAGAAACAAAATAAACCCCAGAACCCCCCCCCCCCCCCCCCAAAAAAAAAACCCCAAAAAACACAAAACAAAAAACAAAAAAAAACCCAGACAGACAGAGAGAGACAGACATACAGACAGACAGAGACAGAGAAACAGGCATACAGACAGAGATAGACAGACAGAAACAGAGAGTCGGAGAGAGACAGACAGACAGAGAGACATACAGAGAGAGTGAAAGAGAGGCAGAGACAGAGAGAGGATTTTAACAACTTTTTTGTTGTTGTTTTCTTGTTGTTGTGATAATTATATTTGTCTCAGAAGACATTTCCAATTAAGAATCAGGGAGAACAATGCTGTATTTGGGGTGTTTTTTTAATATTATTATTGTTCGGTTTTAATAATCACCGTTTAACAAACTCGCGCACACCGTGAAATCAAATACTCCCCCCCCCCCCCCCCCCCACACCAGCACACAATCAGTGTGAGGTGAGAGACATCAGCCTCTGGCCCTGCCTAACTATGGCATGCTCTAACACCAGATGTTGCCCAAGCAGTGCGAGCAATGACCAGTTATAGCCCTGTGTCCTTCTAGCTTATGACTAACACACAGCACACAAAACTGTCTGAAAAGCGAAAAAACTTGTTTGTCATTGTACAAATCAAAACGCAGCCAGTGCCGTTCTCTCCCCTCCCCCCCCCCACCCTCGCCCCTCTCTCCCCCTCTTTACGACCACCCCCACCCCCCACCCCCCGGCGAGGTTGAGCGTTAGGTAATATTACTTTTTAAATTTCAATTCAACAAAACACACAGTAAAAAGAGTGAAATTTACTCTTTTTTTTTTATAAAGAATACGCAAGATATATCAACCGATGGGGAATGAAATAATAATAATGATAATAATATTTAAAAATAATAATAATAATTCATTTCAATATACCCTCCCAGATATACCCAGACTTGTTATGTCACATCCTCCGGGTCAGAAGTCCATAGCTAGACCATCAATGTCGGGCCGCTATGGGGCCACTAGCCAAAGGGGCCCTGCACTACTGCTGGTCCACTTTGGATTTGTTCAGTGGTGTCTGTTCTGGGGTATTTTTCAGACTGTTTGCCCATAATACAGGGTGGTTTTCCCTGAGTCAGGAGAAGACCTCGTGTCCACAAAATAATAATAATAATAATAATAATAATAATAATAATAATAAATGGAACTTACATAGCGCTGTATCTTGCACAGACAAATCAAAGCGCTTGCACTCAACTCATTCTTACGCAGTCATGCAACCAATAGCAAGTAATAGTTCTAACAAGTCCAAATGCACACACACACACACACACACGTTATACACTTTGGCAGGGTGATGAAATCTTTGGCTGTTGAAAAGCAGGGATAGCTATGAAATGAAACAGGAGAGGAAATTCTTAGGTTTGAAACAAATAATTGAGGCCAGATTTAAAAGTGTCACAAGAAGGTCTTTGGCGAAGAGAGATAGGGAGGCCATTCCAAATCAATGGACCAGAAACAGAGAAAGAGCGACGGCCAACAGTGGACTGGTTGAATCTAGGTATTTGTAAGCACAAGGAATCTGTAGCAGAGCGAAGGGAGCGAGAAGGGGTGTACAGGTGGAGACATTCACAGAGGTAGGAGGGTGCTGTTTTGTGGAGACATTTATAACAGAGGGTACTGATCTTATAGTTTATTCTTTGTGGCACAGGCAGCCAGTGGAGAGATCGCAAGAGAGGGGTAATGTGCTCAGATTTTTTCTTTCTGAGGACTAGTCGAGCTGCAGAGTTTTGAATACATTGAAGGGAGTGGATAGATGATGCTGGCAGACCAGCCAAAAGAGAATTGCAATAGTCCAGACGTGAAAGAATGAGAAATGCCACGAGTTTTGATGTTGCATCTGTGGACAGGTACTTTCGAATTGCACTAATACGCCGTAATTGATAGAAGCAGGACTGGCAGGTCTGGGTGATGAATTTTTGCATGGAGAGTGTGTTGTCAATTATGACCCCTAGATACTTTACAGCAGTGGATAGAGGGACTGATGCATTTCCGGATTCTATTGAAGCTGTTGTAATGGAAGAGAGTTTGTTTTTGGTCCCTACAAGCATGGCTTCAGTTTTATCAGCGTTTAGTTGTAACTTGTTCTCTATCATCCAGTTTTGGATATCTTGAAAGCAGTAGGCCATATTTATCAAGAGAGAAGACAGATTTTCAGGACTGTCACTGCTTAGAATCTGAGAGTCATCTGCATAAAAGTGATGATTGATCTGATGACGTTTAATTATATGTGACAGTGGAGCGGTGTAGAGAGTAAAAAGAACAGGGCCCAGAACTGATCCCTGCGGGACTCCACATTCCAGTCTGGCAGGTGTTGACTGAATCTTGTTTACTGTGACTGTCTGGAATCGGTCAGTCAGGTATGAGCTAAACCAGGTGAGGGCTGTACCAGTAACACCAAACGTTTCTTGAAGACGGGAGAGAAGGGTAGAGTGGTCAATAGTGTCGAAGGCTGCAGATAAGTCGAGTAGAGTGAGGAGGGAGATTTTCCCTGAGTCAGAAGCAAGTAGAAGCATGTTTAAGGTGTGAACTAGGGTGGTTTCAGTGCTGTGGTTGACGCGATAGGCAGACTGAAATGCAGGAAGAAGACTGTTGGAGAGAAGAACTACTCTTTCAAGGACTTTAGAGATAAAAGGAAGGTTGGAAACAGGTCTGTAATTCTTCAGAATGTTAGGGTCAAGGTCATGCTTTTTGAGTAATGGTGTGACTAAAGTAGTTTTGAGAGCTGAAGGAACATTTCCAGAAACAAGAGATGAATTTACTATCTTTGTGATAGTGGGTATAAGCTGTGGCAGGCACTGCGCGAAAAGAGAAGCAGTATCATCAATATTCTCGCAGATTTTGTAATGCACGAAACATGAAACAGCAATACACAGGATAGAAGCTGAAAATTGACCCCCCCCCCCCCCCCCCCGGCAAAAAAAAAAAAAATTATTTTCATTAGTAAAAGCAGGACGACTTTCATTCCAGCAACATTGTCAAAATAACACAGTTTGTGTTAATTTTCAACATAGGCTATGAAAAGGTGTCCCATAACTATCCCATTGTTGGGGGCCGACATATCAGAGACCTCAGCTTCTCCAGGGGCCAGCATTTTGAGGGCAGCGCTCATCTCCTTTCCCTGGCTGCTTTACCTTCCCTTACCCTAAAGAGGCAGATACCCATTTACAGCTACTGGGGGAAGTGTACTGAGGCCAAGGCGCGCAAACGGTCACCTACCCGGGCGGCAACCACTCTCACCGCTGCTTAACCTTAGCTTGGAGAAAGCGAGTGCTCTGACCACTGACGAGATTTGTCCGCAAAGCAAATAGTATCCAGTTATAGGGTTGTTACCCTGTAGTTCCCTTCGCTGTTGTACATGAAAGGGCATTATGAATATATGTTTAACCAAATGTGCTAATAGTGATACTAATGATGATTCCCAACTGGTAGTCGTAATTATCATCATCGTCGTCATCACATCGTCATTGTCGTTGTCGTCATCGGTATTGTCATCGTCGTCGTCGTCGTCGTCGTCGTCGTCGTCGTCGTCGTAGTAGTAGTAGTAGTAGTAGTAGTAGTAGTAGTAGTAGTAGTAGTATCAAGGATTATCGTTTCTTCTTCATCATCATCATCATCATCATCATCATCATCATCATCATCATCATCATCATCATCATCACCACCATCCCAATTATCACCATCATCATCATCGTCATGATTATCATCATTATCATGATCCTCCTCCTCCTCCTCTTCCTCCTGCTCCTCCTCCTCTTCCTCACCACCACCACCACCACCACCACCACCACCATCGCATTCATCCTCATCACTGCCGGTCATTACTTTCTCTCAGCAATTAACTATCCTCAACGCAGTCACGTTGTTGAAACCACATGACATGACGGACAATTGCCTTGGCGCTAGCTTTTTGCACCGTCATTACTTTTCTGCCCCAAATTTTTTTTGGTTTAATGTACGGACCATAGGGGAAGCGTGGAGAGAGAGGTGTATTTATATCATAGTTCGTGCACACTTCGTTGCTACTCATTTCTGTCACTGCCGCTGTCTCTCCAGTACAAGGGTCCAGAGCGGTTAGGAATTTCAGAGTCTGCCATCACACACACTTTCAAGAGAAACGGTGTAGGGAGCTTTTAGGGATTTCTGTCGCCACTACAAGTAGTATTGTAAGAGGAGTTAGGGGTTTCAGTGTCGCTATAGCCATCGTTTTTCCAGTAGAGAAGGTTAGGAGTTTCAGCGGCTGCTGCAGTAGTGTTTGGAGTGAAATGCTTTAGAGAGGTTTGGGGATGTCAGTGGTGATGATGGCAGGTCGAGCAGAGAGGATGAGGACACCAGGTCTTTGTGTTCTTCTTCTGCTGTGTGTGTGTTTCGTTTCCAGGGGGCAGTCCTCACCGTTCAGCGCTGATGTAAGTTGACTCCTGGAGTTTAAATGTGCTTTTTGGTTGTTGGGCTGCTTTTGAGTTTTTGTTTTTTTAGATGTGGGGTTTTGGTGTGTTGGTTGGTTGGTTTGTTGATTGGTTGGTTGGTTGGTTGGTTGGTTGATTGGTTGGTTGGTTAGTTGGATGGTGGAGTGGTTGATTGATGGGTTGGCTGTTAGGTGGTTAGGTGGCTAGTTGGTGGTTGGTTCATGGGATGGTTATTTGGATTTTTCGTCGGTTGGTTGGTTGGTCATGTATAGATGTCATGTGTGGGTGGCTTGCTAGTTAAATCTTGGGTTTTGTTTTTACATGAGTGTAAATGGAAGCCTTCACACGCATACGTGTGTTGTCTCTACATCAGATAACTTTCAACAGCAAATCTACCTATGAAGACTTCGTCAAACCTCAGAGAGCACCTATTGTTACATACCAAAATGAGCGAAAATGTGTTGCACTGCCGTTAAGCGCCTGACAAGTCAGGCCCAGCGCATATGACATTGGTGTGGGTGAGAATTGTTATCTTTTAAGTCTTTCTGAAAAAAATAAGCAGGAGAATGGACCAAGAAGGCAGGAAAATAGACAAGGAGATGACAGGAAGAAAAGGAACAAGGCAGAAACAAAAAGAGAAATAGGAAAGAGGGAATTCTAGCACAGTATTTCCTGTTGGTGGGGGATGCTATTTATACCTACAAACCCCATGCATCCCCGAAGGCGGAGAGGGGGTGTTCTATGAAGACTATACATTTATACATTTACAAATTGCCAAACTTACGCTTCACTTTTTGAATCAAAAGTACAAATTGCCAAACTTACGCTTCTCCTTTCGAATCAAAATTACAAATTGTCAAAGGTAGGCTTGTCTTTTCGAATCAAAATTACAAATTGTCAAACGTAGGCTTGTCTTTTCGAATCAAAATTACAAATTGTCAAAGGTAGGCTTGTCTTTTGGAATCAAAATTACAAACTTACTCTTTAAAAAATTCAAAATAGATTGTGTGCATCTCAAGTATGTGAACATTTGTTTTCATGTCAATCACCCTATTGTTATTTTTGCTGAGCAGACAGGACAGGCCGGAAGAGCAGCAGAAGGGGCAGGGGGAGGGGACAGGCAATCCCCTGTACTGAACCCAAAGTAAGTGTCCACCCACAGCTTTGGCTCTTTCTTTGCCTGGTTGGTTTTTGACAGGAGACTTTTTTTTTATTCATGTTCAGACTACTTTCAGTCACGGCACATTTCTCTGCTTGAAATTCGGACTGCTCTGCCCGCCAGGGGAGAGCGCGTCACCTCAAGAGCAGCGCCACCCATTATATTATTTTTCTTTATCTGTCTGTAACTGTAAATCTTTCCCTATCAGAGTAGCTTTTTTCCTACAGAATTTTGTCAGGGACATCTCTTGTTGCCGTGGGTTCTTTTACGTGCGCTAAATAATGTTGTGCAACACACGGGACCTCGGTTTATCGTCTCATCCGAAAGACTAGCGTCCAGACCACCACTCATGGTCTAATGGATGGCGAAATGTTTTGGGCCCAAACGGGGATCGAACCACCGCGCACTTCCGACCGGGACTTTTCGCTTTCTAGGCAAGCGCGTTACCTCTAGACCACCGATCCACTTACCCAGAAGCAGGGTCCACAGTGGAGCCATCTGGAAACTGAGTCAGTCACTTTCTTTCTTTCTTTCTTTATTTTGTTTGTCATCTCGCGTTTTTAGATTTATAAAACCCAGTAATGAACCCGTTTGTGAAGGTACACCATCAGTAAATTATTTCAGCACAGTTTTAACCTGTGATTCTTTCGATGGCCGCTTAAAAAGGCCACAGGAATATCACTCAAGTATTCTTGTGAAAAGTGTCCCACTGTAAGGTACCACAGCGGGTGAAGCTTCCATCTCCGACGGGACCTCTGACGAAGGCTCATCCAGGAGCCGAAACTCCAGTCAGGTCAGGCCAAAGGCATGGTTCTATATCAAAAATGCCTAAAATACTGTCATTGAAAGATTTTATTTTCTAGAGTTTCGTTTTGTAATTGAATCTTTGACACATCATTTTCAAAGTGATGGAGAAGTTGTAAGCGGTGACCTGCATTTGTTTTCCCCCCACTACTATTTCTGCATTGACAGCGATTTGAAGTTTGAGGAAATGACAGTGCCCTGATATGGCCTCTGTGGTCGGGGGGCTATAAACAACAAGGGTGAACCAGTTGAGTCAGTCAGAATTGTTGTGTGTTGGTTTGGGACATGGTATGAGACTCAGCAAAGATCAGGGTCAAAAGCTGACCCACTGGTAGGTAGGTAAGTCAATCGGTGGTTTGTTTGTTGATTGGTTTGTTTGTTGGTTGGTTTGTTTGTTGGTTGGTTTGTTTGTTGGTTTGTATGTTTGTTGGTTTGTTTGTTTGTTGGTTTGTTTAATGGTTGGTTTGTTTGTTGGTTGGTTTGTTTGTTGGTTGGTTTGTTTGTTGGTTTGTTTGTTTGTTTGTTGGTTTGTTTGTTTGTTGGTTTGTTTGTTGGTTGGTTTGTTTGTTGGTTGGTTGGTTGGTTGGCTGGTTTGTTGGTTGGGTGGTTTGTTTTTTTGTTTGTATGTTTGTTGGTTGGTTTATTTAATGGTTGGTTTGTTTGTTTGTTGGTTTGTTTGTTGGTTGTGTTGGTTGGTTTGGGTGGTTGGTTTGTTGTTGGGTGGTTTGTTTTTTTGTTTGTTTGTTTGTTGGTTTGTTTGTTTGTTGGTTTGTTTGTTGGTTTGTTTGTTGGTTGGTTGGTTGGTTTGTTGGTTGGGTGGTTGGTTGGTTTGTTGGTTGGTTTGTTGGTTGGGTGGTTTGTGGACATGAAAGACGCTTCAGTTTACGTTCAGAAGTTGACCCTGTGTAAGTCAATCGTTCAGTCTGGTTTATTTGCAGTTTGTTTCTATATGTGTGTGTGTGTACGTGCACGCACGCGTGCGTGTCTGTATGTGTAAGTATGTGTGCAAGTATTTGCGCGCCTGCGCTTCTGTGTATGGGCACGCGCGCGCGCGCGTATGTGTATGTATGAATGCATGCGTGTGTGTACACTCCTTTTGCAGTTGTATGCGTACCTCACCTTTGCGTATTAATATGTTTTTTGTGAATATGACATATCTAGCATGTACTTGTTAATTTTATTTTAGTTATTTATTTATTTTAATTTTATTCTTTTATATCGAGGATAATGGAATAAGCACTTATGTGCTTTTTTACATCTAGTCCCCGTGTGTATGCGGTTTTGTAAATTGTCATCTGTTCCCACCGGCACACAATGGCCTACTTTTACGAAAAGCGGAACAGGATTTTAACATGTGCGCAAGATGTTCTGCGTGCGTTCGCACACAGGACCTCGGTTTATAGTTTCATCCGAAGGACTTTTGGGAAGAGTGGAGTCTGCACTGATGTTAACTTCAGGGGAAAATATCCCCCTTGAACGGGAATCTAACCCGGGTCGTCAGATTGCGAGCGCAATGCCCTAACCACTAGGCTATCCCGTCCCCCATGTGCGTAAGCATGTGTCTGTGTGTGTGTGTGTGTGTGTGTGTGTGTGTGTGTGTGTGTGTGTGTGTGTGTGTGCGCGCGCGCGCATGTGTGTGGTGTGGTCATCTCTGACCGGACGTGACGTGGTGTGTGCTGCAGCCAGACGCAGGGTGGCCAGGCTGGGTCCAGGGATGACCAGTGGTCTGACGGTGTTGTGCCTTACCACATCTGGGATGGTCATTTTAGTAAGGAGTTCTCTCTCTTTCTCTGTCTCTCTCTCTGTCTCTGTCTGTCTGTCTCTGTCTGACTGTCTGTCTGTCTGTCTGTCTGTCTGTCTGTCTGTCTCTCTCTCTCTCTCTCTCTCTCTCTCTCTCTCTCTCTCTCTCTCTCTCTCTCTCTCTTGTTCCCCTCCCCTTTTCTCTCTCTTGTTGTCTGTCTTTTTTCTCTTTCGCTTTTCTCTCTCTGTTTTCTCTGTCTGTCTTTTTTCTTTTTCTCTTTTCTCTGTCCCTGTCTGTCTGTCTGTCTCTCTCTCTCTGTCTATCTGTCTCTCTCTCTGTGTTTTGTCTGTCTGTCTTTTGTCTCTTTCTCTTTTCTCTGTCTCTGTCTGTCTGTCTGTCTCTCTCTCTGTCTATCTGTCTGTCTGTCTGTCTCTCTCTCTTTTTTTTGTCTGTCTGTCTTTTGCCCGTTTTTTTTTCTTTGTCTCTGTTTGTCTCTGTCTGTCCTCACTCTCTCTCTCTACTTTGTCTGTCTTTTTTCTCTTTCTCTTTTCTCTGTCTTTGTCTCTCTCTCTCTCTGTCTATCTGTCTGTCTGTCTGTCTCTCTCTCTCTCTGTTTTGTCTGTCTGTCTTTTGTCTCATTCTCTTTTCTTTGTCTCTGTTTGTCTCTGTCTCTCTCCTCTCTCTCTCTCTCTCTACTCTTTCTCTTTTCTCTCTCATTTTTGTCTGTCTATTTTTCCCTTTCTCTTTTCTCTCTCTGTTTGTCTGTCTGTCTTTTTTCTCTTTTTTCTTTTTTCTCTCTGTTTGTCTGTCCGTCTTTTTTCTCTTTCTCTTTTCTCTCTCTATTTGTCTGTCTTTTTCTCTTTCTCTTTTCTCTCTCTGTTTGTCTATCTGTGTCTTTTTTCTCTTTCTCTTTTCTCTCTCTGTTTGTCTATCTGTCTGTCATTTATAAGTTTGCATGATGTCAAACCTTATCTAAAACTTGATATGCATATAGATTTGAAAAGAATTATGTCTAAGTTTAGACTTGGTGTATCATATATAAATGTTCATAAATTCAGATACAGAGAACATGATATTGACGACCTCAGGCTGCTTTGCCCATTATGTAAGCAAGCACCGGAGGATGAAGTACATTTTGTGTTGTGCTGTCCAGTATTAGAGGATGTTAGGCAGAACTACATCCCTGTTAAATATAGTAGACAGCCTAATTTATTTAGACTCTGTTTACTCCTGGCATCAAGTCATCCTGAGATTGTGCGCAGCCTCACTTTATATTTGTGTAAAGCTTTCAGAATAAGAGAGATATTGTTATCCTAAGTCATATTTTTGTAGCTGACTTTTTGTTATACAGTAACATGTTGTCGGTTGTTGTTTTTTGTGGGGTTTTTTTTTTACTATTGCTTGTACCCCCACCAAAATACTAAGTAGTTCGGCAACCCCCTCCATGTATGGGCCAATGGCCTTTTTGTGAATAAATCATTCGAGTTTGAGTTCGAGTTCTATCTGTCTGTCTTTTTTTCTCGTTTTACTTTTCTCTCTGTTTGTCTGTCTTTTTTGTCTTTCTCTTTTCTCTCTCTGTTTGTCTGTCTTTTTTGTCTTTCTCTTTTCTCTCTCTGTTTGTCTGTCTTTTTTTCTCTTTTTTCTCTCTGTCTGTTTCTCTCTTTCTCTTTGTCGCTCTCTGTCTCTGTCTCTTTTAAAGAGATAAAATAAGAGACAATAAAAATTGTTTTCCCCCCCAAAAATTGTTCTTTTTACTCTCTCTTTTTTCGCTCTCTCTCTCTCTCTGTTTTCTTTCTCTTTTCTCTCTTTTTTTTGTTCTCTGTTTTGTCTTTATTTGTGTGGCTTTCTGTCTGTGCCTCTGTATTTTTGTGTTATCTGTCTATTTTTCGGTGTTTTTTCTTCAGTGTGTTGTGTGTTTGTGTGTGTGTGTGTGTGTGGTGTGTGTGTGTGTGGTGTGTGTGGTGTGTGTGTGCGCGCGCGCGCGCACGCGCTTCACTGTGCGTGTGTGTGTCTCTTTTGTTGTATGTCCATTCCCTACAAGGCAATGTTGACACACATTTCGCCATGAAAACAACACAGAGGGAGGGAGAGGTGGAAAGAGAAATTGGTAGTCACAAATCGGAAGATATATTTCAAAATTTCTTAGATATATTTCAAAATTTCTTGAATAGATTTCATAATTTCTAAGATATATTTACACTTTTTCTTAAATACATTTCACAGTTTCTAATATATTATAATTCTTCGGTACGTTTCACAACTTCTAAGATATATTCCACAATTTCTAAGATATACTTGAAAATTTCTTAGGTACATTTCACAATTTCTAAAATATATTTCACAATTTCTAAGATATACTTGAAAATTTCTTAGGTACATTTCATAATTTCTAATATATATTTCACAATTTCTAAGATATATTTCACCATTGTTTACCAACTTTTGATTTACAGAGGATTTCAACAAGGTACATTGTCATCTTGTTGCTGAGAATGGTTTGTTCTATCTTGCACGTAAACATCGTTCTCAGCCAGTGTGTTCTCCCTGTTCCACAGTGATTGCCAGGAGTGGTGAGGGAGTCAGACAGAGTGCATCATTATTCTTGGAGACCTCCGTGGTGTTAAGCTGGGGAACACCCAACAGCAACTCTCTGCTTTTGGCAGCTTTGCCTGTAAACTGGTTTACCTCCAGGTTAATGCCGCTGCCTTAAAGATGCCTATCTCTGTACATAATAGCAATTCATATCTTAACTTGGTTGTGTCATTTGTAAAATCGTCATTCATCTTAGTTCTTGGCTTGGTTAGTAACATTTTGTGACGCCGAAAACTCACCGATCGTAACATTACATGTCACCATTATTAGTTTGTTATTTTTAGGGGCATAATACTGTAGTTTGTTAGCATATCAAATCGATAGGTCAATGTTATTTATTCATTTATTCTTTATTTCGACGAATATGGAATAAGCACTCATGTGCTTTTTTTACATCCAGTCCCCGTGTGTATGCAGTTTTGCCTACTCTTCTAAAAAACAACAACAACGGAACGGGCTTTAACTTGTGCGCACGATGTCCTGCGTGCGCTCACGCACGGAACCTCGATTTATAGTCTCATCTGAAAGACTTTGGGGAGGGGGGGTGGGAGGAGAGAGTGGAGTCTGCACTGATGTTAACTCCAGAAGAAAAATCCTCTGCACTTGAATGAAACATGGAAGATCGTAAAAATCCATACCCTTAAATGATCAATTCACCAGACAGCAGATCACGCGCGCATCATATCACTGTAACCACCAGGCTTATAATGATTATCCCGGTCATGACGAAGTACTGACTCCTGACCATGCCTTGCCTGTGTGTGCAGGCAGCGAGGAAGAGCA
>CM054162.1:42008664-42016164 GCA_028751875.1 Rapana venosa
TACAATAAGCTAGCCCCGCCCTTATGTTTTCTTCCTCCCCCCCACCTCGCTCCCTCCCTCCAATTTTGGGATTGCCGATGCTTTCGTTGTTTGGTTGTTGTCTTTTTTTGTCGATTTTGGTTGTTGTCTTGTTTTTGTTTTTGTATCATGTAAACATTGACTCAGCAGACCTGACGTGCAACTGAGCAGTGGCTTGGAGGTCTAGTGGTAACATTCACCACACACACACACACACACACACAACACACACACAACACCACATCACACACACACACACACACACACATACACACACACACACAACACCACATACACACACACACACACACACAACACCACACACACACACACACACACACACACACACATATGTAGAAATCTGGAAGTACGGGGTCGATCCACGTTCGAGCCCACACTTTCTCTCATCCCCTAGATCTTGAGTTTCGGTGGTCTGGGTTGCTAGTCTTTCGTATAAGACGTTAAGCCTTGGCCTAGGCCAAAGACTTTTGTCAGTTATTGATGTCAGCTAGTTGTCAAGGCCTACAATAAAGTGTTGTTATGTTGTAAAATGTTGTGTTGAGATTATCTTCATCCATGCCAAGGTCTTAACACACCAACCTACACTCTCCTTTAAAGGAGAAAAAAAAATTCTCAGAAGTCGTAGTATGGCTGTCTATATGGCGAGGTACTTAAAACCAGTCATAGACGCAAACTTACCATTCAGTGTCGCAACTTCAATCTCGCAGTGATTCCCAGGTGGGATGAGTGAGTCAGAGTGGACATTCTGGATGATGAACCCCAGAGTGTAAAGCTGGGGAACGCACAACAACAACAACGATACGCCGAGGGTCCTGCGTGCAATTCAGCGCATGTAAAGGACCCCCTGGCGTGAAGAGAGTTGTCCCTGGCAAAGGTCGGTAGAGAAAAGCCTCTGTGGTAGGTGTGTGGGTGGGTGGGTAGAAAATGCAGATGCAATACCGGACAATAAAAACAAAGCAGCACTGGTCGATGGCCACACGTTCTCCACAGAAAGAGCAACCCGAATTATAGGCATAGAAAATATACTGTGGTATAAAGCGGTATGCAATATGGTGCAATGCAATACAGTGCAATACAATGCAAAGCAAAGCAATTCAATACAATACAATGCATACAATACAATACTATGCGACACAAAATAACAACACAACACACACACAACTACATACAAACCCCAAACAACACAACGCAAATCAATACAATATACACAGTACAACACATATGATATAATGCAAATGTAATACAACACAACACATACAATACAACGCAGTACAATACAATACATACAACACAAAACAGCACAAGGCAACAGAATACAACACATCAATATACAAAACAATACAACCAAACAATACAATTACAATGCAAAGCAATACAGTATAACACAAACAACACAACACAATGCAATGTTGTATTATACAATACAACACAACACAAGACAATAGAATGGAATATAACACAGCAGCACAATACAATGCACTGTTGTACTACACAACTCACCACAATGCACTGTTGTACAATACAACTCAACACAATGCACTGCTGTACTAGATACAACTCAACACAATGTACTGTTGTACTATACAACTCAACACAATGCACTGCTGTACTATACAACTCAACACAATGCACTGTTGTACTATACAACTCAACACAATTCACTGCTGTACTATACAACTCAACACAATGCACTGTTGTACTACACAACTCAACACAATGCACTGTTGTATTACACAACTCAACACAATGCACTGTTGTACTATACAACTCAACACAATGCACTGCTGTACTATACAACTCAACACAATGCACTGCTGTACTATACAACTCAACACAATGCACTGCTGTACTATACAACGCAACACAATGCACTGTTGTACTATACAACTCAACACAACACACTGTTGTACTATACAACTCAACACAACACAATACCATAGAATGGAATGTGACACAGCAGCACAACACACTAAAATACAAAACCATACAATGCAGTGTTGAGTATATACACCTTGAGCGTTTGTTGTGTGCAGAAAAGTGCCCAGAAAAGCCTGTGTGTGCCCGGTCTTGTTTCGTGGACAAAAACTGCACCTGTTTCTGCAGAGAAGACATGAAGAATGGTGAGGAGAGATAGCGTCTTTTGTCTGTTGTTGTTGTTGTTGTTGTTGTTGCCTATTTTTGCTAGTATTGCTCTGATTGTTGTTGTTGTTGTTCCTGTTGTTATTGTTGTTCGTTTTGTTAGTGTTCTTGTTGTTTTTATTATTGCTACCTTTGTTGATAGTGTTGTTGTTGTTGTTGTTATATTTGTTAGTGTTGCTAGTGTTGTTAATGTTTTTTGTTGTGGTTATTTATTATCGTTGTTGTTGCTTTTGCTGTTGCAGTAATGAGTGAAGTATTTATAGGTTGTGGGTTTTTACACTGTAATGATATATTTAGAGATTGTGGGTTTGACACAGTAATGAGATATTTCTAGGTTGTGGACTTGACACAGTAATGAGATATTTCTAGGTTGTGGGCTTGACACAGGAGTGTTGAGATATTTATAGATTGTGGCTTTGACACAGTACTAAGATTATTTATAGATTGTGGGTTTAATAATAATAATAATAATAATAATGTATGGAATTTATATAGCGCTGAGTCTTGTAAAGCAACAAATCAAAGTGCTCAGGTGACTTTTTTTGTTTTTGTTTTTTGTTTCATATTTATGCGTGTGTATGCGGTTTTTTTTTAATTTTGTCATCTGTTCCCACCGGCACACAATGGCCTACTCTTTCGAACAGCGGAACAGGATTTAACATGTGCGCAAGATGTTGTGCATGCGTTCGCACACGGGGCCTCGGTTTATAGTCTCATCCGAAGGACTTTGACATTCAGTTCGATTTTTTTGTCAAACTGGGAAGAAAGGGCGAGGCTGGGAATCGAACCCAGAACCTCACGGTTTACATGTTGGCAGGCAAACATCTTAACCATCCTGCCACCTTGACACAGTACTGAGATTATTTATAGATTGTGGGTTTGACACAGGAGTGGTGAGATATTTATAGATTGTGGGTTTGACGCAGTAATGAAATATTTATAGGCTGTGGGTTTGACACTGTGATGAGATTATTTATAGGTTGTGGGTTTGACACAGGAATGGTGAGGTTGTGGGTTTGACACAGTACTGAGATTATTTATAGGTTATGGGTTTGACGCAGTAATAAGATATTTATAGATTGTTGCTTTGACACAGTACTGAGATTATTTATAGATTGTAGGTTTGACATAGTAATGAGATATTTATAGGTTGTGGGTTTGACACAGTAATGAGATATTTATAGGTTGTGGGTTTGACCCAGTAATGAGCTATTTATAAGTTGTGGACTTTCCACGGCAATAAGCGATATATTAAAGCTTTATAGATTGTGGAGTGACCATGGTAAGCAGCGAGGCATTTATAGCTGGCTGAATTGTTCCAGGTGTCGATGATTAATGACCTAGATGACTGAATACAGAGCGGTGGACTTGTTACAACAACAGTCGACTTTTCTAGAAGCAGTGGATTCCTCACCCCAGTGAGCGAGGTCTCTACAGAGTGTAGACTAGCTGCAGCGTAAGCAACCTCTTCTACCTCTCCACCCACTTCTCAGACAGCAACTCTTGTTGGCTGTACATAATTATGAGCAAATCGACAGTGCGCTGCCATTTAGTGCCTGACAAGTCAGGCCCTGCGCATCTGACTTAGACGTGGGAGAGATTTGTCATCACTTATAGAAAAAGGGAGGAGAATGAACCAAGAAGGCAGAAAATAGACAAGATGGAGCTGGAGGAAGAAAAGGAACAATGCAGAAAGAAAGAGAGGCATAGAAAAGAGGGAATTCCTAACATAGAATGTCCAGAAGGTGGGGATGCTATTAGTACTGACATGCCCCTGACTATCTCCACAGGGGATATTATGGGACAATGCTAGAGACCGTGCGCTTGCTACAATAACGAGCGAGATACATAATTATGAGTGATTGGCTTCCCGCAATGATCAGCAAGATTCCTACAGACTTCAAGCTGGCCACAGCAAAACAACAGATAGTTATTCAGGGCCCAGATTGCCTGGTAGTTAGAGCGTTGAGCCCATGATCTGACAGTCACCGAAACGCCCGTTCGAGGGGATTTTTCCCCAGGAGTTTGCGTCATTACTGACTCAACTCCCCCCGAATGTTCTTTGGACGAGACTCTAACATGAGGTCCTGTATATGAACGTGTGTAGAATATCTGGAGTACACATTAAAACCTGTTCTGCCTTTCGGAAGTGTAGGTCATTACGTGCCAGAAGGAATACAAACACAAAGTACAAACAAATAAAACCCCAAACCAACGCACGCACACTGGTGTTGTGTTTATACATCATCCCTGAAGTCGGAATGCGGCTATCTAAATGGTGAGCAAATGGTTGTCTGTGCCACATCTTGTCATTGATGACCCTAGGTAGATCTAGCCAAGCAACAAAGAAAGACATTCCTATATTGCGGACTTGCTATAACCACGATCGTGTTGGTTTTTTAGATAGTGGGCTTGCCACGGTATAAACGAGATATTTGTGATTGTTAGCTTGTCCTGGGGGGACGGGATAGCTCAGTGGTCAGAGCACACGCTTTTCCCAAGCTAAGGGTATGTAGCATTGAGCGTGGTTACCAACTGGATGGGTGACGGTTTCCATGCTTTAGCTTCAGTACAGTCCCCAAGTTTACCCAGCTGTCAATGGATCCCTGCCCTCTTTAGGGTCAGGGAAGTTAATTAAAGCAGCAAGAGAGAGCAGATGGGCGCCGCCCTCAATATGCTGGCCCCTTAGAGAAGCACATAGGTTATGGGACACCTTTACGCTTGCCAAGGTCATGCGTGAGATATTGATGGATTATAGGTTTGCCATAGTACCGAGTAAGACATTCGATTGATCGTTGGCTTGTGGCAATAATGGGTAGGACAGTGATCGATCAAAAGCGGGTCACAGCATGGCATGGATGGTGTGGTAGACTGCAGGACTACTGCACCACCCAGAAAGAAACTTCAGAGACCACCCCCACTACGTTCTCTTAGTCATGGGTGCCATGAAAAATGCTATTTTATGATGATGATGTCAACAGTGATGATGGTGAAGAAGACAACGACGACGACGACGAAGACGACGACGACGATGATAATGATGATGATGATGATGATGATGATGATGATGATGATGATGATGATGATGATGATGATGATATTGACAGTGAAGTTCTTGCCCTTGCTGCTGCTGCTGCTGCTGCTGCTACTGTTGCAGCTGCTCCTGCTGGTACTGCAGCTTTTACTGCTGCTCCTGCTACTGTACCGCTGCTGTTGACAATGATGCTGCTATTGTTGTGTGCAGAAACCTGCGTGGACAGAGCCGGGGAGGACACGTGCGTGGACTTGGTGAAGCAAGGGCAGTGTCAGAACAACCAGACCCAGATGCTGAGGCAGTGCAGGAAAGCCTGTGGACTTTGCCAGGTCACCCCGACCCCCACGAGCAGGCTGTCCGGCATGGGAAGGCCCGGCATCCGCCCACCAGCAGCGAGACCTGCTCCAATGAGACCCACAGCTCCAGTAGCAAGACCAATGAGACCCACAGCTCCAGTAGCAAGACCAATGAGACCCACAGCTCCAGTAGCGAGGCCTGCTCCAATGAGACCCACAGCTCCAGTAGCGAGACCTGCTCCAATGAGACCCACAGCAGCGCAAGTAGCGAGACCAATGAGACCCACAGCTCCAGTAGCGAGACCTGCAATGAGACCCACAGCTCCAGTAGCGAGACCTGCTCCAATGAGACCCACAGCTCCAGTAGCGAGGCCTGCAATGAGACCCACAGCTCCAGCAGCAAGACCTGCTCCGATGAGACCCACAGCATCCCCAGGAGCAAGACCTGCTCCAATGAGACCCACAGCATCCCCAAGAGCAAGACCTGCTCCAATGAGACCCACAGCTCCAGGAGCAAGACCTGCTCCAATGAGACCCACAGCAGCCCCAGGAGCAAGACCTGCTCCAATGAGACCCACAGCATCCCCAGGAGCAAGACCTGCTCCAATGAGACCCACAGCTCCAGGAGCAAGACCTGCTCCAATGAGACCCACAGCAGCGCAAGTAGCAAGACCTGCTCCAATGAGACCCACAGCAGCGCAAGTAGCAAGACCTGCTCCAATGAGACCCACAGCAGCGCAAGGAGCAAGACCTGCTCCAATGAGACCCACAGCAGCGCAAGGAGCAAGACCTCCCCCAGTGAGACCCACTCCAGCTCCAGCGAGAGCAGTAACAACAGCTTCTACCAACAGTACGTGAAGATTACTTCAGATTTCTGAGCAGACAGACAGACAGACAGATAGACTGGGAGAGATAGAAAGAGAGAGACAGACAGAAGAGACAGACAGATAGACAGACAGACAGACAGAGACTGACTGAGGGACAGACAGAAAGACAGGGACACAGGACAGAGAGACAGACACAGAGGCAGACAGACAGCAGACAGACACTGTTTGAACTCTCAGATTATAGGCAACAAAGGAACCAGTGCTTCGTGTCCCCTACTATCTAGTCAGTCTACATTGTCCACACAGAGGACTTGCCTATGCTCCCTCACTTGCCTACACCCCTCTCTCTCTCTCGCCTCTCTCTCTCTCTCTCTCTCTCTCTCCTCTCTCTCTCTCTCTCTCTCTCTCTCTCCTCTCTCTCTCTCTCTCTCTCTCTCTCTCTCTCTGACTCTCTGACTTGTCCACACTTCTCTCCCTGAGAAAGAAAGCAACGGAGTACTTCAGACTACCCTGAAATGCATACTGCTATAGTTTAACAGATCTCAGAAGGACGCTAGACCCGAGTGGTTCAGACTGTTCGACTTCAATCCCATGGGTCCATGAAGTCGTGGGTTCGAATCCGGTGATGCTTGGTGAATTAAGGCTGGGGATTTTTTACAACTTCAAGTGCAGACCTGCCAGTGCCTTAATTCCCTTCATGTATATGCACATGCAGAGGATCAATTATACATGTTGAAAATCCTGTGACTCATGTCAGCCTTCGGTAAGTTACGGAAACACAAACATACCTAGCATACATCCCCGAAGTCGGAATGCGGCTACCTTCATGGTGGTGGGGAAAAACAATCGTATAATTATGCAAAAATCTCACCAGTGAACCTCGGAGCTTTAGCCGAGAAATGGAGACAAAAGAAAAGATCTGAGAATAAAACCAACCAACCACATAATAACATTAGCAGACAAAGCAAATAATAACATTAGCAGACAAACCACATAATTACATTAGCAGACAAAACCAAATGATTACATTAGCAGATAAACCAAATGATTAGATTAGCAGACAAACCAAATAATTACATTAGCAGACAAACCAAATAATTACATTAGCAGACAAACCAAATGATTACATTAGCAGACAAACCAATTAATTACATTAGCAGACAAA
>CM054162.1:42021164-42072110 GCA_028751875.1 Rapana venosa
ATATATAGAACATGATGATGATGACCTCAGGCTGCTATGCCCATTATGTAAGCAAACAGTAGAAGATGAAGTGCATTTTGTGCTGTGTTGTCCAGTATTAGAAGATGTAAGACAGAATTACATTCCGTAAAGTATAGTAGACAGCCTAATTTATTTAGATTCTGTCTACTCATGGCATCTAGTCACCCTGGGATTGTGCGCAGTCTTGCTTTGTATTTGTGTAAAGCCTTTAGAATAAGAGATATCTTGGTTTATATCTTGATATTAAGTAATATTTTTTGTAACTGATTCTTATTGAGGTGGTTGTGATTATACAATAAGATTTTAGATTTTTGTGTTACTTATTTTTCACACTAAAACACTAAGCAGCTTGGCGACCCCCCTTCATGTATGGGCCAATGGCCTTTTTGTGAATAAATCTTTCGAGTTTGAGCTCGAGTTCTCTCTCTCTCTCTCTCTCTCTCTCTCTCTCTCTCTCCTCTCTCTCTTTTCTCTCTCTCTCTCTCTCTCTCTCTCTCACACACACACACACACACACACACACACACACACACTCCCCAAACGTCCTTCGGATGAGACTATAAACCGAGGCCCCCTGTGTGAACGCACGCAGAACATCTTACGCACACGTTAAATCCTGTTTCGCTTTTTGTAAGAGTAGGCCATTGTGTGCCGGTGGGAACAGTTGACAGAATTCACAAAACGGTATACACAAGGGGACTGGGTGTAAAAAAGCACATAAGTGCTTATTCCATTATCCTCGATATAAAAGAATAAAATTAAAATAAAATGAAACACACACAACGCAATAACAACAACGCAACAGAGATAACAACAGCAGCTGCTGCTATAACAACAACAACAATACTGACAACAACTTTAGTAACTTTATATCTTTTTCTTTCCTTTGTTTTCCTCAAGGTCTTCCAGTGTGACCTCCCAAGAGCACAAAGGTCACGGAAAGGGCAAAGATCGAAGCAAGGGCAAAGGTCAAGGCCGCAAGGGGAAGTTGAAAAAAAAGAAGAACGCATACGGTGACGAATGGGCTACCTCTTCAGTCTTATGATATAATTATCTATATCTTTATCTCTATATATATCTATATCTGTATATATCGTGTTTACTTTTTTGCTCATTTATTTGACATAGACATTATTTAAAGATGTCGATAACATAACATTATTTTGTTGACATCTCTTTTTCCTGCCAGTTCTTTGTCCATGTCTCTCTCTCTGCTTGTTTCTGTCTTTCTATCCGTCTTTGTCTCTGTGTCTGTCTGTCTATCTATCAGTCCATCCATCTATCCATCCATCCATCCATCCGTCTTTCTATCTATCCATCCATCCATCCATCCATCAATCCATCCATCTAGCTATCTATCTATCTATCTATCTACTTATCTATCTATCTATCTATCTATCTATTTATCTATCTATCCATCTATCTATCTATCTATTTATCTGTCTATCTACCTATGTATGTATCTATCTATTTATCTATTTATCTCTGGTATCTTCTTGCAAACTGTAACTACTTGGTTTAAAGAAATATCTTTTCAGAACACCACCACCATGGTTATTGTACCCAGAAACACTGTGAACAACAACTGCAAGCCAACAGCTCAGCTGACAGTGTGGAAACTCTGAATAATGCACCGCGGGAAATAGTTGGGGGGGGGGGGGGGAGGGGGCAAGGAGTGGGATGGCCTGGTGGTTTGAGCGTTGTGTGTTGCGCTCGCAATGTGACGGTCCGGGTTTGAACCTGGTTTGAGCCACCACCCAGACGCCCATTAAAGGGGGGGGGGGGATTTTCCCCTGGAGTTGACGTCAGTGCTGACTCCACTCCACTCCCCCTGACAGGCTTCGCATGGGACTGTAAACCTAGTCCCCGGTGTGAACACAACCGGAACAGCTTGTGCGCACGTTAAAACCTGATTTCGCCTTTTTCAAGAGTAAGCAAATGTGTGCCGGTGGGAACGGATAACTAAATTTTCAGAACCGCATGAATACGGGGACGTACTAGATGTAAAAAACAACAGTACATGAGTGTTTATTCCATTTATTATCGAAATAAAAGAATAAAATGAATAAATAGATGATCCTTTTCAAAGAGCGTTTTCTTCAGTGAATCGATAACAAGTACAGGATGTTGTTGAATGTCAGGACAAACCAACCGACTTCATTGCGTCTCGGTGATTTCTGCTGAAATTAATGTAGTGTATACATCTGGTCGTTTCTCTTTTCCTTTCGTTTTCTTTATATAAAGTTAATGTGAAACTATCTCGTCTGCATCTAGAGTCTGTTTTCTGCATGCAAACACATGTAGGACATTGCTTTGCTAATTTGTTCTTCTGCTTCTTCGCAATTCTTCTTAGTTCTTATTTCTTCTTGTCCTCCTCTTGTTCTCTCTCGTGTCTTGTCCTTTGACATTCATGCTTCTATGTTTAGGGCTTTAGCTCTGTTCAAGTCCGCGCGTGTTCTTTGCGTCCTCGTCGTTTTCCTTCTTCTTAGTTCTTCTTCTTTTCTCTTTTTCCACTTGGTTTTTTCTTTGCCTTTTTCCATTGTCATTCTTCAACCCTTTTATGCATTCAAGTGTCTTTCGATTCTCAAAGTTGTTCGTTGTAATGGGTTTTTCGTTCTTTTTCCTCTTCAGTAACCATTTAGATTATTAAGGTAGTGTCCAGTAAACTGAGTTTTCTTTCTCTGTGCTCTCTTTAGTTTTCGTTTCAGTCATATTAAAGACACTAAAAATTACATGGAAAATGTGTGGACTGGTTGTAATAATGTTCGGAAGAAGATGCTATCTGTCTGTCTCTTTGTTTTTCCGTCTCCGTCTGTCCGTCTGTCTGTCGCTCTCCCTGTCTCTCTGTTCTCTCTCTCTCTGTCTCTCCCTCTCTCTCTCTCTGTTCTCTCCCTCTCTCTCTCTCTCTCTCTCTTCTCTCCTCTGCACGCAATAGTGTGTATGTGTGTGTGCGTGCATGCGTGTGTGCATGTGCGCGCGTGCGCGTGTGTGTGTGTGTGTGTTCATGCCACAGGAAAGGGCCACTCTGACAGGGAAACAAATACACCTTAAGACAGGAAAAGGACCGAAAAGTTAAAGTGTGACGCTGTTCTTGTGGTGACGAGCTCTCTGTAGGGACAGCATCTTGTATTGAGAAGAACAGAGATGGGGGTGTTTTGTATGTGAAGAGGTGCATTCTTTCTTCTCCGTTGTCGAACGCTCAGACAGCAACTATTGTGGTCTGTTATATGAGTCAAAATGCGTCACGCTGCCGTTAAGCGCCTGACAAGTCAGGTCCAGCACATTCGACTTCGCATAAGAGAGAATGGTTATCTTTGAAGTCCTTCTGGAAAATAGGCAGGAGAAAGGACCAAGAAGGCAGAAAATAGACAGGAAGAAAAGGAACAAGGCCGGAACAAAGAGAGTGATAGAAAAGAGGAAATTTCTGGCACAGAACATCCAGAATATGGGGATAGTATTTATACCGACAGGCCCCGGCATCCTCACAGGGGAATGCTTTCTTTCTAGGTTGTGTGGTTATTATGTAATTCAATCCAATCCAATCCTGTTCTTCATAGTCCCAGGGACCACAGAGGCCATACCAGGGTTGTTACCTCCTCCACTTGGAAACCTCAGATTATAACTGTGCAGCTAACTGTGTCATTCATTTTGGTTTGGGCTGGTGGTTGTAATGAGGGAAACTGACTAAAGAGATTGATAAAGGTAGCTTGTCATCGATCCCGTAGTGACGAACGCTATAGCCGAGTGGTTAAAATCGTTCGAATTCGATCCCATAGGTCCATGAAAAATCGTGGGTTCGAATCTCCGTTGCGTCTGATGACTTATGGGTGGGAACTTTTTTAACCAATCTCTCTGGTCAACTTCAAGTGAAGACTTGCCAGTGCCTTAAACCCCTTTGTATATATTTACACATGAAGAAGATAAAATTTGCACGTTAAATCTGAACACATCACCCCTCTTTTGCGATCTCTTCACTGGCTGCCCGTCTCACAAAGAATAAGTATAAGATTAATTCTATTTGTTTCAAATGTCTCCACAAATATGCACCCTCCTATCTCTGTAACTGTCTTCACCTGTACACTCCGTCCCGTTCCCTTCGTTCTGCCGCAGATACCTTGTGCTTTCGAACACCCAGATTCAAACAAACCACTGTTGGCCGTCGCTCTTTCTCTGTTTCTGGTCCATCCACATGGAACGACCTCCTTCTTCCACTTCGCCAAAAGCCTTCATTTAATACTTTCAAATCTAGGCTCAAAACGCACTTATTTTCTACTTGAGATCTTCCCCTGTTATCTGTTCCTACGTTTTCAATAGCCACCTTCACCTCCACCACCCCCACCTAAGCGTGTTGGGTGTATAAATTTGATATTGTTTATCTTGATATTAATTTTGTGGACGGTTGCATGCGTGCGAATGATTTGAATGCAAACACTTTAATTTGTCTACTTTACAAGATTCAGCACTATATAAATCCCATACAGAGAGAGTGTTGATAAAAAGTCAACAACTGAGAGAGAAGGAGTTGAAACAAAACGGACAACTGAGAGAGAGAGAGAGAGAAAGAGAGAGAGAGAGAGGGGGGGGGGGAGAGAGAGAAATAGAAAGAGAGACAGAGATAGAGATAGAGAGAGAGTTGAAAGAAAAACCAACAACTGAGAAAGAGAAAGAGAGAGAGAGAGAAAGTTGAAAGAAAAACCGACAACACAGAGAGGGAGAGAGAGATTCGGATTCGGATTCGTATTCGGATTATTTATTCATGTTTAGGCCACCGCCCTTCATGAAGGGGTTGGTAAAAAGAAAAGAAGTACAATAACACTCGATAAAAGAACATAACAAAAGAACAATGCATCAGTCATAGTTAACAACATGTTGAACAGCAATCATCTATGACGTTGCAGTATCTCGAAGCTTAAAAATTAATGCTTTATGCAGAAAAAGAGAAAAATTCCAAACATCAATATGCCCTGTGAATCTGTTCATTTGTTTGCCTTGAAAAAGTTTTTAGCTGTAGAAAGGCGTACACCAAATGATCTGGTGTACGGTGAAACTGGTACATTTCCTTTATATATTAATTCTGCAGTCCAATGCATACGTTACTGGATTAAGATTCTGCAGATGGAAGACAGTCGAATACCTTTTAAAGCCTACAAAATGTTGTTTGAATTAGATATTAGGGGTAAAATAAACTGGGTAACTGATGTGCGCATTTGTCTATGTGAATATGGCTTTGGTGATGTATGGTTAAACCAGGGCTTTGGAAGTACAGATGTATTCATAAAAACTTTTCGTCAGCGATTGTAGATGGCAAACATGGAATGATCATATTCAGAATAGCGAAAGATTTAATCTGTATAGGACTTTTTGTAGTAATCATGAAATGAAACCGCATTTAACCTCTAGCATGGAGAGATATATGAAAATTATAGTGACAAGATTTAGAATGGGCGTGTCAAATCTGGCAACCCATCACAATAGGTATAAGCCATATGATCCCACTAAGTTAATTTATCCTTTATGTGGATGGGAGAAAGACGATGAAGACATTTTGTTTTAAAGTTGCCCTGCCTAAATAGACTTAGACAGCGTTTATCCCAGTGAAATATTATCAACAACCATGTGTGTTTAAGCTAAGTTTGTTGATGGCATCTACAGAGAGAGAGAGAGAGAGAGAAAAGAGAGAGGAAGAGAGTGAGAGAGAGAAGAGAGGGGAGAAGAGAGAGAGAGGAGAGAGAGAGAGAGAGAACGAGAGAGAACGAGAGAGAGAGAGAGAGTTGAAAAAAACCCCAACAACATTATGCCTCTCCCCAACACCCCCAAATTCAAATTCCCCATCCCCCTTGGGTTTGACAGGCTCGAAATGGGTCTTCTTCTTTGCATTCTTCTTCTTTGCATTCTTCTTCTTCTTCTTTGCATTCTTCTTCTTTGCATTTTTTCTTCATTCCATTTTTTTTTCTTCTTCTTTGCTTTTTCTTCTCTTCTTCTTCTTTGCATGTTCTTTGCATTGTCCTTTTGCATTCTTTCTTTGCATTTTCTTTTTGCATTCTTCTTTGCATTCTTCTTCTCCACATTCTTCTTCTTTGCATTCCTCTTTCCTCTTTGCATTCTTCTTCTTACATTCTTCTTCTTATTCTCGCATTCTTTTATTCTTCTTCTTGCATTCTTCTTTTTCTTCTTTTCATTCTATCTATATATCTACTATCTATTTATCTATCTATTTATCTATATATCTATCTATTTAACTATTTCTTTTCTTCTTTTCATTCTTCTTTGCATTCTTCTTCTTTTGCTCTTCTTCTTTGCTTCTTTTTCTTTGCATTCTTCATCTTCATTGTTCTTCTTCTTCTTTCTTCTTCCTTCTTCTCTTCTTCTTTTTTCTTTTTGGTTTATTTGGTTTGGTTTTTTTAGTTCCAGTTTGTTTTCTTTTGGGGAAGAATTGTAAAAGGCCTTTACTGTGCCTATTCTGTACTCATCAAAGATTCAAACAATCAATCAATCAATCAAACAATCAATTTAAACAATCAATCAATCAATCATCATCAATCAACATTCATTCTTTCTTCTTTTCTTCCTCTTTCTTCTTCCTCTACTTTTCCTTTTTCTTTTTTCTTCTTCTTCTTCTTCTTCTTCTTCTTCTTCCTTTTGGTTTAGTTAGGTTTGGTTTTTTTTTTAAATTCCCGTTTGTTTTTTTTTGGGAAGAATTGTAAAAGGGCCTTTACTGTGCCCAATTTTTCTGTATCATCAAAGATTCTGGATACTGCTGCTGTGCCCATGATGGGGTGGCTAACATCACGAACGCTCCTGGCAATTCCAGAATTGGTTCCAGAAACGGTATAAGAGGCGGCTCCAGAAGTAGCATAGCTAACGTCCAGTTCCTCTTTCCTCGTCAGAGTAGGCAACTCCAGAAATGGCTCCAGAAGCAACTCCAGAGGCAGCTCCAGAGGCAGCGTTGCTGAAGATCAGGTCAGCATCCTCTTCCTTCATCGGAGTAGTTCTGCTGGAACATCCAACACCAAAAGCTGTGCCCACCCAATTAATACAATGTCACAACATGAGTGTCAACCCCTCCCTCCATCCTGCGCTTTTCCCCACCTTACTAATTTACATAATTTCCATCATCAAAAATCCTCCTATAAGGTTATAATTATCACATTACCATTCATTCAAATAAACTGTCAGACAGACATACACATAAACAAGACATAACCTCCGACTGCCGGTTCAAATTCAACACTGCTACTACAGACGGAGGGACAAGACAGATTACTGGGGGATAGAGCTGGAATCAGGTGACGCTGGTTAATCCGCGGTCCCATCTATTTTACCAACCCAACACCACGGCCCCAAAACCCCAGAACTATAAAGAAACAAAAGAATTTTGTGTTGAAAATAATAAGTCTCTGAAAACAAAAAGGAATCTGTATGTTTGGAAAAATCTACCCTCTCTCTCTTTCCCCACCAAGGCAGAGTTCAAGAGAAGAGACTATCGCAACAAAACATAAAGTGGTGAAGTCAAAGGTTCAAAACCCCAGTGCTACACCCGCTCACTCCAGTTGGCTAAGTGGTAAAACCTTGTAACCAAAGATTTGTTTGTACTTCAACAAATAATGTTCGACACTCCCAAGTGTTTAAACCGAACAAAAATAATTCACACCCTTGCCCCCACACTACCCACCTCAGGCAGCTCGTGCAGGGCCTGCCTCTTTATAGCACCTCCCTTTCCAGCAACACTCCGCAGAGAGAGACAATGAGAGACTGAGAAGGACGTGTAGAAGATAGATGGATGGATAGATAGATAAATAGATAGTGAGAGAGACAGACAGACATACAGAGAGAGTGTTGATAAAAAGTCAACAACTGAGAGAGAAGGAGTTGAAACAAAAACGGGCAACTGAATTTTTTCTCTTCATATTCTTCTTCTTTGCATTCTTCTTTGCATTGTCCTTCTTTGCATTCTTCTTTGCATTTTTCTTCTTCTTTGCATTCTTCTTTGCATTCTTCTTCCTCACATTCTTCTTCTTTGCATTCCTCTTCCTCTTGGCATTCTTCTTCCTTACATTCTTCTTCTTATTCCTCGCATTCTTTTACATCTTCTTCTTTGCATTCTTCTTTTTCTTCTTTGCATTCTATCTATATATCTATATATCTATTTATCTATCTGTTTATCTATCTATCTATCTATCTATCTATCTTTTTTCTTTCTTCTTCTTTGCATTCTTCTTTGCATTCTTCTTCTTTTGCTTCTTCTTTGCATTCTTCTTCTTTTTCTTTGCATTCTTCATATTCATTCTTAATCTTCTTCTTCTTCTTCTTTGCAATTCTTCTTCTTCTTCTTCTTCTTCTTCTTCTTCTTCTTCTTTGCAATTCTTCTTCTTCTTCTTCTTCTTCTTCTTCTTCTTCTTCTTCTTCTTCTTCTTCTTGTTTTCTTTTGGTTTTGGTTTTTTTTAGTTCCAGTTTGTTTTCTTTTGGGGCAGAATTGTAAAAAGGCCTTTACTCTGCCTAATTCTGTACCCATCAAAGATTCAATCATCAATCAATCAATCAATAATTCATTCTTTCTTCTTCCTCCTCTACTTCTTCTTTTTTCTTTTCTTTTTCTCTTCTTCTTCTTCTTCTTCTTCTTCTTCTTCTTCTTCTTCTTCTTTGCAATTCTTCTTCTTCTTCTTCTTCTTCTTCTTCTCCTTCTTCTTCTCTTCTCTTCTTCTTCTTCTTCTTCTTCTTCTTCTTCTTCTTCGCTTCTTCTTCTTCTTCTTCTTCTTCTTTGCAATTCTTCTTCTTCTTCTTCTTCTTCTTCTTCTTCTTCTTCTTTTTCTTCTTCTTCTTCTTCTTTGCAATTCTTCTTCTTCTTCTTCTTCTTCTTCTTTGCAATTCTTCTTCTTCTTCTTCTTCTTCTTCTTCTTCTTCTTCTTCTTCTTCTTCTTCTTCTTCATCATCATTGTGGTCATCCTGGTGCTGGTCGTCAGTGCTCAGACAGCAACTATTCTTGTCTCTCATTTGAGCCAAATGTGTGGCACTGCTTCCTGACAGGTCAAGCCCAGTACATCTACCTTCTGCATGAGAGAGAGAATTATTGTCATCTTTTAAATCTTACTTGTAGAAAAAATAGCAGAAGAATGGACCGAGACAGCAGAACATACACAAGAAGGAGGACTCAGGGAGTTTTTGTTTATTTATCTATTTACTTATTTATTTTTTTATATTTTTATTTCTTTTATTTCCAAGATGATGGGATAAGCACTCATGTGCTTTCTTATCCAGTCCCCATGTGAATGCAGTTTTGTAAATCGTTCCCAACCGCACACAATGTACTACTCTTCCGAAAAGCGGGTTTGATTAAATATTGTGCAAGATGTTCTGCAAACATTTGCACACGGCCTCGGTTTATTGTCTCATCCAAAAGACTTTTGGGGAGAGTGGAGTCGGCAATGATGTTAACTCAAGAGGAAAAATCCTCTTGAACGAGAATCGAACCCGGGTCAGCAGATCACGAATACATCACTCTACCCACCAGGCTATCCCGTCCCAAAAAGAACAAGGCACAAGCAAAGGAAACATAATAATAATAATAATAATAATAATAATAATAATAATAATAATAATAATGATAATAATGATAATAATAATAATAATAATAATGATAATAATGGTGTTGATAATAAAAATCATAATCATCACCATAATCATAATAATAAAGAAACAAATTCCTAGGACAGATTTTTCATGAGGTAGAGGATGCTATTTACACTGACAATTCCCTACCCCTATCTCCAAGAGGGGGTGAGGGGTGGGGAGGTGTGTGATTCTCAATAAAGTCTTGAAAGAAAGCAAAAACCAACAACACCCCATCACCTGCCTCTCCTCCCTGTGTGTCTGTGTGTCCGAGTGTGTGTTTGACTTGCAAATGGATTAACGGAAATGTTGATTAGGTTTTTAAAAAGTTTTTTTTATGAATAAGCGTATCTTTTCTGTCATAAAACATTTTTGTATTGATCATGTATTAATTTTCACCTTTTATGTGCAATTTTTGAGAACAGATATTTGTGTTACCTTCCTTGTGAAAAAGTCGTTAGGCAATGACAATAGATTGTTAAAGCGTTAAAGCGTTAAAGCGTCCTGTGTATGTTAGCTCAGAACAGACACCACTGAATAATAACCAAAGTGACCCAGCAGCAGTGCAGGGCTCCCTTGACTTGGGCCCTATGGCGGCCTGAAAAGAGTAGGCTCTCTGTGGACTTCTGACCCTGAATAAGCAATCTTAGCCAATCTGGATATGACTGGGGCGGAGAGATTGAAATGAACAGCGTGGAAACAGTAGGACAGAGGCCTCACAGAAAATAGACTGCTTTAAAAAAAAAAAAAAAAAAAGGAAAATATGCAAGCATTCAGTTTTCAAACTGATGTTAATCAAGCTTAGATATTGTGCCTCAAAATAAAAAAAATGTATCTTTTACAAACTCCATATCTCATAAGTGTTGCTCGAGATTGGCTTCTTACAATCTTTCATCAGGTAACCTGAATATTTTTCATGCTGAATAATGCAGTCAGCCCGTTTGTTTCTACCTCATTATTTTCTTGTTCTCCCATCTGAAATCTTAGAAAGTCGATTTTCATAGACACTCACAGAGTGGAAGGAATACAAGCTTTCAAAATTATATTTGCTGCTGAAGTCCTTACAGTGTTGGGATAGCTTAGCCTCTCTGTTTACATGTCTGTCTGTCTGTCTGTTTGTCTGTATGACTGTTTGTAAATCTGTCTGTCTCTGTCTCTCTCTCAATCTATATATGTCTGATTCTGTCTCTATCTCTCCCTCTGTTGCTCTTTATCCCCCCCTCTCTTTCTCTGTCTCTGTGAAGGGAGGTCATTCAGATCTCTCTCTCTCTCTCTCTCTCTCTCTCTCTCTCTCTGTACACATATCTATATAATTGAGAAAATATGGTGGAGAAAAACAAGTGCAGGTAACCAGCTACAATTTCATTCTCATCATAAAAACTGAATTTTTATTAAAAATTCAAAAAGTAAAAATCACAACAACAGCATCAGTGTTAGCATCCCAGTTGAATTTGTGATCAGAAATAGTTCCCAGATATTTGTACTTCGAAACCTTTCAACTTCTTGACTATAGGTGACAATATGCTCAGAAGTGTGACCCGATCTTCTGAAATCGATAGGAAGATCTTTAGTTTTAGAAACATTTAGCCGCAGATAGGCCTCAGCACACCAATTGAAATTGGTGGGGGCTGGACCATGGTTTTGGACAGATACAGATAAGAGAGACAAAAGAGAACAGTCATGTGTAAATTTTACAAGAAAGAAATTTTAATAGCTGCTTCTGCAATCATCTGTGTATAGAATGTACAGAAGTGGCGAGAGAACACAAACCTGTAGAGAACTCGTACAGGTAAATCTAACTGATGAAGATATTTTGTTGACAAAAACGGGCTGCTGTTAGTTAAAAATTCAATCGTCCAATGAACAAGTTGATAGTCTATGCCAAATCTGCAGCAGAAAAATAAACATCTTGTCCCTATATTAATTTTAAACATACTAAGGACAAAGCCAGATGTATCAGAGTTGTAGTGTCTTGACTCCATGCTTGAGAACTTATGATCTTTAGAAAACTCAGTCTTTTCCTAGCTTCAGTTACCAATTGGTTGATGTTCATTTTCCAGTACAATTTTCTAGTTAAAAATACACCCAAGAATTTGACATCTTGTTTGTATTGAAGCACACTTCCTTCTAATTTCAGGATTGGTAATTTTGATTGGTTTTCACCATTATTTAAAAGCACAAGACACGTTTTTCTGCAATAATTATCATCTATTTTCTTTCATATAACTACAGAATTTTCGAATTCTTCCTGATATACTTTTTCAACACATTCATCACTCTCTTTTTGTGTTTTTTCTAACTGAATTATGTATACAAATAGCAATACCATCAACATACTAAACAACTTGGGTATTGGTTGACAAAAAGATAGGGAGATCATGTACAAGAATAGAAAACAAGATAGGGGCAAGTACTGATCCCTGTGATATGCCCAAGTTCATAGCTTTCAAAAATGAGTACACTGAACCTAATTTAGTGCAAATCGATCTACCCATAAGAAACTTTTGGCTTAATATAGAAAAAATGGCCATGAAAAAAACCAATTATTATTTTTTTTTTTTCTTTTTTTTGCGGGATTCTCAATATAAATTATGACAAACTCTATCTAGGGCTTTCTTCCACATCCCAGAAGGTAGGCTAGAAACAGAAGACAGAGACAAGGATGGAGAGTCACAGAAATGATGAGACAGAGGAGGATTTTTATTTGTTATTTAGGATTATTATTCTTTATGAGGATCTTTAAGAGGAGAAAGGGGTGTTTTGTAGGGGGGCGGGGTTTTTAAAAGGTGGATGCGGTTGTAGCGGTAAGGGGGTGGAATGCTGTTGATAAAGGGGGGGGAGGGGGGGGGGAGGGGGGGGGGGGAGAGAGAGGGAGAGAGAGAGAGAGAGACAATGACAATGACAATGACAATGACAAATTCTTTTATTTCGGGGATAATGAATAAGAAACACATGTGCTTTTTTACATCCAGTCCCCGCCCATTAGGGATACATCTTAATAATAATAACCCAATACTTATACAGTCTCGCAATAAAAACAAGGGGAAATAACCCTTTTCAAAACAGCTCCCCCCCCCAACAAACCCCCCCCCCCCCCCCCAAAGCAAGCAATTAAAAGAAAATCCTAAGAATACCCCACCCCTACCCCACCCCCAAAAAAACCCTAACCAAAAAACAAACAAACAAACAAAAAAGAGAAGGAAAAACCAAAACCCAACAAAAGATGATAAAAAAGAGAAAAACAGACAAACAACAACAACAAGAACAAGAGCAACAACAAAGCCAAGAAAAATAACACAACCAAACTTAATAAGTCATAAAGATAAACATCTACACATTGTCAAATGGTACACATACTTGTTACACATAATTATAAGATATTGAAATAGGGCACTCATTAAAACTTAAGTACAGAGGCAAGTCCAATAAAGCATTGAAAATTAAAAATATGAATCCTTCATCAGGATATAACTATGACTATAAGCAGGACGATAAAAGGTGAGAGAGAGAGACGAGACAGAGACAGAGAGTGTGTGTGTGTGTATTTCAGAGAAAATATCCAATATATAAATCCCAAAAACAGTATGCGATCCATCAACACTCATTTTAGATTATACTCGTTTCAAATATATGTCATGATAATAAAATAAAATTAATACCCATACATCCACACAATAAAACAAGAAACAAACCAAGAAGAAATTTAAAACTATACAGTCGTTTAGGGAGAGAATATGGGTGGGTGAGTGAGTGAGTGTGTGTGTGTGTATGTGTGTGTGTGTTTTGTGTGTGTGTGTGTGTGTGTTGTGTGTTTGAGCGTGGTGTGTTGTGTGTGTGTGTGTGTGTGTGTGTGTGTGTTGTTTGATGTGTGTGTGGGGGGGTGGGGGGGGGGGTGGGGGGGTGTTTCAGGATAATACTAAAAATATGTAATACTCACATAGCACACGATCAACACAAACACTTTTTAAATTATGTTCATGCAAATTGAATGTCCTGGTAATAAAATAAGTGCAATACCCATACACTCTCATAATAAAGAGTGGGAAAAAGCCAATAAAGTCATAAAAAGAACACTAACATTGTAAGTAATAGAAAAAAAATTCTTTTTTTCCAGGATAATGAATAAGTATTCATGTTCTTTTTACAACTAGTCCCCGCCCATGGGGTCACATTTAAAAATGCACTCAGTACTCATACTTTCAAGCAGAGAAGCAAAGGGAAAAAACTTTTTTAAGAAAAAAGAGAGAAGAAGAAAAAAAAAAAAAAAAAAAACAAACAAACAAACAAACAACCCCAGACGAGCAAAAGACAAAACATACCCCAGAACCCCCCCCCCAAAAAAAAAGCAAGCAAACAAACAAACAAAAAAGAAAAAGAAAAAAAAACAAGAAAAAAAACAAACCAAAAAACAACAACAACAACACAAAGCAGACAAAAACACCCTTCCAAATAAACAAACAAAAAACAACAAAAAAAACAACATCAAACAAACAAATGAGAAAAAAAACACCAAAAAACAAACAAACAAACAAACAAACGAAAAAACAACAATTAAAAAAAAGAAAAAAAACAGCACCGTTCCCCCCCTTCAACACACACACACACACACACACACACACACACACACCACACACACACACACACAACATATACACCAAAACAAAACTAACAAGAAAAACCCAAACAAATCACCAACAAAGAACAAAGTAACAACTACAGCAATAACAACAGAGAGAGAGAGAGAGAGAGAGAGAGAGAGAAAAGAGAGAAGAGAGAGGAGAGAGAGAGAGAGAGTAAGCCAAACTTAAAGATCATAAAATTGAACACCTCATATTGTAGAATAGTACACATAGTTGTTACACCCTGTAATAAGATATTAAAATAGGAGATTCACTGGAGCTCAAGTACAGTCAACAAGTCCAAATAATATTGAAAAAACGAAAGTATGAATATGCCCATTATTAGAATACACAATAACAATAGAAGGAAAAAGAGAGAGAGAGAGAGAGAGAGAGAGAGAGAAGAGAGAGAGAGAGAGAGGAGAGAAAAGAGAGAGAGAGAGAGAGAGAGAGAGAGAGAGAGAATGAATTAATTGCATATCGGTCTTAGGCCATAATACAGAGAGAACTCGAACTCGAACTTGGTTTATTCAGTATAGGCTATGGCCCCTTACTGAAGGGGGTACAATACACCAGTTTCAAAGCCACACAGTGGCCAGGTGTTCCAAATCTTAATCTGTAAACATGCAACTTTCAATATATAGATCAACATAAAGCACAAGATATCTTGACAGTAAATGGTTCAAATAACCTGAAAAGGAAAATCTTCGTTGTTTGATTGTGTTCATTTCAGTTGTGTCATCTATCTATAAACGTTATACAAATCAACACTTAACAAAATATAATCATTACACTTTTACCTGTGACTGATACACACATAACCATGATCAAATCGAGCAAATTTACCAAATTAGAATACATACATTCAGACTTATACACACATTTATCATATGTTTGCCATATTTCCACACTATGCACTCACTGTAATACTAAAACACTGAGAATCTTTACCTATGATATCTGGGACAATAGCTACAGTCAATTTAATGAAATCTCTTTTCTTCAATATATGCACATCTGAAAGCTCTAAAATCTTATCTGCAACTATCTTTCAGACATAAGCATACCACTATTAACATCAAAATGATTTTCTAGTAGTAGATAAACACAAGCACATAATACATCCTTTTCCAAAAACCTTAATGACCTTTTGATAAAATGAACATACTAACATTACTTCAGTGATGTTTTATTCCTTTAATGAATAACAAAAGTTCCTTCTTGATCCAACAATTTATCTTTCTGTACCTTTTTTCGTTTATAAAATTGAATAGCTAGCTGGTTTATAATGTACTGTAATTGTAAGAAAAACAACGACAACAACAACAATGTTCAACTATAAATTTCCCACAAGAGTTTCCATACAATATCTGGTAACCAACATCATAATGTAACAAAACTTATTTTTTTATCGTTTATCTAAGACACCAACCTATTGACATTCCAATGCCGACAGTAAGCACAACATGGATTTAATTTTGATTTAATTTCTCTCTCTCTCTCTCTCTCTCTCTCTCTCTCTCACACGCACGCACGCACGCACGCACGCACGCGCGCGCGCGCGCGCGCGCACGCACACACCTATTAGCGTTATCATGATCAAAACTTCTTTTTTTTACACATAATTATATCAGTTTCGTTTTTAAGATCGTGCATTTGAATTTGAATGGCCAGAAAACAGAGCTGATTCACACACTTTACGTGGGCACTGACATTAGCTAGCAACGTTGACACAGTCACCGTGTCAGCAGCCTGTGTGATAAGCCCAGGACAAAATTCAGTGCAGTTTGCACGTGGAGGAGAGGGGGCAAAATTTAATGCAGGCGGTGACTGATTTTTATTTGTTCCCTCTGACTGCAAAACAGAAAACCCGGTAAAAAAAAAAAACACCCACCAGAGACTGATAATGTAGCATGGGCTTAGTTTTAAAGTAGGCCAGCCAGAATGCTAGACCGCACTTGTAGGATCTGGACTTTCGTCCAGATAGTGTTTCTCGCCATCAATGATCAGATGATCAAAGACCATGAACGCTCTTTTCCCATCTTTCCTGGCATCCTTCAAATGAGGAACAAGTTTCCTTCTGATACCACGCACACGTGGAGTGAAGTCTTCTCCAATGAAGACATTGCTTCCACGGAGTTTGCGTTTAGCCTTCAGAATCATCTCCTTATCCCTGTAGAATGCACATCTACCTATGATAGGGGAGTTAGGGTTTCTATTCAAACGATGGATCTTGTCAAACTCCATGTCATGACTCAGTCCTAGTTTGTCAGTCAGTATGTCTTTGATCAGTTTTTCACAGTCGTCACGAGTTTCATTGTCCTGTCTTGGTATGCCATAGAAAAGAATGTTGTTTCTTTTAGATTGCCCCTCCAAGTCATCAGTCTTTAATTCCAGCTTTTCCACCTTTTCACACAATTTTTCATTTTGTTCTTTCAGTCTTTGGTTTTCCTGTTTCAGTTCAGTAACAGTCTCTTTCAAGGATGCCATTTCACTCAGAATACCTGAACATGTCTCTTTGACTTGTCTCACCTCTTCCTTCAGTTCTTTAAACATGGAGGTCAGCTCCTGCAGGTTTGCTGCCACGTCCTTCAGCGTAGGCTCCCGACTTGTCCTCTTAGGCGACGATGAAGCGGAACCGGCACCAGAGTTCAGCTGGGTTTGGCGCAGACTGTCCTTCCTTCCACTGGGTCCAGGTCCAGGGTTCAGCTCCACATCGCCACACCGATGCAGAAAAACGCCTAGGTACAAATAGGCGAGGAGCAAACCCACGGTAGCACCGTCATGCAGCCTGCCCAACTTCAATGTCGGAATATACAATGATTTTCTCAACATTGCACGTCGAGACATGAATGCTGTGAAGGTGGCCACAAAGCAGCCACACATGGGCCTGAAACTTAAAGCCACCTCTGGCTGATGTCTTCTAGTCACTTCACAGTCTCAGGCAAAGGCACAGGAACGCAAAATTTACATTTGAATGCGGAGCTTCATTCAACAGCTGTTTACATTTCAACTACCCGAAGCATTCCCCATAATACAGAGAGAGAGAGAGAGAGAGAGAGAGAGAGAGACAATGACAATGACAATGACAAATTCTTTTATTTCGAGGATAATGAATAAGCACACATGTGCTTTTTTACATCCAGTCCCCGCCCGTTAGGGATACATCTTAATAATAATAACCCAATACTTATACAGTCTCACAATAAAAACAATGGGAAATAACCCTTTTCAAAACAGCTCCCCCCCCAACAAACCCCCCCCCCCCACCCCCAAAGCAAGAAAATAAAAGAAAACCATAAAAATACCCCACCCCCACCCCCCAAAAAACCTTAACCAAAACAAACAAACAAACAAAAGAGAAGGAAAAACCAAAACAACAAAGATGATAAAAAAGAGAAAAACAGACAGACAACAACAACAAGAACAAGAACAACAACAGAGCCAAGAAAAATAACACAACCAAACTTAATAAGTCGTAAAGATAAACATCTACACATTGTCAAATGGTACACATACTTGTTACACATATTTATAAATCAATTAATTAACAAACAAGATCATTTCAAATAACAATGAAATATTTTCACTCAAACTCCATTCAATTAGTGAAAAATCAAGAAATCGAAAATCAAATGAATAAACAAAACCAATTAAACAAGAAAAAAAGACCCACAAAACACTCCCCTTCCCAACACCCCTCCCCAAAACAAACAACAACCCCCCAAAAGTCCAACTAAATACAAGCGTGCGCGCGCGCGCACACACAACACACACATACACACACATACACACACACTTACCCCACGTATAGCCACGCATGCACACCACATACACACACACACTCTCTCTCACACATACACACTCACACACACATAATACACACACACACACACACCAACACACACACACACACACATCCTGGATACATATCCATTCGCAAGACATTTCCTCACATACAAGATAATAGACATATGTCATAATTCTCAAAATATCATAACCGTACATTTGTACAGACAAAACCAGGAAATAAACATTATTTGATGTACGAAGACAGCAAGCCACAAAGCATCAAGAAAAATGACCAGTCTAACATCAGCTATTTCAACAATAAACACACAGAACTGCTTTCTTTCCACTCTCATCTGCACACACTGTGAATGGGCGCTCATTACTACTCACTGACACACACATACACACACATATACACACACACACACATATTCATGCATGCGCAATCCTATATACACATTATTAGAATTGATACAAAAGTCCACAGAAGTAATGAAATTGTCCAACAGAACATTGCAAATTATTAATCCATACCATTCTGCATTAACAACAAAATACAACCCAAACTTCATTTTAAGGGGGGGAAACTCAGACAAGTTCATTGTTAACAAAATCAAAACAAGCAAGGGCACACACAACACACAACACACACACACACATTACAATTCAAAGCAAGCTCACTAATGTCAGTTACAGAGAGAGAGAGAGAGAGAGAGAGAGAGAGAGAGAGAGAGAGAGAAGAGAGAGAGGATAATTTGGTATAATGCAAGGGAGGATATATTTACTTTGTTTCCAACAGATCAATTGTGGATTTTTATTTTTGATGCATTAAGTGGATGAAAAAATGACTTTTGAAGATTGTTAATGATAGGAGTTGTCTAAATGAGTCAGGAAGGGGGTTCCACAGCACAGGGCCTGAGTAAAGTAAGCTAGATTTGAACAAATCTATTCTTGGGATTGGGACACATGGCTTTTCGGTATTTCTGGAATGATTCATTGGGAACTTGTCTTTTAAGGATGAGGGAAAAGTTCCTGTCATTATCTTAAACATCATGATGCCTTTGTTAAATCTTAGTCTTTGGTGTAGGGGAAAATATTTAACTGGGTATAATCCACTTCTAGTAAGGTAGTCTTCTTCAGAAGAACCAGTTTAAGAGCACGTTTATACAGACTTAATAATGGTTTCATAGTGTTTGCACTAGCAGAATCCCACAGGGTTGAAGCATAATCTATTGAGGATTGTATATAAGCTTGAAAGAATAGTTTTCTTGAATGAAAGTCAAGAAAATGTTTGATTTAGTCATTGGGATGAGAGAGAGAGAGAGAGAGAGAGAAGAGAGAGAGAGAGAGAGAGGAGAGAGAGAGAGAGAGAGAGGAGAGAGAGAAGAGAAGAGAGAAAGATCATCTTGCCAACAAGCCGGACAGACAGATGACATACACAGAGACAGACAAAGGCACAGAGAGAGAGGGAGAAGGGAGAGAGAGAGGAGAGGGGGAGAGAGAGAGAAAAGAGAGAGAGAAAAGAGAGAGAGAGAGAGAAGAGAGAGAGAAAAACGAAAGAGTCATCTTGCCAACAAGCCGGACAGACAGATGACATACACAGAGACAGACAAGGCACAAGAGAGAGAGGAGGAGAGAGAGAGGAGAAGAGAGAGGAGAGAGAGAGAGAGAGAGAGAGAGAGAGAGAGAGAGAGAACAGAAACGTCATGCTCCTGGTTTGGGTTATTTTTCCTTTCATTTCCTTGCTGTTTTTTCTTCCCTTTTCTTTTTTTCTTCTTTTTTTTCTTGGGGTGGGGGGGGGGGGGGGGGAGGGTTAGTATTCAAACTTGCAACGTGAATCATGAACATTTTTCACCTTTGGCTTTTTTTAACAAGTGTTCATCCCCGTCAACTACGCGCCAAGGCGTGTTTGAATCTTGGTCATTTCAAACCAACAACAGCTGCAGTACGGACTGGTCTGCGCTGCTGAGACAGTAGGCCCTACAGGAAAGAAGGCCTCTGAAGACTTCAACACTTTGCTGAAGACCACAGAAGAAGCAGGAGAGACGCGGGGGTCGACAAGTTTTTCCCCCTCCCAGCTGGTTGACCTGGTTGTCAGCCTTATTCTTCAGCAACACAGGCCCGCCACATGCACAGGCCCACATATGACACAAGACTATCAACCTCAGCCCTCCTACAACACTGAAGGAATACTTGATTATTCCTGGAGATTCCTGACAGCTCTAAGTTCCCAGGGGACCTCTCTTGTCAAAGTCATTGAATGCAATGGTGAGTTTGAAGATTGTTGTTTGTGTGTGAGTTGTTGTTTGTGTTGTTCTGTGTCTTTATCGTTGATATAAAGTTACTTTTGAGGGTTTCACTCACATTAACCAAAAAAGATAAATTGAGTTTGGATGAGCTCTGTTGTTAATCGTTGGCGTTTAAAAGCTTAAACTTTTGAAAGATCGACAAGATTTCTTTTGTCATTTGTCATTGTCTAAAGCTTACTTTGAGATCACCAATATTTTTTTTTTTCTGGAATAGAATGGTTGAGGTTGTTGGTTCGTTTTGTTGTTGGTCACTGTAGTTGTCTAAAAGCTTTATAATCTTCTTTCACAACAACACCAAGCGCCACGCATTCTCCATTTCGGATCCAGAGTACAACAGTAAAGTAGTTTGTAATGTAGCAGTACTCCATAACTCACAACACATAAGGCACGAATATCTGTTCTGACCACAGATAATTTTTTTTCAGTGGGAAAAAAAGAAAATGATCCTCCACCAGGATAATTTTATTTAAAACATAAGCATTTAAAGTGTAAGGTCTTCCCTTAACCTTTTTTGCTTATATTAATGATAACTAACAAAAAAGATTTTGGCCTGACTCAGGGGTACATGAGAAGAAAGTGTTTCTTTAGAGGTTAAACTTAGCCACTATTTTGTGGTAAGCTTTCAAATATCTGCTAAGACAACAGGGAAGGAGGAGGGAGAAATGAAAAGACTAAAGCACAAAGCACCCTACTCGTCAATGGTAAGAATACAATAACCTCCTGTTTATCAGTTTTTCCAGGCGACGAGATTGGCCTACTCTTCCGAAAAAGCATAAACGGGAACGGGTTTTTATTTTAAGTGTAACGGCAAGGTGTTCTGTGTGTGCGTTCACACAAGGGTGAGGGGGGTGAGATATTGAAGTAGGCGACTGATTTTATACCCACTAATTTAAGGTAGCTTCATTCAGAGAACAAGGGGGATGTTACGAGAACTAGTGTGCATTGGCGTCTTTTTAAGTCCTATTTTTATCATCCTTCTTCTTTTACCCATCGCCCTAATGACCTACTCTTCCGAAAGTGCGTAACGGGGTTTAATATAATTGTGTGCGTAAGATTTCCGCGTGCGTTCGCACGCAGGACCGGAACCTCGTTATAATCTCTGTCCGGTACTTTTCAGGAAGGAGGGGAGTACTATAACTCAAGGGAAAAATCAACTTGAACGAGTCCGTCATTGGTGGCTCCGAACCCAGGCCGTTAGCCTTCGTGAGCGCAAATGCTCTAAACCACTTAAACCACTAGGCTTACCCCCCTTGCCCCGCCGCCCCTCTCCAACAACACCCCCCCCCCCCGCCCCTTCCCTTTGAATTAAGTATTCCAAAGACACAAATGAATGAAATTTTTTAACTGCCGTTTCAGGTAGCGATCATTTTCTAATTTGATTCAAAGGTAGTTAAATTATAAAACAAGTTAGTGGCAATGTACCTCAGCCTTCGCTGCTTTCTTTCGCAATAGCCCTGTAACGATTGCCTATTATGCGGAGTTTTTCTGAAATTGATAAACATTTTAGGGGGGGGGGGGGGGGGGGGGGGGGGGGGGGGGGGTAGGGGGGGGGGGGGGGGGGGGGGGGGGGGGGGGGGGGGGGGGGGGGGGGGGGGGGGGGGGGGGGGGGGGGGGTGGGGGGGGGGGGGGGGGGGGGGGGGGGGGGGGGGGGGGGGGGGGGGGGGGGGGGGGGGGGGGGGGGGGGGGTGGGGGGGGGCAGAGCTCAGTCTTAGAGCGACTGACTTAGAATCTTGAGGGATTTCCTATCAAAGTGTTCGGGGCCTTGGTTGCAAAAAACCGTCTACTCGAGGAATTTTTTTTCTCCTGCAGCTAAATTTACCGTAACTCGGTCACCAGAAAATCATGCGGTCTTTTTTGTTTTCGTTTCCTCGGAAAAGGAGGCTCTGAAGTTCACCATCGCGAGATTATGCGTAGCGAAAGAAAGCGAAAGTACCATTTTTTGGCGCACCATTAAGGTAGCCGCAGCATTCTGACTTCAGGGATCTGTATAAAAATCACCATGTGCATGTGTTTTTTTGTTTTTGAGGTTGTCCTCCATCCCTAACCAGCACGGAAATACGCCTACTTTTTTTAAAAGAATAAAACAAGTTTAAGTTTGGGCGCCAGATGTTCTGCAATGCATTCGCACACGGGCCCAAGGTCTTTTCGGGTAGTGGAAATAGTAAGGTAAAGGTTTTCCATAACCTGTGTGGTCCGTAGGGGAGCGAGGCAGAGAGACCTCAGCTTCTCCAGGAGCCAGCATATTGAAGGCGGCGCCCAATCTCCTCTCCTTCGCTGCTTTACCTCCCTGACCTAAAAGAAGGCAGGTACCACATTTACAAGCTTGGTGAACTGGGGAAGTGTACTGAAGCCAAGCGCGCAATAACTGGTCACCCACCCAAAGACTGGGTAACCACGCTCGATTACTGAGACTATGCAATGATAGTTGTGTTCATTGTCTTTGTCCACCCAGATCTATCCGCTGATGATCGTCAACCTCTCCTCACAGTGATCATAGAGACGCCATTCATTGTCCTTTGTCCACCCAGATCTTCACTCAGTGATCATCTACCCCCCTTCTCAACTCACCAGAGATCATTGAAGAGCCATTCATGCTTGTCACCAAATCTTCCACCATGATCCATCACCCTTCTCACCAGAGATCATGGATGACCGCCATTCATGGTCTTTGTCATCAGATCTTCACCAGTGATCACACCCTTCTCACCAGAGATCATGGAGACGCCATTCATGTCTTGGTCACGCATTCAGATCTTCACCAGTGATCTTCACCCCCTTACACCCAACCAGAGATCATGGGGATGGAGAGACGCACATGTCATGGTCTTTTGTCACCAGAAATCTTTCACCCAGTATCGTGACGCTTTCTCTCACCAGAGATCATGGAACGCCATTCATGGTCTTTGTCACCAGAATCTTCACTCATTGATCATCTCTCTTCTCCCACCAGAGATCATGAAGATACACGGCCACGATGTTGAGCGCATGACCCAAGAACAATTGTCCAAGTCCCCATGACTCAGTACAGAGATGTCCAGATGTATGGGGCTTGAAGGGTTTTAGAATAGATGGGAGAAATGGGAGAAAGGCTTCACCGAATCCCCTGAAGGGCAGGACCTTAGTGCACCTCTCTGCCTGGTTCCCGTTGCCCGGGAATGTAGAACCAAATCCACGGCCCGTCTTCACCTGCCACTGATTGACCGCGAAGTAGGGTAGAGTTTGGGGGCTTGGTATCCAGTGTCGTCATTATGACCTACATCTCTGAGACACTTTAGGGACTAGATGCGACGAACATCCGCCCTCCGACATTTTCACCAACTCTGTCGTCTTTTTCTTCTTTTTCTTCTTTTTTTTCAAACCACTCAGACAGCAACTACTGATGCCTGTCTAGGACGAAAGTGCCGTGCGGCTGCACAGCCGCACAAACGCCTGACGAGTCAGGCCCATCGCCGCGCATCCGACTTCGAACGCGTTTTACCGACGGCATGAGGTAGGGTTTTTCTAAGTATCGCCTGCCTTGCAACACTCTATCAGGCGTATCGTGGGTGTCCTGAATCGGCACAGGCTGTGCCTGCCTACCCTCCAGCACACAGTGCGCATGAGGGAAGGGACAACCTCGCGCCCTACGCCCCCAAACATCGTCCCATCAAGCACTTTCACTACCCTTCTGGGTCTCTTCCTTCTTGCTCCGATCCTCAGAAGCTGGCATTGTTGTCCGACGGTTGCATGGGGTATCGTATCTCAGTTCTAGGGCTTTGTGTCAACCGCATAGTCAAGAGCTAGCATCAACGCATCAGAGCCTAGCATCAACGCATCATGAGGCTAGCAATCACAACACAGCAGATAGCTCAAGAGAGACAAACATCAAGCATCCAATCGCTAAGCAAAAACGCCACAGCAGTACCAAAAGTTCGTCATCGAAGCAGTATCAAACGCAACATCGTCGTCGCAACATCGTCGCCGGAGCAGTATCAAGCGCAACATCGTCGTCGGAGCAGTATCAAGCGCAACATCGTCGTCGTAACAGTATCAAGCGCAACATCGTCGTCGGAGCAGTATCAAGCGCAACAATCCGTCGTCGTAGCGGCATCAAGCGCAACAACACATCGTGGGCCGGAGCGAGTACCAAGCGCAACATCGTGCAGGAGCAGTATCAAGCGCAACATGACATCATGTGTAGCATCGTCATCGAGCAGTATGAAGAGCAACATCGTCGTTGGAGCAGTATCAAACGCAAACATCGCGTTGGAGTAGTATCAAGACGCAACATCGGCGTCGAAGCATAATCAAAATCAACTGCAAACATCGTCGTGGAGCAGTATAAAGCGCAACATCCGTCGGAGTCGGGAGCAGGGTATCAGTATGAATAAGGCAACATCGTCTAGGAGCAGTATCAAGCGCAACAAACAAATCGTCGCAACAACGTTGAAGCAGTATCAAGCGCAAAATAGTCGGAGCATCGCGTCGTCGGAGCACATCAAGAACATGTCGTCGGAGCAGGCATCAAGAACAACATCGTCCGGGCCGGAGCAGTATAAGCACAAAGTTGTCGCCAGAGCAGTATCAAGCGCAACAATGTCTTAGCATTCGTCGTCGAGCAGTAATCAATAGCAACATCGTTTGCCCACATCGTTTTGCTTGCTAGCTGTATCAAAGCGCAACAATCGTACGTCGAGCAGTATCAAGAGCAAACAATCGTCGCTGGAAGCAAAGCAAGAGCAACATCGTCGCTGGAGCAACAAGAGCAACATCGTCGTCGTCGAAGCAATATCAAGAACAAGTCGCCTGAGCAGCATCAAGCACAACATCATCGGAGCAACAACGTCAACGGAGCAGCACCAAGAACGTCGTCGTCGTCGGAGCAGCATCAAGAACATCGTCGTCGGAGCAGCATCAAGAACATCATCGTCATTAAGCAGCATCAAGAACATCGTCGTCGGAGCAGCATCAAGAACATCATCGTCGTCGTCGGAGCAGCATCAAGAACATCGTCGTCGTCGGAGCAGCATCACGAACATCGTCGTCTCGGAGCCGCGTCAAGAAACATCGCGTCGGAGGCAGCATCAAGAACATCGTCGTCCGAGCAGCGTCAACAACATCGTCATCGAGCAGCGTCAAGAGCAACATCGTCGTCGGAGAGCAGCATCAAGAACAACATCGTCGTCGGAGCAGCATCAAGAACAACATCGCGACGGAGCAGCATCAAGAACAACATCGTCGTTCCGAGCCAGCAGCATCCAAGAACAACGTCCGTCATCCGAGCAGCAATCAAGTGCAACATCGCTTCGGAGCGTATCCGACGCTCAAAAATGTAAGTACACATTTTTGTTTCTGGTTCCTCTGTTAGCTTCAAGGTTCTCTCTTCCAAGGTGAGAATTGTTGGGTAATTGGCGGAACCGCTTCCACCACCCCCCCCCCCCTTCACCCCCCCCCCCCCCCCCCCACACACACACACCAAACTTTTAAGGTAGCTGCATTCTGACTTTAGTAGAGGAATTGTGTAAACCCACCAGTGTTTTGGCGTTTAAATTTTGTTAATACCAGCATCTGCTCCTTTCCTTTCCACAGGCAAAAGCCAACGCTCTTGGGTTTAAATGGGCGTGTAAGATTGTTTTAAAGTGTGTTCGCGCACATCCCGTCCCTCGCCTTACCTTCGTTATAGTTTCCATCGGACGGACTTTCAGTAAGTGGAGTCCTGACTGATGTTAACACCAGGGTAAAAATTCATCCTCTCTATGTAAAATTTCCAAAAATTTTCCCCTTCTTCCTCCCCTCCGCGTTGAGGAAACGGGTGTTGTGGTGGTAACTCAACATTTAGATCACGACGCATAGTTTTAACAACTGCTATCCCGCCCCCTCAACATGGCCTAATTTTTAGCTTCCGTTTTTAAATGTTTTGTGCTACATTAAAGCTGTAGATGGATACTGAATATTTGAGTGTTTTCACAAAGCCATAAGTAGACAGAATGAATCTAAAGCATTGGCAAGTCTGCATCTTAATTTTGTCAACCAAAAATATGAAAAAAAATCCAAAACTTTTTATCTTTTTTAATTTTTCGAGGATAATGGAATAGAGAACTCTGTGCTTTTTTAAAAACAACCTTGCTCCAGTGTTATTCCGTTTTTGTCAATGTTTGTCATCCAATCCACCAGTACACAGTGAACTACTCTTTTTGCGAAAAAGCGAACGGGCTTTAAGGTGTGGGCAAGATGTTTCTTCGCTCCGTGGTGCGACACGGAACACAAACACAAACACTAATAACCTTTAAATAGGTTTTTCATTCCGAAAGGAGAGAAGTAAATTAATTTCAACAAGTGCAGATGAATATAATCTTGAAGATCCCTAAATTCAGAAGTCATCATGACCAAAGAAACGACTCATGTCACTTTAGTCACTTTGCTATCACACACATCCACCGGCATCAAAGTCGTACTTTTCAATAATAACTGGGCTTAATAATAATTGCAAACATTCATTCCTATTTTAGGATAACAGAATAAGCATTCATTGTGCTTTTTTTTTATACATCTAGTCCCCGGTGGTATGCAGTTTTGTAAATTCCATCAGTCCATTCCCACCGACACAATGGCCTACTCATCCGAAAAGCAGAACGCGTTTTTAACGTGCACTGCAAGATGTTTCTGTCTTTGGCTAAATAACGGAAACCAGCGTGCACGCGCTTGGGTTCTTTTTCTGTTTGAACATTTTGTCAATGTTTCTAACCCCATCAACCGCAAAGACCACCTAACCTTTCGAAATGGCGGAATGGGTTTTAACGAAGAGCAAGATGTTTTTCTTTCCTCTGCTGCGCGCGTTTCGGACCCAAAGACCAAGACCACGGTTTATAGTCTCAATCTGAGGGACCTTAGGGCGAAAGGAGTGGATACTTCTTGAACGCTCAGACAGTAACTATTGTTTGTCACATGAGTGCAAATGCCTTACAGATAACGTGGGCGGTGTGTGTGTGTGGGTGGGGGGGATTTCTCTTAAAAGAATGCGTTAGTAGTGGTTCGATCCGAGCCGTAAGATCACAAGCGCAATGCTCAAACCACCAGGCAATCCCGCCTCACCAAATATAGTTTTCGAAATTTTGGTGTTTTTTTTTTAATCCTTTTATTTCGAAGATAATGGAATAAGCACCCATGTGCTTGTTTTCATCCAGTCCTTGTGTGTATGTAGTTTTGTAAATTTTGTCATGTTACCACCGGCACACAACAGGCTACTCTTATGAAAGGCAGAACAGGGTTTAACATGAGCGCAAGATGTTCTGCATGCGTTCGCACTCGGGACCTCGGTTTATAGTCTACACCGAAGGACTTTTGATCCATTGGACATGGCCCTTAGATCACGCGTTCTAACCACTAGCTCTCTTCCCCTACCCATTCCCTCCCTCCTTCCCCCCAATGTCATTTGAACGGTTCTTAAACCATTACTTAAACACCCCCCCCCCCCCCTCCCTTCTCCATCTAATATAAAACCCACCAAAAGAAAAACACCAAACAAAACCCAAGGCAAATCCCAGGTGAGCTGAATTTTGTTTCCCTGTCAATACAAAAGGAAATCCAAAAGTTTATTTATTTATTTTTTTTTTTTATTTTAAGATAATGGATTAACAAATGTGTGCATTTTACATTCTGTCCCGGTGTTGCGGTTTTTTAGTTTTTGTCACTGTTTCCCACCGACACACAAGGACCTCTCTTGGGGGGTGGGGTGTCTGATTGTCGAAATGATAGAAATAATTTCCCAATGGCGTCTTTGATGCAGAGACCTTTTTTTTGTTCACAAAATTCGGGTCATGGTTTCTTGATAAGAATGTTTTCTTTGGTTCCTCGGGATTTAACGTGAGCGTCAACACACGGGCCTCGATTTATAGTCTCGTCGGAAGGATTTCTGGGGAGAGTGAAATCTGCACTGATGTTACTCAAGGGAAAAAAAATCCCTTGAACGGGATTCGAACTGGATCGTCAGATTGCGTGCGAAAATGTTCAAAAACCACTAGGCTATCCCCCCCCCCCCCCCCCCTCCACTCTCTAGGAACCATGAACGTGCTCAAATGCGCAGGGTTTTGGGGGCTGGGGGTGGGTGTGTTTAGATAGCATTGATACATTTTTAAGTGACTGAATTGATATGTTTGATCATGTAAACTGTGGGGATTGCTAAGGTTGGTTGTTGTTGATGCTGTTTTCAGGGCTTCTGGTGCTGAACCCAAGTACCAAGCAGCGCAACGGCCTGAAGTGACCAGTTCCAGACTACAGGTAACGGTCAACGAGGAAGAGGACAAGACTGGATCGGATTGGTTTTGTAAAAAATGAATCCAGTTATTGGTTAGTTCTCAAAGAACTTTTTGTCTTCATACGTCTTGCGGGACTAGCAAACATTTTTGCTTTCTCAGCAGAATCAAACCAAACGATTAGGAAAATACCTTCATGATAAATCTATCCCTCGAAATGCTTTATATTTTTTCCTTCTTCCTCAAAAGCTCGGACAGCAACTACTGTCTGTCATATGAGCAAGAATGCGTTGCGCTGCCGTCAAGCGCCTGTCAAATCGGGTCCAGCACATCCCACTTCAGCATGGGAGAGAACTGTTATCTTTTAAGCCTTTCTGGAAAAAAAAAAAAGGCATGGGAATGGACCAAGAAGGAAAAATATAAACGGAATGACATGAAGAAAAGGAGCAAGGCAGAAATAATGAGAGGGATAGAAAAGAGGGAAATTTTTTGCACAAAATTTCCAGAAGGGGGGATGCTATTTATACTGACGCCGCCTCCACCCCAGCCCCCCCCCCCCCCCCCCCCACCATCCCTATGGAGGATTTTTTTGTTTAGATAGAAAATAGGTAAATATGTTCCATAAATTATGCAGCCGTTGAGAAACTCAGTGTCGGAGACCACAAAAATCGAAATATGAAAATAAAACAATTTATTAGTCGATGATTTTGGCCCGGAGTTAAAATAAATCCCAGAAATGACTTTACAAAGGACCCTGGTCATGAGATAACTCTACCCAGGACTGTTCGTTGCAAACTTCTGAGACAGCAGTTCAACTTTGAAGTTTTCTGATGAATCACTGGAAATCCGAGAGAGTAGTTCAAATCGGAAGATAGATCATTTTTTTGATAGCAAAATTGGTAACGAATTTCGGGGTATTGTTAACAAATAGGAGGATGAATTTTACCAGTGGTATACCATTCCACGCTTTCTGTCTGTCAATCTGTCTCCCTCTCTCTCTCTGTCTCTCTCTCTCTCTGTCTCTCTCTCTCTTTCTGTCTCTCTCTCTGTCTGTGTGTGTGTGTGTGTGTGTGTGTCTGTGGCGCGCGTGTGTGTGCGAGTGTGTGTGCGTTTCATGTGTCTGTGTGTGTGCGTGCTTTTTCGTGTGTGCTGCGTGTGCTTGTGTGCGTGGGGTGTGTGTGTGTGCGGCGCTTGCGTGCGTGTGTGTGCGTGGTTGCGCATGTGTTTGTGTGCATGCAAGCGTGTGTGTTGTGGGGAGGAGGTACCCTGGTTGGAAGGAGAGGTAAGGAAGGGAAAGGGGTGCTTAGGGAGGGGTCGGGTAGAGCTGTGAGATAGACAAAAAGAGGCTGGCTATTTTACTTACACTGTTTATTTTGGATTTTTTTTTAACGGATGGCGCTTGTTCAAAAGTGTCCGATTTCATGGCGACAGCAAAACTGTTAAAGCAACTTGCTCAAAAATGCTTCCAGCTTGAAATTGCTTCAATTTTGACCATAATGGAATAAGCACTTACCGAGTGCTTAAAAAAAATCCAGTCTCCGTGTGCATTCGTTTTTTTGGTGAAGAGTAGTCATTCCTTTCCCACTCGGCACACAAAGGCCTACACTTTGGAAAGGCGGAACAGGTTTTGACATCTGCGGAAGATGTTCTGCGTGCGTTCACACACTCGGCCCCTGGGTTTTACAGTCTTATTCGTAGAGCTTTTCGGTAGGTAGGAAAAAGATGGTTACACCTGAGAAATTTGCAGGCACAGACGTCCAGTGCACAGCCTTACCTGTTCACAGGACTGGTGATTTTGATTCATGGCCCCATGCTTTTGCGAGCTATGTACCGTTGTGTCTACAGCTACACACCCGTTTGTCTAAGAGCTAGATGTGTCCACATGTCCCTCAGACCGACCAGCTGACAGACAACCCTTGCATGCTTGTTGAATAACACTAGCACTGGCACTTGGCTAACCTCAACCCTAACCCTGGCCCCCACATGTGGACACAACATGGCAGGAAGATAAAATGGTTGTAAGCTGACACAATGATTCAAAACTTTTCTTTCTTCGTGTGGTTGGTGGGAGGAGGGGCTGGGTTTTTAGAGTAGGATGTTCTAAGTGTCTTTCGCACACAGGACTTCGGTTTATAGTCGCATCCGAAGAACTTTTTGGAGGAGTGGAGTTGGCACTGTTAACTCCAGAGGGAAAATTTCCGCTTGAACGAGACTCGAGACTCGAACCAGTCAGCAGATCACCAGCGCCATGCGCAACTCTCTAACCAAACCCAGGCTATCCCTCCCCCTGAGGGGAGAGAGAGAGAGAGAGAGAGAGAGAGGGGGGGGGGGGGGGGGGGGGGGGGAAGAGAAGCGAGGGGGAGAGAGAGAGAGCGGGGGGAGGAGAGAGAGAGGAGCGAGGGGGAGAGAGAGAGAGCGAGGGGGAGAGAGAGGAGAGCGAGGGGGAGAGAGAGAGAGCGAGGGGGAGGGGGGAGAAGTGAGAGGAGGTGGGGGAAGAGAGAGAGGGATAGAGGGGGAGAGGAGAGAGCGAGGGGGAGAGATGGGGAGTGAGGAGACAGAGAGTGAGGGGAAGGAGCGAGAGGGATAGGGAGACAGAGAGAGAGAGGGGGGGAGAGGAGGAGGGGAGGAGACCCCCAGAGAGAGAGAGGGAGAGAGAGAGATAGTGTTTGTGTGTGAGTGTGTGTGTGTGTATTTTGTTTCTGCTGCACTCTAGGGAAGGGTATACCACAGGCAATTGGCATCACCAGCGTTATCTCGGCGCCCATTATGTTAAAATATTTTCAGCTGTTTGATGTGCAGATTTAAAAATTGAATAAGTAAAGGAAAAAATAGCCGAAAGTTTGGAAAGGAGAGAGGTAAAGCATTGAACCGTGGCATAAAAAAACCGCTGTATTTTTTATAAAAGAAAACGGTCCGTTTACCTTTATTTACCAACCTTTCGTTAGAAAAAAGCCAGACAGCTCAGTGGTCAGAGCACTCGCTCTCCCAAGTTTAGGTTAAGCATCGTTGAGCTGGGAGAAGGACGACCGTTCGTGCGTCTCGGCTTCCGTACAGTCCCCCAGTTCACCCAGTTGTAATGGGTGCCTGCCCTCTTTAGGGGCGGGAAGGTAAAACAGTGGGGGGAGAGGAGATGGGCGCAGCCTTTTAAAATGCTGGCCCTTAGAGAAGCTTGAGTTTTCCGACACCTCGCTCCCCACGACCGCATAGGCCATGGGAGCATCTTTAACTATTTTGTTTATATATTAGTAAAAGTTTTCCTCTTTGCTTTGCAAAACTTGAACCAGGAAAGTTTTGTATTTCAATTTATTAAAGGGCATAAGATTGCGGAAATGTTGTAGTGGTGTGTCCCGTTAACCTTATTTTTTTTCTTGCCTTTAGCTTTGCCGTAGGTCAGGGACATGCCCATTACCCAGGTCATAGCACTCCAAGCCCATTGGTAGACTGCTCCATCTGCATTTCTCCTGGCAATCTTTGATTTCATACCAAGAATGACGGGATAAAAATGATACAATTGAAGAATAAGTGGGGTAACGGTTGGAGGCCTCACAAAAACCAAGAAAACCCCAAAAAAATTGGTTGTATTGGGAAGGGCTAAGTGAAAAGTTTTTTAGATGGATTTCTGGTTTCGCATTTGCCCAACCTTTGTACTGTATCTGTTATGTCCGTTTGTGCTGATTTCTGCAATATTGAACTTCCATTCACATGTTGCAGTAAAAAAAAAAAAAAAAGTCCAGTGCAGCAAAAGTTGTAAAATTATTCTAGCTGATCCTGTTTATAATTTCAGTGTGGTACAGGTTGGGCGGTTTTGTTCAGCCTTTTCTTATTGCTTTCACCTTTGTACCAAAAGAAACCTGGGTTGTGTAAAACTAGAAAGGGAGTTTTGTCTGGGTTTTTTTTGATAGTTGGTCGTAAACTTTTACAAAAAGTTATCGAAACACTTGGCTGTATTTTGTTGTTGTGGGAGCTTTAAAAACACTGGTTTTAAGCTGAAGAAAAATGTGCCCTTTTAGCAAGTAATGCTGGGGGGACATCTAGTCTTGTATTTAAAGGGCTTGCCTTTAAAAAAAAAAATTCTTTTTCATTCACAACTTTTACATATGTGTTGAACCATGTATAGTTTTCTTGTATTTGATTACCCAAGTTTTTTCCTTTCTTTCTTTCTTTTTTCTTTTTCTGTTTTTGGATGGTACTTCATTTTTTAAAATACTGAGTGGGAAAGTGAAGCAGTTTACTGCTGACGCCTTTTTATTTTAATTGCAAAGATAATATTTTTGGGGATTTTTCATTTTCGTATAAAGCCATTGTAGCTATAGATTTTTTTTTTTTATATTCCAACTTTGCCTGATGGAATGTATTAAAGCTGAGAATACACGTTTACAACCCATTTTGATGACCTTCATAATTTTGTTTAGAGGATATACACACACAGATGTTAGTTGTAATCAGCATTGCTTCCATTTTTTCCCCTGAATTTTTTGACGGCCCTGTACACAAAATTGAATAACCTGAAAATGTTTTGTAGGGTGTTTGTTTTTTTTTTAAAGTGGTGAGCACCACCACTGACACTTGGCTACCCCAAAATGACTTTCTTTCCCGAGGGAAAAAAAACAAGTTTGCACTTTTTTTTTAACATACAAGCTATTTTGCATTACCCATTCAAAGGGGTCTGTGCTTTCTGGCTGTAAAAATTACATGGCTGGAACTGAAACGTTTTTGTCTCTTCTGTGTTTGAAACCTATAATTATGGAATGAACACAATCATTCTGGGTTGTTTTTTTCAAAAGGCATGAGAAATTCAAAAGTAACGAAAAGTCGGTGGGTCTGTCTTGTCATGCTGGTCAGAGCATTGGGAAAAGCCTACCTCCCCTTAAACCAAAAAGAGAGGCTGGAGTTAGGGTTGGGTAGCCGGCTCGCAGCTGATAGGAAAAGGGGCAGAATGACCCTTTTACGCAGGGCTGTCAACCTTCATGAAATGTCATACACTCTGATGAAATGTGATACAAATCTGAAATGTTCCCCAAATCTGAAATGTGATACACACGTTAATTGTTCTACAAAACTGATGAAATGTTCTCAAACCTGTAATGTTTTTACAAATCTGCCCCAAGAAAATAAAAATAAAACAAACTTGACCAAGGCCTTTGTTCGAGTTCTGTTCATGAATGACTTTTTAGTGCAGAGTATGTGGCAAGATCTTGGCTACACATCTGTCGTCTGTCTGTCTGTCTGTGTCTGTCTGTCTGTCCCGTCTCTCTCTCTCTCTCTCTCTCTCTCCCCTCTCTCTCTCCCTCCCCCCTTCCCTCTCTCTCTCCCTCCATCTTTTTCCTCCTCTATCTCTCCCCCTCTCTCTATGTGCACAAGATCTCGGCCACACATCACATATAAGTCTGTCTGTCTGTCTGTCTGCTGTCTGTCTGTCTGTCTCTCTCTCTCTCTCTCTTTTCACCTCCTCTCTCTCTCTCCCTCTTCTCTGCCCCCTCTACCCCCCTGTCTCTCCCCTCTCGTATTCCTTGCATGGGAATGTACTTAATCAGTCTTCCGCAAACAACTCTGACACGTTTAGATGTATTCGAAATAAACATACATGCACAAAACACTTATTTTATTTCCCCCTCTCTCTCTCTCTCTCTGTCTCTGTCTCTGTCTCTCTCTCTCTCTCTCTCTCTTCTCTCTCTCTCTCTTTTCTCTCTCTTCTCTCTCTCTCTCCTTCTCTCTCTCTCTCTCTCTCTCCTCTGTCTGTCTGTCTGTCTATAATAAGTGTGTGTGCAGTGTGTGTGTGTACTATACTATACTCTTACTATACTTTACTAACTATTTCTATACTATTTCTTACTTATATAAATTTAAAATTTTCTATAAAAAAGCGCTTTTTAAAAAAACTTAATATTTTATTCCCGTAAGCAGAACGGGATAGCTCGGTGGTCGGAGCACTCGCTTTCCCCAAACCAAGTTAAGCAGCGTCGAGCGTGGTTACCGTTGGATGGGTGACCGTTTGCGCGCCTTGGCTTCAGTACAGTTCCCCCCGTTCACCCAGCTGTAAATGGGTACCTGCCCTCTTTAGGGTCAGGGAAGGTAAAGCAGCGAGGGGGAGGAGATGGGCGCCGCCCCCAATATGCTGGCCCTAGAGAAGTGAGGTCTCTGACGCTCGCTCCCCTACGCCTTATAGGTTATGGACCCTTTACCTCATTTAACTAAGCAGAAAACGAAATAACTATCACCCACAGTCACCCATGACGTTGAGCACATAATTTATGCAACTGTGAGATTATCCGATAAATAGCTATTTTGCAGATTTGTAAATGTAAACCCCAAGACAAAATTGAACACGCGTGCAGGCTAGCACACACAGTGAGCTCACACCTGCACACAATACACACACACAAAACACACACACCACACACACACTTCCGCATAATGAAATAAAATATAAAACGCATGAATTTTTAAAAGCGCTAATTATAATTGTTAAAGAACTACAAACATGCAAACAATCAATCAGCAAATAGAGGAAAAGAAAAAAACCAACAACAAAAAAATACAAAAAACAACAAAAATTTAAAAATAACAACAGCTCATAATAAAAGAAACTGAACTATTCAACCATTTAGGAAGTTGATGACAAGATTTTTTTTTTCTAGTACCAATTACCCCAAACCTCCTAACCGCCCCCCCCCCCCCCCCCCCACCCCCCCCCCCCCCACTGCCCCACCCCCCCCCCCCCCCCCCCCCCCCCCCCCCCCCCCCCCCCCCCCAAAAGGGCCCTTTCCTTCCTCAAGCTGGCTGTATAAGGAAGGGAACGTGAGTTTGTGGTGATTTGTAAAGCTTTTTATCTCACTGACCATTTAATGGGGCGTTTTGGGAGTAGAATAATTAGGGGTACAGGTTCACATAATTTGTATGGGCTTGTGTGTGTATGCATATATATACACAATACACAAAATTATACTTAATATATATATTATATAATATATTATATACACACCCCATATATAACAAATAAAAATATATACATACACACACATATATAAAATATGTGAACCTGTACGCGCAAGCGTTTGCAAAAGTTACCACACACCACAAAACACACACAAACACACGACACACACACCACACAAACACACACGTAAGCATGCATGCACAGGCAAAAACATACTTATCACCCCTCGCGCACATGGACACACATTCACACAGATATAAATACTTGCGCACATTCACACACACACACACACACGCGCAAACTCACAAACGCACGCACGCACGCATGCGTACACGCACGCGCGCGCGCGCGCGCGCGCGAGTGCATACACACACTATGCACTCACTTTACACAATCATTCAATAGCCATGCACGTAAATGTATCATATTCTCTCTCTCTCTCTCTCTCTCTCTCTCTCTCTCTTCTCTCTCTCTCTCTCTCTCTCTCTCTCTCGCTCTAGCTCTCGCTCTCTCTCATACACACACACACACACACACACACAAACACACACCACACCAACACAGGGGGACGGGATAGCCTAGTGGTTAGAACATTGCGCTCGCAATTGACGACCGGGTTCGATTTCCGTTCAAGGGGATATTTTCCCGGGTAGGTAACATCAGGGGCGACTCCACAGTCCCCAAAGTCATTGGGATGAGACTATAAACCGAAACCTCGTGTGCAAACACAAACAGAACTTTTGATACACGTTAAATCCTGCTCCGCTTTTGTAGGGTAGGCCATTGTGTGCCGGTGGGAACAGATTAACAATTTACACCGGGGACTGGTTTTTAAAAAAAAAGAAACTTTAAGTGCTTATTCCATTATCCCGATATAAAAGAATAAAACAAAATGAAATAAAATGTAGGCACTTCGGGAGTTGAATAATTATGGAAGGGAAGGAGGGGGGTAGAAGGGTGAAAGGATTAAAAATTGTATGCAGTCGCATATCGAGAGGTACCAGCCAGAAGGGTCTAAGTATCAAAATTTTACATTTTCACTTTTTTATATGTTTGGGGACTCGGGACAGGCCTGCTTTATTATAAAGTAGACTTTTTCCCGGAATGGTGACAAATTTAAATCGGTTTATTGATCAGAACTCAAAACCTGTCATACAAAAAGGGCCTAAGTGATGTTTAGCAGAAGGCGCTTATGGATGCTAGCAGGTTGGGACTGTGGGCTTGAAGTACAGTCAGCAGACTGAGGACCAGGCCAAAGAGTGTTACCAAAAACACTAGCAGGTGGAGAAAGCATTGCGGGTTTGGCCACTGGTGAGGGTTGAATGGCCGCCTCAAAACGTTGATGGTTCCTAGCCCCCTAAAGCAGGTTTAGCTGGGCTTGTTTATGACCACCTTGAGAATGTTTTAACAGGTCTGTCAGGAGGCTGTGGAAAGGGAAGTACTGTTGGTGCGAATTAAATAGTTTACACACTTTATGGAAGCATCCTGCTTCTGGGGACTGTACCAGGAAGCACTGCATTTTCTTCCCGTTTTCCCCAAAAGCATCAACTTTGTACCACAAAAAGAGGTAATTTTGGGGTTTTTATTCTCTTTGAGGTTTTGGTTTATTACTAGTGCTTCTATACATGTTGATTCATATCAATGGGCTTGCATACTCTCTTTCAATCCCTCTCTCTGCATGTGCGTACACACACATTTGTGTACATTTACATGTTCGTATTAATTGCTATATCAGTGTGTTGCAAGAGTGCTTGATTCCATCTCTGTGTGTTAGAGCATCAGGAGCGTCCATACAGGCGTACATGCGTGTGTGTGTGTCTATGTTTTTGTTTGTTTGTTGGCTGTGTGTGTCTGTGTTTTTCATAATGTATGTGCGGTGTGTGTGTGTGTCTGTCTGTGCTTTATATGTGGTGTGTGTGTGTGTGCTGTCTGTGTTTTTCATATGTGCCATGTGTGTGCGTGTCTGTCTGTGTGTGCACGTGAGTGATGCATGCCAGCATGTATGTGTGTATCAAAGAGATTGTGTGTTATTATTATTATTAGAATTCTGTGTGTATCTGGAAGCTTCAGTGCAGAATTCTGTATGTACCTGCATGTTTCAGTGCATAATTCTGTATGTACTTACAAGTTTCAGTGCATAATTCTGTATGTACATGCAAGACTCCGTGCAGAATTTTGTATGTACATGCAAGACTCCGTGCAGAATTTTGTATGTACCTGCAAGTTTCGGTGCATAATTCTGTATGTACCTACAAGTTTCAGTGCAGAATCCTTTATGCACCTGCAAGTTTCAGTGCAGAATCCTTTATGTACCTGCAAGTTTCAGTGTAGAATCCTTTATGTACCTGCAAGTTTCAGTGCAGAATCCTTTATGTACCTGCAAGTTTCAGTGCAGACTCCTTTATGCACCTGCAAGTTTCAGTGCAGAATCCTTTATGTACCTGCAAGTTTCAGTGCAGAATCCTTTATGTACCTGCAAGTTTCAGTGCAGACTCCTTTATGTACCATGCAAGTTTCAGTGCAGACTCCTTTATGTACTGCAAGTTTCAGAGTAGACTTCTTGATGTACCTGCAAGTTTCAGTGCAGATTTCTTGATGTACCTGCAAGTTTCAGTGCAGAATTCTTGATGTACCTGCAAGTTTCAGTGCAGAATTAATCATGTACCCTTCCTTATGGGATGGAAGGGCTGGGGGCTGTCCAGTATAAAAATAATAGCATCCCCACGTTCTGGAAATTTCTGTGCTAGAAATTTCCTCTTTTCTATCGCTGTTTTCTGCATTGTTCCTTTTCTTCTGTCACTCCTCCTCCTTTGTCTTTTTTCTGCCTTCTTGGTCCATTTCCTGCTTTTTTGTTTTCCAGAAAGACTGAAACTATAACAATTCACTCCAGGCCAAGTCTGCTGCACTGGGCCTGACTTGTCAGGGGCTTAACATCAGCGTGACGCATTTTTTGCTCAGAAGAAGAAGAAGAAGAAGAAGAAGAAGGAGGAGGAGGAGGAGGAGGAGGAGGAGGAGGAGGATGAGGAGAACTGGAGGGGAGGTAGGAGAAGAGAAGAGAAGAAGAGAAGAGAAGAAGAAGAGAAGAAGGAGAAGGAGGAGGAGGAGGAGGAGGAGGAGGAGTGGAGGAGGGAAGAAGGAGAAAAGAAGAGAGAAGAAGAAGAAGAAGAAGAAGAAGAAGAAGATGAAGAAGAAGAAGAAGAAGAAGAAGAACAAGAAGGAGGAGGAGGATGTACAGTCTGCAAGTCTGTGTGCAGAACCCTAGCTAGGACCCCTCTAGGGAGGTACAGAAGTCTAATGGCTCCTCACAACTCAGTCCATGTGGAAGTCTTACAGACTGTGTACTAAGTGCAGCATCAGTGCAGGAACAGTGGACTTGTGGTTGAAATGAATATTGTCCCTTCATATCTCCTGACTTTTGTAACACACACACACATGCACGCAAGCATACACACGCGCGCTCGCGTGCGCATGTACGCACACACACACGTACACACACGCATGTCACGTACACACACGCATACACACATGCATGCATTGCATACACACACACACGCATGCAACCCCCTCTCACACAGACGCGCGCGCACGTACGCACAACACATGCACACGTCCACACACGCATGCAATCCCCCCTCCACAACACACGCGTTGCGCACGTACGCACACACATGCACACGTCCACAAACGCAGGCACACATGTATGCACACACACACACATGCACGCAGCATGTATGTATGCACCCCCCCCCCACAATGTGCGCGCGCGCACGTACGCACACACGCATGCACCCCTCGCCCCCCCCCCCCCCCCCCCCCCCCCCCCCCCCCCCCCCCCCTCCCTCACACACATCATAAACCACAAGGTGAAGCGCTAGAACAATGAATGGGGGAAAAGATTAGACTTATAAGAACTATTAATTAACTCTTAAGTAAAAGTACAATACTCACACACACACACACACACACAACACACACACACACACACACACTACACACACACACACAATAACTGAAGTCAAAACATAATGATTGTATCAATATGATACATCAAGTGCATGATAATGAACATAACAATTTCAGTTAATACTGTGAATAGCGGGGACGGATAGCTCAGTGGTCAGAGCACTGGCTTTCCCCCAGCTAAGGTTCAGCAGCATCCAGCGTGGTTTCCATTTGGATGGGGGACTGTTTGCATGTCTTGGCTTCAGTACAGCCCCCCAGTTCACCCAGTTGTAAATGGGTACCTGCCTCTTTATGGTCAGGGAAGGTAAAGCAGCGAGGGAGAGGAGATGGGCGCCGCCCTCAAAAATGCTGGCCCCTAGAGAAGTTGAGTTCTCTGGTACCTCACTCCCCTAGGACCTCATAGGTTATGGGAGGCCTTTACCTTTTTTTTACTAGGGAAAAGCCATTTAAGTACCACTGCAACAAGTGAAGAAGTGTCAAAACAAGTCCAATTCTTTTTCTTTCTTTCTGTAGAATTTATTCATTTGAAGAAATAGGCACATGGTTTTTGGTGAACATTGAACATGTATACTTCCTTGTAGACTCAAAAAGTGTGTAAAAGTGAGACTTCCTGGGTCGCCCACGACCCAAGGCACATAAAAAGTCTTTATATCTCTTAAACTATTTGAGCTATCTTCACGAAAATTCATGACTTTGTCAAAAAACCTAAAAAACTTTCGGCAAGTAAAATTTCATTGATGTGCGTGAAATAGAATTATTGTTATTTGACCAACATTTAACTACACACACAGGATTGTGCGGGCGTGGAAGACCCACACATTTTAAAGAGGAGAACGCTGCTTTCCTAAAGGATGGTGCCCGGTGGGAAGACCCAGTAGGAATGTTTTCTTCGCCGGGTGGACCACTTTTCAAGACTTCCCCGAAGGGCCAGGGTACTTCAAGAGGCCTGGGTTGAAACCGAGGAAGTCTAAATGGAAGGTTTACTTGGTCTGCTCCTCTTCCTTGGACCCAAAAGAAAAACCCTTTTGCATCCCAGTAGAAGTGTGGGAAAACAGTGTATGGTTGGGGTGTTGCAAGGCATGTATGAGCCGGAAGCGTTTTCAAACGCTTCTGACATACATGCGCTTCGACAAAAAAGAAACACGCAATGCCAGACGGTAACGAGATGCTTTCGCCCCCTTTAGGGAAATTTGGGATGATTTCATGGGAAATCTTCTCAAGCTTTTATATCCCAGGTCCACTGCTCACGATTGATGAGAAAGTTGGTTCCTTTCGGGGGGCGATGCAGTTTTCTGCAGTATTTGCCGTCCAGCCTGACCGCTACGGTTTTCAAAGTATTTTGGGTAGCTGATGCTGAGGATAACTACCCTTTGTTTGGCATTCCCTACCTTGGTCAGCCAGCTGGTCAGGACAGGCAGGTCAATCTTGGCCGCAATGTTGCTCTCCAGCTGGCAGAACCTTTTTGCAAGAGTGGAATTACTTCACCGACCTCACACTGGCTCAAACACTCCGGGCAAAAAGGCTTGACCATGGTAGGGACAGTGAGATCAAACAAGAGATTTCTTCCCACCTCATTCAAAATCCAAGAAGCTTCCCCTGCATGGATCTGAATTCAGCTACAGCAGTGTTCTCACTCTGGTGAATTACCAGAGCAAAAGGAGGAAGAGCACAGTGGTACTCAGCACAATGCATAACAATGGTGTTGTGAACAAAGGTTCTGCAAAAAGAAACCAGAAATCATCCTCTTTTAAAATTCCACAAAAGGGGCAGTGGACACCCTGGACAAAATGGCATGCGTTCACAATAAAACGCAAGACAAAACGGTGGCCATGGTCTGTTCACAATATCATGGATCTGGCGACCATTGCTGCAACGTCGCATCTGGGCCATCATCAACTTCCCCGACCATCGGCTGGCAGGTGGGGATACGCGTGCTACTTTCATCCGCCAGCAAACGCTGAGGAAATGATTGTAGCACAAATCAAGAGACGTGTCTCCCGAGTGGCACTTCCAAGGCACCTTGCCCAGACTGCCCACAAGGTGATTGCACATTGAGCAGGCCAGTGATGAGCAGCAGGCACCAAAGGCCAAAAAGCCCAGAAAAAACAAGCAAAAGCAGTCAACATCAAAAGGGCGCAAATGCAACAGCAATGGGGAGTGGCACTCCTGAAACGAAAACGATGCTTGTTCTGCCCCTGGAAAAAAGACAGAAAAACCCAGCAGAGATGTGCCTCATGTGCAGAGTTCATCTGCCCAGAGCATACAGTCAGAGGGGGCACTGGTGCGTCGCCAATCTGCCCGAAATTCAGGAGACAGCATAAGCTTCGAGGCACCTTCGTCCACATCACCCGCACAATGCATTGTACTGAGCACCATTTGCTTTTTTTTGTTTTTTGTTTTTTTGTGGCGTTCCAGCATGGCTAAAGGGATGTGTGGGGCCTGTTTACCAGGAAACTGGTTTCCCACACTGTACTCGAAGAGCACAGTTGACTTCACTCCGATTTCGTTTGGGTACCAAGTTTGGGGAATGGATTAGGGAACAGGGGCCTACCCAATTTTTTACCCTAAGCCGGGACATTCCCCTTCTCTTTTTCGACTTTCTACTGCCATGGGATCTTTAACATGCACGGAGGCCGCTGCCATTGTTGGACGGTGCTAGTCTAGCAGCAAATGCCCTTTGGGCCCACTGGCATTTGCAGAAATAACAACCCCTGGGGCGTGGAAGACCCGCGCCATCCTTTTAGGAATATTTCACTGAAAAGGCTCTTTAATGATATGGGTGTGGAAGACCCCCCGCCATCCTGCACGTGTAGTCAAAAGCGAGATCCGGTAAAGGTTAATGTACAATAAGCCAGTGAACAGACTTGTAACTTGCAAGACAAGGTGTTGTAACTTTTTCTTTGTTTATTCTTTTTTTAATGTGATTTTCGGGTTTGTTTGTTTTTTTGTCTGGGGGGGTTGTTTGGTGGCATGTTTGAGTTGTAAAATCTTAAACTCAAAATCTTATTTTCTAATCAATGTCTAAAACGTTATATTTATTGACATGATTTTGGGCATAAAAATCCATGCATACATGTCTTTTTGTTATTGTTGCCAGTTTCTGATTAGTATATGATAGTTATATAATATTTCAGCAACAGAGAAAGGTGGTCTATTAATAGAATCAGTATTTTCCACTAAACTTTTGACATAAAAATCCCGTTTTTTTTTTTTTTTTTTTTTTGGGGATTCCTTATTGATAATATATAAATTTTTTCAGCAACAGAGTTGATGGATTTTTTAATAGAATCATATATTTCCCCCCAAACCCTTTTTTCAAATTGTGGTAATGGCTGTACACTGTAAGCTTTACTTAAGTTTTTTGGGAACATACAAAAGGGCCCGGGTTTTTTTTATTTTTCCCTGGGTGTGCAGTCTAAAATGCCATTTTCCCCTCAAAAGGGCCCATGAGTGACTAAAGTTTTAAAATTTCAATGTTTGTTTTGAAGAAAGACTAAACACGTTCAAGAAATGGAAAAAAGTTCTCTGTTAACATTGGAAAAATGTAAAAATTTTCCCGGGAAATTTTGGCACTTAACAATTTGTGGTAACAACACATGTTAATGGAAAATTAAAATCATGAAAACACCCCCCCATTTGTGACCAAAAATCTTTCTTTTTCATTGGAATCTAAAAAAAGCTTCTTTTAAAAATCCAAACAATCACTATTTTCCCGAATGCGGGAAAAAAATCAGTCCTGGGTACAATGCATGCGAACATTTGTGCACACATTAAAACCTTTCCCTTTTTTTGGAAGGTAGGCTTTGTGTGCCAGGGGGAAAAAAATTTTTCAAAATGAATAACAGGGGGACTGATGTAAAAAAAGCGCAAGTGCTTATTCCTTCTCCTTGACATAAATAATAATGATAGAAAAAAAAATGAATGCAAAAATAGATAAATAAATAAATAAATATAAACTTTTTCACTTTTTGAAAAAAATTCAGTAAAGACGACACCAATGACTTTAAAAATAAAAAATGAATAATAAAATTTCCCTGGGAGTTTTTAATAAAACCATGTGACAAAAATATCCCCAAATTATGTTAGTTAAAAAAAAACCCAATCCTGGTTATGAAAAATTAAAAGGGAAAGGTACAAAGAAAACCATCAAAAAAAAAACATATAAACACAACTCCCAAAATTTCACAAAATAGTGAATCTTCTCTTTCAAAAAGGGATTTAAAATGTGACCACACACAAAATTTTTTAGGAAAAGTTCCACACACACCCCACGCCCACAAAACCAAACACCACCACACAAAACAAACCACAAACACACAACACGCGTACTTTATTTCCAATGAGGGAGAAACTAGGCCTAATGCTTTTTGGGCATTGTGAAACCACAAAAACCCATCAAAAACCTGAATGATGGTAACAAACTAGAATGGGGAAAAAAATAAAAATTTTTTCAGATACATAGATACAAGATGGTTTCAGATACTACACAAAAGAGTTTGTATGTACAAAAGTTTTTAAGAACGTACATACAAGTGTTCGATTATACATACAAGATTTTTCAATACAACATAAAAAGATCTTTAGATACATACAACATACAAAAAAGATTTTTCCCCCTTTCGGTAAAAAACCCTTTGTGAAAACCCAACGAGTATAAAAGTGCTCAGCCCTACACAGAGGAACCCAGGACTGGAGCGGGCTGAGGTGGAGTGGGATGCTGGCTGGGCCCCCGGGGAGCGCTGGAACTGAAAACGGGGTGAGGCCAGTAGTTGCCCCCCGCCATCCCACTTCTTCTAGGATCTCTTGGGTGTCATGTCCTGGGGGGGGGGGGGAAACAGAAGAGAAAGGTAGCGATGGAAAAGGCTGTCATAACAAACAAAAAAAAAAAGCCCCCCAAAAACAGAAAAAGAAAAAAATTTCAACCAATCGGTTTTAATTGGAACAACAGTGCAAAGCTAGAAAAAAGTTAAATGTTCATCATATTTTCCTCAAATTTTAAATTGTTTTTAAATGTACGTTAGTATTCACATTTAGTGTTTTCACATTTGTATACACACATGTTTTGCAATTAACTAATTATTTCCTGCAGCATGTGCACATAAAAACACAACACACACACATCATACCATCCTCAACACGTCAGTGCAAATTTTAATCGAAACCAGAATTACTGACAAACACAAACATGGCATTTACAAACCCAAAAATTAAAAGAAAATTGAAACATTCAATCTTTTTAGCCGGGATTTTCTCCATAAAATGGACAGATACAAAAAATTCTTTGCATTTCATGGGGTCAAAATTCGCCACAATAGATATATGGGCTTGGTTTCTTTTTCGAAATTTTAACCTGAAGGAAATTTTTGTCATGACTTTTGACAAAATATTTGATAAAAATTTTTCTTTTTTTGTCATCAACATAGTGGTTATTTGCAGATGGAAAAAAAAACATCTTTTCTTTACATCACATTTTGAATTAAATAAAGGGGGACAAAAACAGGGGCAAAGCAAAACTCTCCCCATTGGAAAACCCCACCTTTTGGGGGAAAGGGGAACCATGCAATTCTTCACCTGTGGGGGTTAGCTCTTTTTTCCTTCCCCCACCCTTCGGGTGATCACAAACCCTCCTTTTTTCCCTTGTTATGTAAGAACAGGCCCTTTGTTTTGGGTGGTTTTCAGGGAACTTTTTTTTGTTCACTGTGTCTGCCATTTTTTTTTTGGCCACGCTAGCTACGGGGGAAAATTTTGATCTGGTATTTTGGGGGTTTTTTGTTGTTGTTTTTTTTGTGATCTTCATACTTCCATTTTTACAAAGTTTTAAAAAACAAAAAATTTTTCATTTTGGGGATAAGGGATAAGTGCTTGTTCACTTTTTAAAAATATCCAGTCCCCTGCATACAATTTTTAAATTTACGTAACAAAGTACAATGCCGTACTGTACATTTTGTATCGTATGGTTTTGTATTGACTGCACTGTGTACCACTTCATTCGTCAGATCGATTTTCGCCAGCTTTTGGGTTGTCCCCCGGGAAGTACATGGTTACTAACACAGCACACTCTTCTTTTTTCTTGTATAGTTTCCTCCAGCTGCATGTGCTTTTTGCTTCCCCAATGAGAGGGGCTTCCCTTTCTACGAATTTTACCAGGGACAACTGCTGCGTTAAATGTCCCTTTTATGGGGGACCTTGCCACAAAGGGTTTGGGCGGAGACTTGATTTTTTTTGGTTTACAGGAAATTACGTGTTGCCCCTAAATCTCAACCAAAAGATGAAACCAGACCATCACTCGGTGTAAGGATGGGAGTGAAAATCTGGGTTCAAAAAAGGGTTTAAACCCCCTAGTTTTTCCCCATTTTCCCCGGTTGTCGTGTTACCTCTAGCCCATCCCATGGTTGATATGGATATTTTATTTTCAGTTGTCGGAAGTTAAACCAATGAATGCTATGACACAGTCCTTGGGGTTTCCCCCCTAACCCATTTCCAACACCCGGGCAAAAAGATTTGCTTTTTCCTTTTTTAGAATCTTTTCTGATCAGAACAACCCAAGCTTGGGGTATGTGTTGGGAGTCGGGACTTTTGTAATACCAATGCTGATCTCTTACACATAGACTTTCATTTTTGAGCCTTTTGGGGGCATATGGAGATATTCACTATGTTAAATTGACATTCTTCTTCTTTTGTTGAAAGGGTTTAAAAGCTAGGGGTTGGGGGTGATTTTTGACAGAAAAATTTTCTTGAAAATGACTGGTTTTGTGCACAAGGGTACTCTGCAATCTGGTACAAAAAACCACAAAACACCCCAGGGGGGGACCTAGGGTTTTTTGGGTTTTTTGTTGTGTTTTTTTTGTGTTTTTTTTTCAGTACATCCATTGTCCCCCAAATCGAGCTAGAAGATTCCTCTTTTTTAAAACTTCTCTTTGAGGGTTTTTTTTTTTTTTCTTCCTCCTACTTTTTTATTTCTGCTTCCCTTCCTTCTCCTGTGGTTTTTTTTTTTAGTAAACTGACGCATTCTTTTGTTAGGATAGTATGTGACAATTGCCTGTACAATTTTGTTTTTGGGTTTCAGGCAGTGATCTTTGATTTTTTTTTTTTACAAATTTAGCGCTATAAAAATTCCATATGTTTTTATTATTATTATTATTAATAATTCATAGCACAGGGTGGCCGAGATTCCCAAATAACAGAGTTTTTGCCTATGTGGTTTCATATCATATTTTCTACCAAGTACTCTTAAAACCTTTCATACTGTATTCATTTTTTCAGCTGGAAATTTTAAATTAAACAGGGTGGTGACATCTTCAGAATAGCCTGGGTTTACAGGCTTTAGATATCAGAAGTTTTAAAGTAAATGTTTTTAATTAAGTCTTTTGCGGGACTGGTAGCAGTCTTTAATTGAGTGAATTAAGTAAATGTTTTTCGCAAAAATTTTGGAAAAATAATTTTAATAATAATAAATGGAATTGATATAGCCCCCAATCTTTTAAAACAAATCAAATGCTTGCATTCAACCCATTCTTTCACATACAACTAAAAATAAAAATTTAACAAATGAAAGTACAAAAAACTTGCACACACCCATGGCTGCCCCCACCCCACACACACACACACACCCACGCTGGGTGCAGACCTGAATGGGGCCCATGTGGGCAGATGACCAGAAAAACGGGAGAAAAAGCGAAGATTTGCATCTAAATTTACGGAGTTTTTTTTCATAGTTCAATACGGATACACCAAGCTTAATACACTGACCTTGACTGACTTACAAAAATTTCAGATTCTAAGGTGATGAAAAGTCTTTGGAGTATGTTAAAAAATATAACACAGATAAATGAGGACTGGCCCTAATTATGCTTTGGCAATGCATTTTTTTAATTTCATGTGTTAAAATGTTGTGTGTTGTGGAGAGAGAGGGGAGAGGAGAGAGAGAGAGAAGAGAGAAGAGAAGAGAGACAGAAAGGGGAGATTTGTGTGTTCTCTTTGAGTGTACAATATACACATGAAGTGTGAACAACACTTTTGGTTGTCAAGTAACCCAAAGCACAGGGGTAAGAGCGAACAAATAATGCACATGTTACATGCACCCTGTGTTAGAAATGCATGCAGCGAACATGCATGCCGAATGTTGTGCCCTGCCAACACAGGAGTTGAGGGGTATTGAAAATGGGAAGAGAGAGAAAAAAAAAAAACATTCACTTTCAGACCGTTTTTCATAAAACAAACCGTGCCATGCATGCATGGAAATTTCTGTTTGTTGTGCATGCAAATGTAGCAGGGAGGGAAAAAGGGGACCCACCCGGCAGGCTGCAGGGTAGCCCTTATGGGGAAAGGGGCTGGATGACAAACCAGGCCTTGCACACGATTTCTTCCAAAAAACATCATAAAACACATGCATGCCACAACACCACCATATGTTTCATTCCCACACACAAAAAACCAAAAACAAGTACAAACCAAGTAAAAACCCAACAAGTGCAAACACACACCAACCACGGGGACATCTTGCGCACAAAAAAAGTTAAAATCTGTTTCCTTTTCAGAAGAGTAGGGAAAATTTTGGCTGGTGGGGAAAAAGGTTACAACTTTACAAAACACATACCACGGGGTGAAAATGTTAATTTCTGTTGTGTGTTGTGGTGTTGTACCACACACTCTTTTGTAAATGACATTTTGTCTGTCCAAAATTAACCCCTTGTAATTTATCAATGTGTTGCAAAAAAGATATTAACGCAACATCATTTGCTTTTAAAAATAAATTAGAAAAGGTGATGCCCTCATATACCAATTTTAAATTTAAACCCCCCCTGGGGAAAGCCCGGGTCTTTCAAAAATAAATTGCATTCCCCTTTTTAAATGGGGCATTTGTACCACTCCACTATCACTCTCCTTCCTTTTTTCTGCCTACCCCCCATTCCCTACTTTGTTATTTTTATTTTTTTTTTTATTTATTTTATTTATACCCCTTTTAAATCACGAGTTTTTTTCTGCGGAAATTTGGGCGCTCTCCCCGGGGGGAGCCGTTTCCACATGAGCAGAGCCACCCTTTTTTTTTTTTTTGGGCTGCAATGTATTTCTTTCCCTATAGAGTGGCTTTTTTTCTAAAATTTTGCCAGGGACAATCTCTTGTTCCCCTGGGGTTTTTTTTCGTGCGCTCCATAATTTCTGTAAAAAAACCCCGGGCCTCGGTTTATCGTCTCCCCGAAAGCTAGCGCCCAGACCCACCACTCTGGGGCAATGGAGGGGAAAAGTTTGGGCCGACGGATACAACCCCCACACTTCCGCCCGGATTTTGCTTTTTAACAGGGCTTACCCCTAGACCACCGATCCATATTTAAACAAAGTAAACTTTTCGATGGAGTTTTTTATGAGCTGCTCTGAAGTGCATGTGTGGGTGAGGCCCCGGGGGAGACTCCAGAAAGTTCCCAACCCCCCGGGGAAAAAAAGGGACATGCATTTCACCCTTTTTAAGGAACGCAGAAGAAAAGGAGACATCGAACAAACACTGATGACAACTGCAGCATTTCAATCAGAGAGCATTTAACACAAACATACCCCGCACTTGTAAGGAAAAAACCTACAAAAATCAAAATTTGCGCTGAGAAATTTTTTTTTTTTATTTTAATCTAACATACAAACATCAAACTTTTGCGTTTTAATTTTTTTTTTTTATTCTTATAATTAAACACTCACTCTTTACCTTTTTTTTTACACAAAAAGGCAGAGAGAGGAGAAAAAAAAAAAAGGGGAACCCCAACAAACAACAAAAAATAAAAGAAAACCCCATGAACACTTCCCCCTACTACCCAAAAAATTTAGTAAGTCCCAAAAAACGAGTAACTCATACCCCACTCCTTTTAAATTCTCACCTCAGGCAAACATTCCCGTGTGATTTTTGTCGTTGGGGTTTTGGGGGGGGGGGGGGGGGGGGGGGGGGGGGGGGGGGGGGGGGGGAAAGGGGGGGGGGGGGGGGGGGGGGGGGGGGGGGGGGGGGGGGGGGGGGGGGGGGGGAGGGGGGGGGAAAAGGGGGGGTGTGAAAACCGCCCCCCTTTTTTTTAATTTTTTCTTACAACAAAATAAACCCAAGAAAACGCAAATAAGCCAAAAAAAGGAAAAGAAAGGAAAAAAAGTTGGGGGAAGAGAAGACAGAAAGAACAAAAAAGAAGAAAAAAGGTACTTTAAAAAAAAAAAATTAATTTTTTTTTTTACCCCCCCCCTTCCCAAAAAATCCAAACCACTCACATCCCCACTTAAGTACAAGAAAATAAAAGAAAGTATTTGAATTTTAAACAACTTTTTAAAAAAAAGAAAAACTTTTTAATTTAAAAAGAAAAATATAAATGAATTTTTTTTTATTTAAAAAATTTAAAATTTTTCATCTTTAAATATTACTTAACAAATTTAAAAGTATTTTACCAACATGTACTTTGGGTTTTTAAAAAAATAAAAATACAAAATTTTTAAGATTAACTTAATAATTTAAAGGTTTTATTTTCTTAAAAATTTGATTTAATCTTTTTTTTTTTTAAAACCCAATCAAACGACCCTTAAAATAAGTTCTTTTATTTTTTCTTTTAAAAATTTAAAGATAATACACAAAATACAAAAGTAATAAATGGGGCTCTACAAACTTTCTCTTTCTCTCCCCTCTTTTTTTTCTCACTTTTATAGGTAAAGCATGAGTATTCAACATCATATCTCGCTCAATCCTTCATTTACACCACTCATTCCTCGTTTTGTGGGGCAATTTCTACAGCAAATAGATCCAAGTCGTTTCTCTTTTCATTTGTCCATCAAAGGGATGATGGTTTAAACACTCATGGTTCCCATCTAAGTAGTTGTCTACAGCCTTTTAGTTGTTTGTCTTTCTGTTTGTCATTCTAACTAGTCACAGACCTGTGCGATTTATGCACTAAGGGCTTCCATCCAAGCACACATCTCAGTATTCTTTTAAACATGCACAGTTCTCAGCTTCAAGTCATTACTGTTTCTGACTGTCAACCTAAGGGGTGATTTTACCATCAAGGCTCCTAACAAGCACTATTTCAGCCTTTTCCTGTAGGAATCTACAATCATGGCTTTTAAGGCATTTTTTCTCTCTTTTCCTTTGTCAGTCCGAAGGTATGAGTTTTAGCACTTGGGGACTTCCATCCTGCATTTATCCCAATATTCATACATGTAGACATTCACAATCTTGGCTTCAAGTCATATCTGTTTCCGTTTGTCAATCAATGGTAACATTTTCGCAGTCAGGACTTCCAACTAAGCATTATTTCAGCACTTATTCAAGAATCTAGTCATGGCTTTAAGTCATTTTTCTTCTTAATTTGTCAATCAAAGGTATGCTTTAGCAGTCAGGACTTCCTTCCCTACATTTATCTCAATATTCTTGTAGACATTCACAGTTTTGGCTTCAGTCATATCTGATTCTGTTTGTCAATCAACGGTTATGATTTCGCATCAGGAAATTCCAT